>CM043123.1:43056455-43656455 GCA_023701765.1 Hylyphantes graminicola
CATGCTAGGCAAGAGCATAACCGACTGGGCTCCCCAGCCCCCATTTCTTTTTAAAGAAATATTTACCTAATCCAAATTTACAATTCTGTAACGGAACTAAAAAAATTATTTAATATTTTTAAAAGAGAAATAAGCATAACCAAGATAATAACAATCCGTTCTTGCGGTTAATATTCGTGAAATATTTTTTTTATTAAAATCAACAAAACGATCTCGTCTCATTTGAAAACTGTATGAAATATATTTCATACACTTTCTTTTTTTGTGCTAAATTTGTAAAAGCACAAAAAAAAAGGATTTCAAAAAAGTTATGGTATATATAAATAGATATTGGTCATTTTCTTCGCATCAGTAAAATATTTTCAACCTTAATGAAACCTGACAACCTAATGACAAATGACAGTGATTGCGCCCTCTAGAAGGGAAGAGTGTATAGGCTTTATAACCCATTACCCAGTTCGCCTAAAGAGACAGTCACAAGAGACACACAAAGAAGGACGACACAAACACGTGGACAAATAACAACATTTATTGACAAGCACAAACATCCATGCCTTTACCGGGATTCGAACCCGAGCCCAGCAGCTCCAAAGGCTAGCACACTAACCACTGCGCCGGCGGGCAAACTAATAAGTTGCAAACATTGTGCAGCCTGATTTTGGTTTCTCTTTTTCTGTAATTGACCGCTGATACATGATAATTCAATGCCTAGTTTAGTATTGCATCGTGTAAAATTACAAACATTGTTGAAGGCTGGGGATCGTTGATTTATGTCATTTCATTGTATATTCTCAAACTAGTTTTGCTAGTTGATAGTTTATTCTCAAATACCGTGTTTAGTTTGCGCATTTAGTTTAAAAGTTTAACTTATTACTAAAAAAACTTATTTTGTGTTTAAGCTTTTCAGTTGAACTTTTCATTTATTTAACTATTCATCTATCCCTATAAAGGTTAGGTATTGATAATCTCAACGTTTGGTTATGTTTTAAAATTATGAATTCCGTTGCCTATAGCCCCTTAAGGTTGGTCTATATAATGCATCATTCAGAAATACATATTATCCCCATAAAATAGTGACGGTTTTCGATTTGAAAGTGAACTCAATGGAATGTACCTAAAAATCTTTGGTGGCCTTTGTAGCGGTACTAGTATTGGTGGATCAAAAGTTTCAAGTACGCCAGCTTCGATGTGATTTTATTTCATCGTTATTTATTCAGTTTTAGAGAAGTAAGGAATCTGTTTAGTTTCTCACAGTTATCAGTTTTTTTATCTATTATAAGGCTATTGGTTTAGTTTTTTTTTCATTTACATCGTTATATAATTCTACTTTTAGTACCTTTCTTTGATCTAAACAGTTAAACTTTTGTAGATTCCCAAATTTATGAAGTAATTGCTAATTATGATAATGCCTCGCCTCTCAGGCAACTTCACCTACAAATTATTGTGTGTAAACTTTTACTTTCATCATTTTAGTTTATTTTTGATCTAGTTATGTGTGAAAAAAATGATGTTGAAAAAACAAATACAGAAAGTCCATTTATTGTAAAAGTCATCTATAATTTATTTTATTTAAAATATATATTATTTATCCTTGCCATTTGCAAATAGTAATATGACAAATGGCAGTGATTGCGCCCTCTAGAAGGGAAGGGCGCAGGCGTATTTAAGGCCCATTACCCGGCTCGCCAGAAGAGGACTGTCACAAGAGGGGGCACAACAAAGAGGACGCCACAAAACACATAACATCATTATTGACAAACACAAACATCCATGCCTTTTACCGGGATTCGTACCCGAGCAAAGCAGCTCCAAAGGCACTAACCAAAGGCACTACCTCCTAGTACACTAACCATTGCACCAGTGGACCAGCTGCAAATAGTAATAAATAAGACATCCAATGTTTCAAAAGTCGCAATTTATTTTATTTAAAATGGATGTTATTTATCCTTAGTATTTTGCACATTTCTTAAAAATTCCAGAAAACATCGCATTTGCAACTAGTAGTCATAACCCATATCCCAGTCAATATTGCGCGGCGTGTTTCTTTTAAGGGATTATTGTCGTTTTCTAAATTTATACATGTCCTTACAATTATGACCTTAAAAAGTATGCGAATACCCAAAATTCTCTAATATTCTAAAATTTTTACTATTGCTTTGATCTTTTCCAAATTTGGCATAGTGATTTCAAATATAATGAGCAATGCTATTGCCGGCATTTTTTTTTATTTATATATAATTTAAGATATGTATATTAGTGGTGTTTTTTAACTAAAAAAGTGGTTTACTCTAAACAAGTTACCACATTGAATTATTCCTCTTATAAGCAATAATTAGGTGTTTAAATAATTCTCCGTTTTGTATGATGCATGCAAACGACCCTCTAGAGGTAATACAAATTACAAAAAAGAAGTATTAGAAAATGTTATGAATTAACTGAAAATAAAATTTTTTTTTTTTTTACTTAGACTTGGGCATTTAAAAAAAACTTACATATTTTACACAGATGTTTGGTTTGTTGCGGCTTTTAGCACAGATATTTGGTATAGCAAACTGCAATAAAATTTCAGGTAAATTAATGTAAAACTTTTTTATGCCAGACAGGTGTTTAGATGGTGGGTAAACCCATTTTTTTAGTTGAGAAGCGCGAAACGTCTGTTGCTGCGCGAACGCTGATGGTCAATTAACATCTCCGTCAAAAAAACGATCCCCCCCCCCCCCATTCAGCACTACAATATGCGCAAATGCCATTTCATCAAAAATGCCATGTGTGCAAGTGTTCGCGGTTACTAATTATTTCCAATGTCCAGATTAGTAACGGATTTTGCAGATATAATATAAAAAGATTACTTTACACTTGAATTTAAAAAAAAACTTATTCAGGCATAAGGTTTATTTAACATGACTTTCTTGTTTTACCGACAACAATATTTGATTTGTAGTATTGACTCTTTTATTTTGATAATTATGATCGTGTAGATACAGTATTTGTTTAATTTCTAACAAGATTAGCCGTTCAATACCAACCTCCAATTGACGATTTCTTCCCGATATCCTATGTTTAAATAACTATATTTGTATTATTCAACTAGAAATTTATTCTCTGAGTTTTAATACATTCAGAACACAAATCACAATACATCCAAACGACCCGTGCGTAAATATTTTATCGGCTTTGTTTTATCAGATATTTTTTCAACAAAAATGGTTAAAAACGAAGTTGAACGTTTATTAATTTCTGTTTGTAAATCCAAAAACTCTCAAAAAATGAAGACTTAAAAAACTTACCGGGTGGTTTGGAGCGTTTTTGTTTATTACTTTGAATAGTTTATTACCAGTGCTTTATGGCAAAATGCTCTCCAACACACAGTCAATCGAAAACTAATGCTGTTATTTGGAAGTTAAGGTTGCATTTTACATTGTTACTTAAGCTTATTTATTGTATTATTTTTAATGTACCATATTGCATCACAGACTTTGATGCTATTCTTTTTGCTTTTTAATTTACAAATTAATAAACCTCATGATAAGTATTCATTTTTAAAAAGATATAAAAATTTTAAATGCATAAGTATTCTAACATTCGTCCGCATTTTGGTGTAATAGTCAGAATATTTTTTTAAATACATATTAACTTAATTTTTATTTCTGGTGTATCAATGAGATTTTTTAAAATCTATAAATAGAATTATTATTTCACTTTTTATTGTCTTCCACTCTGAAGACATTATCTAGAATACTTTAAAAAAAAAGTTACATTCGTAGCGTGTATATTCGTAGCCTTAACCCTTTCACTTCAATGATTTAATTTGGAATGATCAAACTTGCGATTTTTTTTCTCTCCCCAAGTAAAACTAAATCTTATTTCAAATAAATTTTATTAAATTTTGCATAAATTTTTCTATGAAGTTATATTTTCTTTTTGTATCATTAGATGGAAGAATCGTGTCTTTTGAAGAATTAAACATTGTTTGTTGTAGTTAAATGAATATATGACATTTTTAAGGATTGATATTTGACTATTTTTAACAAATAAAATTTCCAAAAAATTGCTATGTTAAATTATTGTTGACTATAATCTAATCAAAATTTATGAAGGCAATCTTTTCCCCTTGAATTTGATTTTAAAGATTTTTTTCCTGCTTTTCACCTTTTCACCTTTTCATCCTGGAGGCATAATGAAGAGTTTCTTAACATTCCGATTTGATTTTTTAAAAAAAATAACAAGAAGTTCTTAAAGAACTAAATTAGCTTTCTTCCCTGATACTAAAATACCTACTGAAATTGCTATGGTATGGTACATATATATTCCTGCTTGCGTGCTTGTTCAGAGAACCGCTTATAAGCTTTCGTCAAAAGGAACGGACACAGAAAGAATTCTACAGTCATAAAAAAATGAATAACACATAGACAAATAACAACTTTTATTGACGGTCACAAACATCCATGCCTGACCGGGATTCGAACCCGACCCCCAGCAGCTCCAAAGGCTAGAGTCCTAACGATTGAGCCACCTGAGCTTACTGATCTTCAATTGAGAAACAACTAGGTTCCTAACAGTAAATATCAACAATCATTTCTACACAAGATTTATACACATTCAGGAAAAAAATAGGTAAACACGGCATTCAGCTATAATTTAAATTTCTAAAAGACAAAATCAACTATTTTCCTCAATATTCTTTTCTTGTAGCTCTAGTGCGACGATAATATAAACCTAACCTAACCTTAAATGCTTTCACAAAAATTAACTTAAAATTACCTAAAACTTTTCAAAGATAATTAGTACAATTTAGGCTAGAATTATCGTCGCACTAGAGCTACACGAAAGCTACTGGTGACGGGTGCCGTATTTTAGAACCACAGTCAAGTGACGATCCAACACATGAATAGGCACCCAACGCAACCGCTAAAGGCGACGTCGTACGCAGCGTTAGGACTTTGAAGGCTATTTAACGTGCACTTCCTTACACGGGATATTATTCGTCGGACATTTTTTGGCTCACGAGCCATTTATAGGTCGGCTGTTATTTCGGCGATGCTCGGACCTGAACCTGGGACCTCTCGCATGCTAGGCGAGTGCTTAACCGACTGGGCTCCCCAGCACTGCACAATTTAGTTATTAACTAATTGTATTACACCAACGTATTATTTGTTATAGAATCTAATGAAGTAAATAAAATACCCAATGTAAGTTCAATTGTGTTATAACAATGAATTATTTACTATAGAAGCTAATGAAGTGTGTATTATAACAATGTATTATTTACTATAGAAAATATTGAAGTATGTTTTATAACAATGAATTATTTACTATACATAGAAGACAAAGAAATATGCATGAAAGAGCTGGGCTGTTTTTCTATAACTGATGATTTCAAAAGCCTTATCCACCGGCCCATCAATAAATTGCCTCATGACCGAGCAACCATCAACACCAAGCTGCTTCTTTACACAAGAAAGAACGCCAAGGAATCACACCGATTGGTTGCCAGCGATAAAAGTTCAATTGATGAATCCAATTTTAACCCCGAGAACCCTACAAAATTTATTGTTCATGGGTTTATGGACAGTGATCTTTATGGACCTTGGATGGTGGTAAGTACTTTTGGATAGTTCATTTTTTACGAAAAAAAATGACATTACTTAGTTTAAAAAAATATTAGTAGATGGCAGCACCAAAATATATATTTCATGGTTTTTGGTGCTGTCATCTAGTGCCAAGCATAAGAACTAAGACAGTAAAAAATCGATTTAAGTTGTTAAAGTTTTTATTTTAATAACACTTTTAGGAATTAAGCTGTATTTATTAATAAACCATTAAAAACTAGAAACTCTTAGTTTTAAAGATTTTTTAGAGCTTCAAGCATAATTTCAATCAATTCAATCTCAATTTTCCAAATTATTACCTTTCTACTTGTAAAAATTAATATACACATATTAAGTCACATATTATCTATCTGGGTAATCTGTAATGGTAATTCAAAAAATATTTTAAGGTATACAAAATTTTTAACATTGTGTCTTCCAAAAAAAAATATTTACTGATGAAAAAATAAGGACCTAACTCTTTAGAGTATTTCATTATTTTTTATAAAATGTTAAAATGATGATATAAATTTAAAAATATTAAATAGGGAAAAAAATAAATTTCAGACATATTTGGAAAGTGACTCTCAGAGAATCATACAGATAATTCCCCCAATATATATAAACTCGTTTTATTATTTTACAACAGATAGCAGCACCAAAATATATTTACATTTTTGGTGCTGCCATCTGTTGTGAGATATTTAACAAATTTATATAGCAAACTAAAATCATACTTATTTGTATGATATATAGTCTTTTGCATTTGTTTTCTACATTCGTATAGGTTTTTCCTTTTCAAAAATAGGAATTTATATGACATCTAAAGAATTGAGAACTGTTAAAGAACTGGAATTTAAGATTAGCCTTCCCTTACAGCAAACTAAATAACATAATATAAGAGTGCATATTAAAAGCTAAGGAACGAAATCAAATATATCTAAATTCGAATAGATCACTTTTGATCTTAAATTTTAGCATACTATGAATGGTAGTCTATTTTTCTAAACATGAGCTAGAAAATTGTTTTAGTTACATTTTGACATTTCTGATGTCTCAGCTCTTTATGTTCTTTAACTCACTCACTCGGTTTGTAAGAAAATTCCCCATGTGAAAATGAGCTTCCTGCTTAAGCAAATAAAATATAAGACAAATGAAGACCATTGTGCTGAACAATTTATGTATGAAAAATTAAGTTACATAAAGAATGAATTAAAAAAAACTTAAACGTAATATTTTTATTTGGAAATGAATGTGTTAATGGTATCACAAAGTTGTTGTTGAAGGGTTAATAGTGAGAAACTTTATTAAAATCCAACAAATTTAAATATATTGGAATGTTAGTTAAACTGTTAAATATTTGTAGTTTAAGCTTTAATTAAAAGTCTAAAAAAAGATTAAGTCTAAAGATTTCATTAAAAGTCTAAAAATATACCATAATTTTTCCATTTATTTTCTTTTCACATCAAAATCATGTAATTTAAAACTATTTTCAGAATATGAAAGATGAATTCCTGATGCATGGGGATTATAACATCATCATCGTTGATTGGAGCGGGGGAAATAAGATGCCATACTATCAAGCATCGGCTAATACTAGAGTAGTGGCAGCTGAAATTGCATTACTCGTCCAAACTTTAGAGGTAAATCATAGCACTTAATTCTTATTTGACTTTTTTTTTACTTATTAGACAAAACATCTCAAACTTGAGTAAAAGAAAACTACACATGCTCATTATATTTTTTCTATTATTATTATTTTATATCATTCATATTTTTTGCTTTTTTATGCTTTTATTTCAAAAGCTTTAAGAATAACCTTCCACAAGACTACATTTTACAAAAAGTAGTTTTTCTCATTTACATTAGAAGGTATACTAGACGTAACGATTACTTAAAATTTTTAACGTTACTTAAAATTTTATAAAATAACAAATGCTTTCTTCTTTAATTTCTCATACAATTTATTACCAAAATAACACAATTTATTTTCTTTTAAAGAAATATAATTTAGTCAAAAGGGAGAATGTACACATAATTGGTCATAGTCTTGGAGCTCACATTTCAGGCTATGCTGGAGCAAGACTGAAAACCCTCGGCCGGATAACTGGTAAATAATTAAGTAATTATTATTAAGTTTTTACTATCACTGTTATGATTATTAATACAGCATAACCTGGTAATAACGTTATCAAAGAGACGGTGATGTATATGACGAATGAGTTAATAAATTATATCATTATAAAATCATTATATTATGATTATAAATTAGTAACGTTAAAAACTAAGTTGAATATTAATGGTAAGAAATCATTTAAAATGCATATTACACTCTTATTATTAATTAATGTTATAAATTGACATCTATTGAAGAAACCTTAACCCTATGTGCTATAGTCCTATAAGTAATAGTTTTATCAAAATAACTAGTAATTCTAAATAAATTAACTATAATAATCGCTTGTAGAGAATTCGTTTTTTTTTTTTTTGGCATTGTAACAGCTATGGAAGCAAAATAAAGAATTTTTCAAAATGAATAATTTCGTGGAAGTAAATAAATTAATTAAAAATTTTCTTGGCGTAATATTAAGGTAGGATATTGGCCTCTTCAAATAATGAATTTTTTTCATTATTATTTGCTTAAATAAACTTGTTCTCTTAATATCTTTTGAAACCGAAAATAAATACTTATCAGAATCTTAACCAGGTGTGCTAGTAGATTACTTTATCAAAAATAATACATATTTATTTATTTTCAAAAAAAGCTATCATTTCTTATCTGTATTCTGATAAGTCTTCAGAAATAACGGGTGTTTGCGATAAGAATTCGTGTGAAATATTTTACAGTTTAAAAAAAAAGATAATTTTGTAGATTACACTATATTAAATATCCACTAATTAAAAATATAAACTTCAAATATTTTTAGCCTTATTATTTAAAACACAAAAGTGATGTATAGATGTGAAAACACGCAAAATGGTCATTATAATAATTTCTTTATGGTATAATGAAAGTTTTATACAAAAGAACAAATTAGTATTTTATCGTACGCAAAATCCTAGAAGGTGGGATAACTTAATTATTTATGCATTGTCCAAGGCTATCATGAAAAATATTGCAGCAAGTATAGTAAAGTATGTTATGGGGGATTTCCACGCGTGACTGACACTACATCAGAACGATTTAACCAATTTCATTTGCACAGTTCATAATTATTTTATATTTATTTAAAAAAAATATTGTATGTCCCTTAGCATATAGTATTTTTAGCAATCAGTAAATTTTTTTAAAAGTTATTATTTAATTAAAAAAATAATAAAAATGTCCTGATGTGACTGACACTACACGAAAGTTCGTAGATTTTTGGCTATCATGAAAATCGAATTTCTTCTGATTGCGCAGTAATTCAGCATTCTACCACTGCTTATTTTAAGTATAAGGTTTCAGGCTAAATATATTAACTGCAAATAAGTATTGAAATACCATAGGAAATAATTTATTAGCATTTTTGTGCGTGACTGACACTACATTCAATTCGTGACTGACACTACATTGTGAATTGTATCACAGATATGGAATTTTAAGCAATAATAACACAACATATGTTAATAATTTTGATCATGGAAAGTTAAAAATTGCATAAATGGTAAAACTACGGTTAGAAAAAGATACACAACGTCCCCTAAAGTAGGTTTCTGGTAATTTTGTTAAACTCTAATTTCTTCTTCAAACTGCAGCAAATCAACCAAATCAACATTCTACCAGTGTTTATTTAAGTATAAGGTTTAAAACTGAATCATTTAATAGCAAAAAAGTATTGAAATATCATAGGAAATAATTTATTAACACCTTTGTGCGTGACTTACATTACATTCAACTAGTGACACACTACATCATGTGAATTGTATCACAGAAATGGAAATTTTGGCAACAATAACAAAACGTATGTAAATAGTGTTGAACATGGTAAGTTAAAAATTGCGTACACAGTAAAAATACAGTTCAAAAAGTTACACAAGGTCCCCTAAAGTTGGTTTCTGGTAGTTTCTTACTTCTTTATTCAATAGCATTTTCTGAAAAACCTTGACCCTGAAGCCACGCAAAAAGACTTCCCGACCATTGCAGATGTTTCAGTTTTACTGAATAAGCATCTTTATTAAACATTTGCCAACAAAATTTTAACGATAATTTAACTATAAAAGGAAATAAAGCTCTTTTCATAGCATCAAGTTCATTTTCAGTATTTTGTTGAGAGTTATATTTCTTTTTACAACATTTAAATTTGTTTTATCCGCCTTGTAGTAGTTTTATGAAACTGTATGTAGTATTTTAATGAAACATTGGAAGTTGTTTAAAGTAGGTATTTGTTGAATTAAAAAAAAAACGGATTAATATTTGAGTGTCTGGGAATCGGAAGTAATTATCTTCTTTGATGAGCATATATCATTTAATCTTCTTATTTTGCCCTTTACACAGTTGTCAGAAATTATAATAGTGATATGTTTGGGCAGATTTCTTATTCAAAGTGAAAAAATCTTTAGCAAAATGTGAGTCAAATTTGATAGAAAGTGTGGCTTCTTTTATCCCCTCCTCACTGTATCACGAAGTCCATCAATTGCTCCTTTACCATGACTGAGGGCAAAGTTGACCATGACTTTTGGAAAAAAATTACCACACAAGGTTGTCAAATGGTTGGGGGATTGCAATGGGGGTGAAATACTTTTAATTGAAGTGTTGTCTGTAAAGTGGTTTTTGCTTTCATTTTCTTTAAATTTTTGTAATTTATCCCCTCCTAAAAACTTCCCCTTTGCTCTTTTTTTTCTTTTAGCTGTTGATATAGCCATCTTAAATCAAAATTATCAAAATATAAGAAATCTACAAATATTATAGCTATTCTAAAACTTCTAGATCAAAAGAAGTTGTGACTCACACTACATTGTGACTGACACTACAAAGCTAAAATGTGTTATAAATAGAGAAAATGCTTTTCATTTTAAAATTAAGAGGTGGGAAATTACACAGAGGTTACTAAAGTAAGAAAATATCGCAAAAAATTTGAAGTAAAGTCTTTTTTAAAAAAGTTATAGAAACTTTTCTTACTTTTCGTGACTGACACTACAGTCAAAAAGGATATTTTTATCTTCCTAATTAAATATCGTTTAGTTATAAATACCAATTAATAGTGTGTTTTTAAGGTAGTTCTGATAGTGTATTTTAACAATTTTATCAAAAAATCTGATAAAATGTGCTTCGTACCTTAAAATTCATTTGTTCAAAATGATGAAAAAACACGAGACCATGCTTTCAAAACAAAGCGGATATTTTGAAGCTGCTGTGTTGCCAAAGATGAAGCAATAATAGTTGTTGATACAAAAATAATAAAATTCAAACCTTTCTAAAGCAAATGTAAAAGTTGTAAGTGTAGAAAAAAATATTTTTTTTTTGCAGTCGTGGTCTCTTCTGACGTGGAATTACCCTATGTTATTCTTACCTTGTAATATTGAATATTTTGCAAGTACTTATTGTACAAGAAAATATGTAGAATACTGCTCATGATTTCTTAAAATTTAACTCAACAAATGCTACACACAACAAAAACATGGTTATTGAAGAGTAAGCATGTTTGTAATTCCTTGCAATTTGCCTTTTATTGTAAAAAAAAATTGCTTTGTCAAAATACCGAATTAAATTTTTCTATTGATTTTTAATCACAGGATGCGATCCAGCTGAGCCTTATTTTCAAAACATGCCACCCAGTGTACGATTAGACCCAACTGATGCTCAATTTGTCGATGTTATACACTCGGATGCAACGGATGTTTTGTTTATTGGTAAGTTTGACAGAGACAGTAGTATTGATATTTCCTGACATGAACATTGATATACATCACAATAGCTTTTGTGATAAGAATCAGCAAACTTAATAATGTAGTTAGTCCAAGAGATGAAATAGATACAGTAGTAAAGCACTTCTGACCTATAGCAGGCGGATTCATTTCATAGGCAAGCATCTTCCAAGCAAATCTTTCTTCAAGATTTTCAATTTACAATGTATTTATTTTTACTATGTCAAATATATATTTGAGATTAAAAATACACATTTGAATTGTATTATAAATGTACATTTTATTTTCAGTACCAAAATGACATAATACATTTTTGTTGTGATAAAAAATATATGGTAGTGATATTATAAACGATAAACCTGTGCTTTTAAAGTTTTCTGAACTTTTTTTATAATCAATGAGGGTTTTTTTGACAATGAGAGCATTTTTTTCTATCTCTAAACAACTTTCTAGGTTTTGGTATGAGTCATCCTGTTGGGCATGTGGACTTCTTTCCAAATAATGGCCGCAATCAACCTGGATGTAAAACAGACAAATTGAAGTCCTTCATTACAGATGGGTTGACTGAAGGTAATTATAAATATTATAAAATATATTTTTAAAAATATTTTTGTTTCATCGTTATCAAGTTAATGTGGTAATTACAAGCTAACGTCACAAAATTATATTTCAGTATCCATACTGTTTTGCAAATTATTTTGTACTAACACATAGTGTTTAACAACTTTAAACTAGATTTATACAAAAAAAAAAGTAAGATATATTTCGATTTGGAACTCTTTCATATATCAGTAACAGAAAACAAGACAACTCATAATTATTTAAATAATATTTACATACATAAATAAAATATTTCTTCCAAAAATTTATTTGATTAATTTATAAATTGTTACTTTGTGTAATAGGGTTGCGACGTTTTGGAGCATGTAATCATCAACGTTCCCTCGACTTTTTCCATCACTCCATCAACTATCGAAAAGTGGTTCCTGTTGGCTACGAATGCACCAGTTGGAAGGACTTTTTGGATGGAAAATGTGCTGAATGTGGTTCAGACACCAGACGATGTGCAATTATGGGCATAAGAGCAGACGAATACAAAGACTTGAAAAATTCATCTGTTCATCATATGCTGTACCTCAAAACTTCGGGAAAATCGCCTTTTTGGTGTAAGAAAGTATTTTACAAAGTAACAGTTCAAACAGTATAAAGCCGGCCCGCCGGCGCAGTGGTTAGTGTTCTAGCCTTTGGAGCTGCTGGGCTCGGGTTCGAATCCCGGTAAAGGCATGGATGTTTGTGCTTGTCAATAAATGTTATTTGTCTATGTGTTTGTGTCGTCCTTCTTTGTGTGTCTCTTGTGACTGTCTCTTCAGGCGAGTTGGGTATTGGCTATAAAGCCTACACTCTACATTCTAGAGGGCGCAATCACTGTCATTTGTCATAAAACAGTAGAATGTCCTTAAAAATCCTACTTTACAATTTAATAACTGGGGAGTTCATGACTAATTAATTTCTGAATAGTTTTATCCTAATTTTTTGAACAACTAAAAAAATCTTCCAATTTTTCTCATGCGTTGCAAAATTGCAAGAAAGAGTTTTATTTAATATGGAAAAAAACCCGACATATATTGTTACAGCTTAACTTTAATGAGAATAATAGATCATTAAATGTGATTTGTGACCTCACTGATTAATGTTTATTGTAGTTTACTACAAGGAAATTCAATATTTCTCAAAAAAATACAATAGCTATTCAATTAATTACTTTTAGAAAATGTTGTGATTTTTAATATGTAATTCCCCTTTGTGATTTTAAAGCACTTTATTTTGTATATTTGAACAAAACGAAATCAACAAAATAGTGAAGTGGAACACAATACTAGCATACTTTAACGTGTAATCTTTTTATACATAATTTTAAAATGCTCATTTCTTTAACCTTATTTTAATTATTCTTTTTATATGCAAGTATAATACACTAAATCTATCAAAATAAATATCCATTGAAATATTAGTTAGTAACAACATTTTCGATTTTAGTGTACCACTATCAAATAAATGTGAAGCTATTTAAACCTAAAACTGCTTACAAAGACGTCAAGGGAACTCTTGAAATCTCACTGTTTGGATCCAAATCAGATCTAGTGGACAAATTGCAGAATAAGTATGCTTCAAAAAATTATTTTTCTAAAAATGCTTCTCTTTTAAGTTGACATTGATAACAAACCTTAGTGATAATAATATAAAGTTATAGAAATACATAAAATTAGTTTGGTTTTAAATTAAAACTTAAATTAGCAAAGAGATATAATATATTTTTTGGAAAATAATAATATATGCATAAATACTTGTTGTAATCTAAGTAAAATATTGTTAAAAGGTTCGTATTGGTAGTGTCATCTTTTTTCATTATAAAAATATAAAAAGAGACTCAATTTAACCTTTATTGTTTAAACTCTATAATAATGTTCTATATAAAAAGTACTATAATAAAATTGGTGCCACGAAAATATTGTTTTGAAATTTAATATTAAACTAAAATGTACTCTTAACATTTACTGAATTGAAATTTCTTTCTTTTCAAGTTATTTTAACTATAAAATGTATCAAAAATAAAATTCGTGTTTTTATTCAAGGGTGACAGATTTTTACCATGGAGCTCGATATCAGTACCTATTGACAACAGACAAGGATTTAGGAGAAATTAAAAGTGTCTCCTTCAAATGGTCAAGTTCGTCCAAGAACCCAATAACTATCCTTAAGAAACCCAAACTTTTTGTTGAGTACATCACAGTTGTTCCTATGAATGTTTTGGAGAAGTCGTAAGTCTATTCATGCATATTTATAAATGCATATGAATACAATATTTCTTGCAGCTTCCTTCTAATGTTTTCAAATTTTATCCTTATGAAGTTTCAGAATGTCGCGCAAATTTTTTATTGATTAATTTAAATTTTTATTTACTGATCTAACATCATTTACAATTTCATTCAAAATTCGGAAATGAATAATAAATTGGGAATTTTGAAATGCTAAAACAAATTGAAACTATTATACTGTTCATGAAGTGCATGACAAATTATCTTATTACGTTCCTAAATTTAGTATTTTGGAGAGAATTACACATTACCAAATTTCCCAAACTGCACTGATGAGATATAAATGAAAAATAGCTGGGGAAATTCTTAGGGGTGTATGACTAACAATCTCCAAACTATAAAACCATTGACAAACGGTGTGGGCCATCCAACAGCAAACTAGCCATCCCCAAAGAACGAGCAAATGATTTATCTTCACTTCCACCTGACAGTACAAAGGTTTTGGCAATTCAGGAAGGCCTCCAAATTAAAAAGTTTATAATTAGTTGTTTTCTTTGCACGTTTTAGGCAAATAGTTACAAGATTTTGAATTGCAGCTCTATTTAAGTGGTATTAGTCAGCTTTATTAAGTAATTTCAGTAGTATAAGTTATTAGTAGTTTCAGTAGTTACAAAAACTCAAGATTAGTTTTAATAATCAAAGCATTTATAATTTTCTTTTCAGACCAAGAAATATGGCAGACAGGGCTTTTTGTGGGAAAACCGCAACTGGTGTGGAACCAAGAACTGTGACTACTTTATATAGAGATGATAAGTGTTTGAAATAGATTATATGTACTTTCAAATGTGCATCTTAAACTGTGAATTGACTTAATAAACCATAAAATACGAGTCTTGTTTATTATTTAGCAAATACCAAGTTATTGGACAAAATAAGCTATTAGGCAGCTATATTAGCTACAGTTTGTGCATACAGGACTCTTTAACTCAAACTAAACTCAATTTTAACAGCTTATTAAACTAAAGACATCTTAATCAAAAACTAATTTTTGTCATACTTTTATCACGTATCCAAAACTTTTTGGCACTACAAAACATGAAGCAAAAAAAATCTGTTTCATCAAACAAAGCAATTATGTAATTACTCAACTTATAAGTTGAAGTTTCCTCATTAGTTATGGCCAAAACTAATCATTTATAGCGGTTTAATATCCCAAGACTGTTTTCTATATACCTTCTACTATTCCTACTTAACCAATTTTCTTCTATCCCTTAAGCAAGGTGACCTGTTCATTTGATTGAGGTTTAAATCCCGAGGTCATGATCTTTCATGCAGATCTCTCACGATGTGAATTTTTTGTTTGATTACGGTGTTCAATATGGGGTACATTAATATATATCATGTAGATTTAGTGCGAGGTACCTTATTAATTTGATTGCGGATTTAAACCTAGGGCTCATGACCCATTGGTAGGGCCCATTGGTTGTGGCTATATCCTTACCTATTCACCTAAAAATTTGATGGTGGCTTCAAATAAAGAGTCTTATTTAGATCTAGTGTGAGGAACCCTTTTAATTTGATTGTGGTTTTAAACCCCGGGGTTTATGTAGATGTAATGCGCGTTTCCCTGATCATTTTATTGTGCTTTTATAAATCATGACTGACTGCGAGGTGGCTTATTTGAGTGAGGTTGATAGGTCACTTTGCACTAGATCAAAATGAGGGATATACCCATAGTCCTCAGAAAATAAAGCCATAAAATAATTAGAGCCTCATAAAAACTTACTTTATCCTTAATGCCATTTACTACAAAAAAATGTAAGTAATTAATTTTTTTACAATCAAAAGTTTAATAGTCTAACCCAGAAATCTTTTTTATGAATATCTTTAACAACCAAGTCAGTTTTTATAACCATCTATCAGTTTTAATTTGTGTTAAAATTAAAATAATAACTTTTTAAAAAAGATATTTATTACACACAATTATCACACACAATTAATTTCCAATCAAAAATATAGATGAAAAAGATATGACAACATTAATGACAAAATCTACAATCAATGATTACATACATGCATCAAAATTGTGCTTATATGAAGGCAACTAATTTTAGTCACTCATTAAAAATAATTTCTTTAAATTAAATATTTTAAATACATTTTCTTATTAAATTAAATATTTTAAATACATTTTCTTATTAAATTAAATAATTTAAATACATTTTCTTATGAAATTATAATGAAATTTTTTTAAAGAAAACCTTACCTATCAAAACATTATAGAATACATTTGTTCTACAAAAATTATAACTGTTAGCAATCATTTTGCATTTAAAACACTCAAATATTGTAAGCACAATTTCAGAATGAAATTGATACAATGAACATATGTTTATTGGAACCAAAAAAACACCAATGAAGAGAGAACCATTTGCCCCTCCATCTATAGATGGAAAGTCAAATAATTCTTAACCGTTTACACTAGTGAATTGAAAAAAAAAGCTAGAACATAAGTGAATCGATACTATATGGCAGGGAAATCAGAGTGGCCAGTGACTGACATCTTTTAAAATAAACAGTTTACTGAAACAATCGACATCACACATATATAACAACTAAAGTCATATTTATTTATATAGTGTTTGAACAAAAGGCTTTAGGAAAAATTGTAGTATGACTGTTTTGGCAGAACTTTAAACACTTATACACCTCTTCCCCCCATACATAAACAATCTCCAATTATTGTTTATAACTATTAAGAACACAAATAAAAGAAATTAAATACTCTCTTAACATTTTGTATAGAAATATATCAAAACAACACTATGTGCACATTATAGACACAAAGAGTATTTTAGAATTATTATTGCTTAATAAAGTAATTAAGTCATGAACTAAAAACTCCTTGGCATAACAGCCTGTTAGTGGGCCAAGGCCTGCAGCGCCCATTTCTACCAAGGGCTCTGAGGTGCTAGGCACATATCCCAGTTAGGTGGCCAACCTCACTAAGAACCCGCAGTGTTTGGCTCCCAAGCATGCTTGGTCCTCATTTTATTACCCACTTAAGGGATGAAAGGATGAGTCAACCTTGCCCAGTCCGGGACTCAATCCGGACCTGTTGCAAAGCACTGCAAAGCACTAGCACTAAGCCACTGAGCATAATTCAGTCATATTGAACTTATTGTTCATCTATGAAAAACAATTTTAAAGTATGTTATTGCCAGTATTATTCATCTATATTTGAATAAATAATTGCCAAAGCAAATTTTGAAAAATAAGGCAGGTATGACAGAATTAATAAAAGGTAAGTAATTTTATTTATAGTTATTAAAAATAACTCTCTCCCTCTTTTCTAACTTGAATATTTTAAATATATTTTCATATCAAGTTATAATGACAATTTTTTTAAAGAAAAACTTACCTTTCAAAACTTTTTAGAATATATTTGTTCTACAAAAATTTTAGCTGCTAGCAATCATTTTGCGCTTAAAACACTCTAAAATTGCAATATTAAATTAATAACTAGAAAGATAAAGAAATACTGTCTAAATATTTTGTACCGAAATATATCAAAACGAGACACTAAGTGCACATTGGAATAAGCACATTATAGGCACAAAGAATACCTTATAATAATTATTGTTACAAAATAAAGAATTTAAGACATATTTGCATGTATTGCCCAACTATGAGAAACAATTGTATTGATGTTATTATATATTATCTGTATATTATCGCGATAAATATTAATTGCCATTACAAATAAAAAAATAAGGCAGTTACGTGTTAAAGCAGGTTCATTAAGGCGACAGCGTACAGTTAGTTTGACCTACAAAACATTTTATTCTAGTTTGGAGTTTGGTGCATTTAAAGTACCGAACCCCAATCCCATTTATAAAAGGAAAGTTAGCCAATCAGATATTTAGTTTAAGTCATAATAAAATATTAATGGCACATAATTTGTAAAACAATAAGCTTAAAAATGCATGAGCAAATAGAATATATGCTAAAAAATACATATACCTACACATTTTGAAAACTTAAAACATATATGTTGAAAACGGTTATATTATGAAGAAAATAAGCTACTGGCTTAAAAAAAATTTCAGAAAACAAACATTTGCGCAATATTCAAACAATATCCCTTTTTGGATACTGGATTTAAAATTAATACCAGTGAATTTTAATAACCATAAAATAAATAATTTGTGCCTGAAATAATTTTCTTATTTGTTTTACAAATCTACATAATTATAATTAGTTCTATTATGTATATTTCCACAACTTTTTAACGCTTGTTCTTTTAGAAAGAAATAAAAAAAAACTTATTTAATTTCAAAAGAGAGGGGAGTAACTTAAGGCAAGATTAAAGCAGTAATATCTCATGTTTATAATTCTTCACAACAACCACCTTTAAAGACGACTAAGAAAATAACTTGGGTGACACACATTTTTAGGGAACTGTAATTCGAATAAAAAGTTTTTGCAAATTATGTTGTTTTCCAACTCATGAGATTGTGTGTTTCTATGTTAATAGTTAAAAAGTTAAAAGGTTCTTCCCATAAAAAATGCATCATCATTTTGGAGTCCTGAATGGGCAAGTTCAACAAAGCCAAGTTTTGAATAAGATTCAACAATATTTTTATCTCCAACAGTAACTTCTACAAAAACACCATGAGATCCTGAAAAAAAATAAAATAATTACTTAGCAATTATTTTTATAAGACGTAAAACAGTAAATTCTTTAAAGATTCGACAAAACTATTTTATTAACTGTTTTATTATCATATATATAGTACAAATAAAACATAAAAAAACATAAATGTAAAATACAAAAAGACAAGTAAACAAACATTGATTGGATGCATCCATCTGCAACAATAAAAATTATGAAATTTCTCATTTGAAGGATATCTACATTTCGTTGACAAACAACAACTACCCCCCAAAATTCATTCATAAATATCTACTTCCATCAATGACGTCACCATCTTAAAACTCTTCTCGTTGCTTTTTTCACTATGACCATCATTAACCTTTTGTTTTAGTTCATAATATTCTAACGATTTTTATGGATATTGGTTGTGTTTTGCTACCTTTTCTTCATGGGGTTCGTTTTATTTTAATTTTTTCATATGTTTTCATTTAATTGTTCATATTTTTTCTGTTTTATTGTTTCTAACGCTGTTTTGGGACAAATTGGGAATATTTCTTGACTTTTCTGTCTTTTCCCAAACAGAAAAACAGCGTTATCCTTTATGATGACAATTGTTACTTTGTCCCTTGAAAAAGTGTAACAATCTCATCAGTTTCATGTTCAATTTATTTTTTGTTTATATATATATATATATATATATATATATATATATATATATATATATATATATATATATATATATATATATATATATATATATATATATATATATATATATATATATATATATATATATATTGGACTGTATCAGTGCTTCTGAGAGGGGACGAAGGAGTTAGGAAAGGGCTAATAGTTTTGATACCAGGGAAAGAAACCACAACAATATTATATAATTACATAAAAATGTTGAGGTAAACTATCATTTGATACAGTTTTATAAAATCTCACGTTCCCAATTTATTCCCTTACATAAAAATAGAATTCTGCAAAATTTTAGCTTAAATCTTTAAGCTGTTTACCAATTGAATTTTAAAATATTAGGCAGAATTTTTTAACGTGAAGACAAAAAATCAGTATAATTTTTTTTTTTAAATTCTAGTATTCAGAGTAACCTCTGATATCCTTTAGTATTTTTTTTAATTCTAAAACTATTAAATTTTTATTCGTCTGCAATGATTCAATACAGAAAACACTTATTCATATGCTTTTAGAAAGAACACGATTTTTTAAACAATCTCACAAAAAAGTTCAACCTTTTATTTTATACTCTCCAAAATTTCCAAAAATTAAAGGATATAGAATACTTTATAAGCTATCCAGTTTTACTTAAAACTAGTAATCGTTTTAGTTATCGTTTAGTAATCGTTTAGTTACTAGTAATAGTTTTTAAAATCTTAATTTATAATGTAATTCATTAAATTCAGAATTTTCATTACTAAATTCTACTACATTGAGTTTTTTTTAAATATAATTAATTCATATTTTTTTATGTATTTGAGACAATGAGTATGCACTTGCATAGTCTCATAACAAACTAGAAAAAAAATCGATCTTATAAGAATTAATTTTTTAAAACATAAAGCACACAAATCTTGTATGATGAACATTATAATACAAGATATTCATTATATATAAATCTAATGCAATTGACAATATAGTTTTACTCACCATTAGCTTTCAAAGTTGAAAATATACATGTTAACATTCTTTTCTGTATACTAGAGTCAGTAACCGTAGACAGTATATTCATTCTTAAAACAGAAGGATGATTCGCATATACAGTGTCTGGAGGGCCTGGTTTTTGTCTATTATAAAATCCAGCAATAACTTCCTGAAAGAAAATAATTACTAAGCATTGATGATTTGCAACAGGATAAATTAATTTGTATAAAAAAGAAACTATTAAATACAGTGAATTATACATAAATACAGAGCAGTTAACATTCTTTTAATCCTTTTATAAAGATCAAGTTCCCAAACAATTAACATAAACACTTATTTATCAAATCAGTTATCAAAATGGTTTATTAATATTGGACAAACCCAAAAAGGTCCCTTATAAATCAGAATTATAGAACCCAAGTAGTCCAACATTGTTGGAAATATTTAATCCATTTATGACTTAACATGAGCTAGTATTCTCAAAAAAATTCAAAGCACCTTTAAACCTAGATTTCTGGAAGGCATTTTCCATCCTCAACAATTAAGACAACTAAGTGTTACATCTATCACTCCATTTTTCATAGTAAATGGAATGTTTTATTTAACTTCCTGTTTATTGCCAGTTGTGTTTTTCTGTTTTTAGAATGACAAATTGGTATTATAATTTTTGTTTTTCATAAGTGGTTTATGGCACTGATGACAGATTTATTTTTTCCTAAAATGGCTGCATATTTTTATATCTTTTGAATTTAATTTGGCACCTAACATTTTTAGAATTCTTTTAGTTTATGTAAATACAGTATTTGTATTTTTTTTAAATAAGACATAGATAACATATTACCTCAGCTGGTGTTAGCATTTCTCCATTTTCTTTTTTGGGGGCAGGATATTTCTTTTGCAGTTCAGGAATCCAACAAAGTTCACATTTTGTTCTAAGTTGACATGCATTTAGTGCAGCCAAAGCATAGCCACAAATACCCGTTTCATCCTCAACAACAAAACAATATTCAGGACTCAAGCACAGAAAATGCCCAACCAATCTAGAAGAGCAATGATATTAAGTTTGTAAATATAAAATGCATACTTGGGTTCAAAATTGTGAGTACTTTGAACAGATCATTTTTGCTAGAAAGTTTGAAAAAATGAGCGAGAGGAATTAAGAAAGATATAATGTATATTTTTAATTATTATAACATACTTATCACCAATCAAATCTGGATACTCTGGAAAAACATCACTTCCATCCATGCCGTCATCACAAGTTCTTCTACATATATCATATACTTGCCTCTAAAATAAAAATATTAATTCACAGAAGTCTAATTTAAAAATCTGAGCAGCAACCACTTGCTTTCTTCTTATAAGTTCTAATCTAGAAAAGAATTTTGCTGATCCTCATATTTTCATTCATTTGTTCTTCAGAACAAAAGGCCCTTACAGCAATGATTTCGCCTTCATCAGCGCTTTTGAACGATGATTACAATCAGTTTAACACTATATTAGTTCTGACAAGCACCATGTCATAAAATAATTGTTATAAGTTAAAGTTACACATTATGTCTTTTTTTTTTAAAGAAAGACCACTTTTTTTATTTGGAATTGACATGTTTGAACTAATCCAAATCATTTTCACAAATTATGGTACTGTGAGATTTAGTATTCTCAGTTAAATTTAAATAACCAACAAAATATTCCTATTTCTTTCTTTTCTTTAGTAACTTTTACTTTATAATGGCTGTTATTCCAAAGACTAATCCTTTCAGTCCCAATATCAATTTGGCATCACCATTTTAGAAATTTTTTCTGATCATCTAAGGCCATTTATGATATCAAAAAGCACATCATTCGATTCTTCAATTTTTTTTTTATCAGAAAGTATTTTTTTATTAAGAGCCAGTTTTTTTAAAACCCAGGCAAAACAGGCAGGCTAGGATAGTTGACATTTTTAATTTTGCTGAAAATTACAGAATATGTTCTTTATGTTAAACTATCAGACAATTAGACACATATATTCTTGTTTTTGCTAAAAAAATTATTTCAGTTTTGGGGGGTCAAAGTTGGAGATCTACCTTTTTTTGAAGAAAAAACAAGCAAATTTTTTATCAAAAACAAAATTTACGTGTCTTATATGGTTTTCATAAAGAACATATTCTGTAATTTTCAGCAAAGTAAAAAATGTCAACTATCCAAGCCTGTCTGAATCTTAAAAAAACTGGCTCTTAACCCCAATAGATGTCAGCCCTATTATTTTTCTTAAATTACGATCAGAAACATGATGATGACAAATGGCATCACTGGGACTGAAAGGGTTAAAAAGTAAACATAATAGTTATACACATCTATAAGAACATGCATATAACTCTTACTTATATTAAAAATAAATATTACTTTTAAATTAGTATTTTTAGATAAATAAAACAAATATAAAAATCCAATAATTGTTTTGAGAAAATATTCTTTAATATTGTGTGGGAAAATGTAAATACAACATACCTCATCAGGAAGTAAGTAAGGGCGGATTGTATAAATTTTGTTATTTGGAATCTCTGGTGACTTATAAAGGAAAAGATCATTGACACTATCCAAAGGTAATAGGTGCTAAAATATAAAAAAAAGTTAAACTTAAAATAGGAACTAAGCTAAAAAAAAAAAAGGCTAGATAAAGCCGTACGTTAAAAATTTAAGCAAAGGTAATGTACATTTTTTCAATTCGTGAAAAATAAAAAGTTTGCATTATTTTATTACCATGTTATGTTGTACAGATTAGATAGAAATGCGAAGTATCACTACAAAAATGCAACATTACAGATAAGCCTCTTATGTGGGCAAAGAATAAAAATTAAACTATGTGAAATTTCAGCAAACTTCAATTTTACACTCAATTGCAAGGTGGTGCAAATAAAATTGGCACAGGCATGCACAGGTGAAAAATTGTACTCCACAGTACAGCAGAGGGTGCTCAGTGTAGAAAGCTTTATTAACACAAACTAGTTTAAAAAATGTGTGTCCAGTTGTTAGTTAAAGAATTTACTGGTGTAAAAGGGCCAAAGAAAGAGTACTATGCAATGATTAGTTGCTAAATGACATCAATCGAGATCTTTTTTGAACAAGTCCAAAAACATTACGAAACGGGTCGGAAAAAACATTTTGTGTCTAGCAATCAATTCAAAATATTTTGTATTAACAAAAGCAAAATATTTTGTATTAACAAAAGCAAAATATTTTGTATTAACAAAAGCAAAAAGTTTAGATTCTTTGAGTTAAATAACAGCCAAAATAATCACTAGTGTTTTTTTGCACAGCTGTACAAACCTTCAGCTTACATTACATTCCAATTAGCCTATCAAACAATAGTAATGTTGCTGGCAAATAATTCGCCAAGTTTTTGTTTGGGCTTAACATTGAAGCGATCAATAGCTCCACTTAGCAAACCTGTTATGCATTGGTTTTTGACATGGCAACAATTCTATCGTATTTATTTCTATGTTGCGGCCGCCACCCTGTATTCGAGTCAGCTTCTGCTGTCAGCTTCACTGGTAGATAGAGATAGTCGTAGCTTGGAAAGTTCAAAACCGACACATTGACAATGGTGAGCGATCTCTGTCAGGTACATGCAAGCAGGCAGTTGTGACCTGCGTTGTAGTAATCACAGAGTAAATTAAACACAGCAGCAAGTTGTGTTAGAAGCTGTAATAACCTCTTCAGTGCGTAATTTCTCAACACACACTAATCTCCAATGCTCATTGTTTGGGTGATGTAAGCAGTAGGGTACACTGGTGTACAGACGCTGGAGTCAATAGCCGGGAAAACTTTGTAATTCTCTTTAGTCGAAGACATGTGCTTAATGAGAATTCCACAGGAGCAGGGTGTGTGCACTCCAAACCCAAATACTGGCAGTAAATCACTAAATAATATTTTAAATTTGAAACAAAAGTTAAAGAAATAAAATACTGATTGGACCCCACCCAAATTAAAAGGACGAAATTCACAGAAAAATCAATATTAGTAGAAATAGCTACTTTTTTTAATTATTGGGCAAAAAAAATGTACTAAAAATTAACAAATAACCTTATTTGATTTTTATTTGAAATACGAGAAAATCATCATCAGTTAACTTAAATGATTAGTAACACTTGCTTGTATTTTAATAAAGTGTCCAAAGGGGGTTTAACCTTCACCTCCCCAAAGTGTTTATTGGGGGGGGGGGGGGGAGGCAAAGGTACATCTGCACAGGAGCAAAGACCTATTCATCCTACCAACTTTTAAACTAAATAAGCCGTAAGGGATTTTTTTTTACAGTTTTAACATTTATTTTCTTTTTCAGATATCAGCTGAGAGAGTGCTCTTCTGGCCTGTGGTGCTACATTGGGAGATGGCTCAAAAGTGACGTACTTAACACATGAAAGAGCTACTATCTGTGACACTAGTGGTCCAATTTGGCCAATAGGATGCAAGAAAAACGGTAAGGTATTCTGACGAGTCAAGAGGGGTTCTTTATGGAAACCGGTGCTGAAGCTGCCATATTAAGTAGTAACAAAGTCTAAATGCAATAGTAAAATATTTTTAAAAAAATTAAATTAAAAAGGGACAAAAATAGTTTGATTCGGTAATTTCATCAACTCCGTAATAACAAAATCAAACTATAATAACATTACATTTTGTATATTTGGATGCACAAATGACAACAGGAGAAGTCTAACTTTTGAAACCCCAACACCCCAAAATGTACCATGGGAAGAACAAATCTGAAAAAAGGCAATTTAAAACAACAGATACCAAAGCTGAAAACACATCAAATCAGGATTCCACAAATAAAGAGATTTCAACAAGCACTCTCTCTCAAAAGAAAATGAAACACAAGCAAAACTTCAACTCATTTTTAGAAAGAAGTTTATACTTACTTGTAATTCAGATGTGAGACCACCCAAAAATGCCCAAGGTTCCTGTTCACCACTCATAAATGCTTCTTTGTAACCTTTATAAAAATCCAAAATAGTAAAATTGCACGTTTTAAAAATAAAGTCTAAAAATAAACTTATAAGCACTATAATTTAATAAACAAATTCTTTAAATTTTCTATAGAATTCTATTTTAAGAAGATTAACAAAATATTTAAACATACATGTAAATGGAGATGAAATCAAAGTGGAAACAGGTAATGGAACTCGTCGAAGGGCTAAGGAAATAAAAAAAATTAAAATATATGTACCTTTATAAGCTACTGTTTGAAATGTCATGCTTTTGATTAACGACTACTGGCTAAAATTTAATGGAAACTCTTCCTTACTTTGCTTCTGAAGCACATAACACTTTAATCAATCATACAATCAGGCTATTGAACATTTATGTGTTATAACCCCTCACTTAAATACCATCCTTACTTTGCTCAATTATTACAACAGACAGGGATCTTACTGACTTTACAATATTCTTAAAAGCAGCTTGATACTCCTTAATATAGTGTTGTGTTGTTTGCACAAAATGGGAGTTTTAGGACTGATATCTGTTGAACAGGAACCAGCTGTGTATAGAAATACAGTCGAACCCCGCTATAGTGAACCCTCTACGGAACCAACAATTGGTTCACTATATCCGAGGGTTCACTATATCCAATTTTTCTGGAATAAAGTATTATACGATTTATATATCGCTATATATTTATGCGCTTTTATAAGAATAATTATGATTTTGCATACTTTGAATTAATTGAATAAGCAATTTATTTAATAAATTTTCAAAAAAAAATATTAATACATTTTTGAAATTTTCTCAAAATAATTATTGGTACAAAAATATTGTAAATTTAAGTAATAATGAATATAATTTGTTACCTCTATGTGCCTACATTCTGTGAAAGAAGTTTGTAATTTTGGATTGTTTACGATTAGAGTTCATAAGGAAATAAGAGTAACAGATAAGTGCATGTGAATTTTACAATTGGACAGTTCAACTTATCCCCATTTCTCAAGGGGTAGTTGAAAAGAAAGAATGAGTAGCTGGGAAGAAGAATGGCTTCATTCAACTACGGAGGAGAAGTTGCAACACCAGTGCGTTTTGTCGTACAAGCCGTGACAAATCGTCCAGGAAAGGGTATTGTCGTATTATGGAGACAAGCCTTCCACGAAAGTGTGGATGGGTGGGATGTGGAATATGAATAATGGTTCGAAAAGAATGGGTGGTTCCTGGAACCCAGAGGGGGGGGGAAGAAACGGTATGTTTACATTTAAACAGGTCCAGTTTGAGTACAATAAGAGGGGAAGGACAGGTTGAAATATGAAACATTTTTAAAGATTGCTTTCTCGCTGCCACTTGCCATTTATAGTGTATCTTAAAATATGGAGAACTGAACCAAAAAATAATAAGGAAAGGAAATTCAAGTTCACTATAACCGAACTCCCATTTTCTAAGTAGTTCACTATATACATATAAAATAACATTAGTTAAATAGGAGTTCGGAAGGGACCACTAAAAAGGTTCATTATAAGCGAGGGTTCACTATATCCCGGGTTCACTATAGCGGGGTTCGACTGTATCTAAACGTTATAATTGCCCAGAGTTTTGATGGAACTAAGCGAGAAAGTGCAGTAGACTTCTGGAGAAGCATTAAACTGAGTAATAATACGAGACAAAATTCAATTTGATATAAGAAAAAAATGGTTTCTCATTTTAAGCAAACCATTTTTTTTAAACTAGGGTGTATAAGTAATTTCATACCAAATTTACTAACCCAATCACTAATTAAAAATAAAAACTCCTTAAAAAATTATCTTAAAAAAAAAAAGCATAATTTTGATAGGAAAATGCTAATTTTCAGCTACTTTCCATTGATCATATTGCTCTAAATATAAATAATGGAATGCATATCATCAATATAACATAAAATTAACTTACCAATCCACTTGATGTAAGAATTTAACATGGAAACAACACCTTTTATATCCCAAATGTACGGATATAGATCATACAGTAATGATCTGTTAGGGCAAAATGTTAACCTCAGAAGTAGCTTTCCAACTGTTTGGGTCAAACTATCAAATTTTGATGCCCTATTTAACCATTCTTGAACTTCAGGATTGTCAGGTTCTCTCCCTTTCTTTCTTGGATTTTGACAAACAATATAACTATGTGCTTTCAACCAGTGGAACTCCTGCAAAATTTGTATGCCTTGTCGACCATGTTCAAAGGGAAGATGAAAAAGATCTATTAACAAAGTTACGTCACTTTCTAATAGTTGTTTTCTATCGGTATCATCATTGTCAGTATCACCACCTACTACATCAATTACTTCTGTCTGCATTTCCTCAGATGTTTCATCTTTTTCAATGCTCTCTTCTTTTTTACTAGGCTCAGTTTCTAAGCACACTTCAGCTCCAATGCAAGGCAAATCAATTGGAGAAACTGGCAAAGGATTACAGTCCATGGGTTCTAAACTACTACTTTCCTTAATGGAGTTATCCCTTAAAGCTATTAATGAATTAACTAATTCACTAGATAGTGGCTGAAACGATGAATCTAAAGGTGGACTAGAACGCCCAGATGAAGCTGTCATATTTGCAGTAGAAAAAACAGAAGATATTACTGGAAGAGGGCATGCAGGTATAGGAGTAGGAACTAATGGAGCATTTATCACTCTGCCAAAAGCATTTTTGGCTTTGTAAAATTCAGGCAACCACTCTTTAACTGCAAGCTTTAATGCATTTTTTGGATGGTATGTGTTGGGACTTAAATGAGAAGGCAAGTCTTCTAATGAACCATATTCATTTTCTGTTTCAAGTTTGATGTCAGCACTAACTGAGTCACCTTAAATAAAAAGTAATTGATAAATATATATAAACCAATTTCAAGAAGCAATATTAAAACAAAAATAAAATAAATATCGGAAAAAAAAACAGTTCATAAGGTTTACACTAAAAATTAAAGCATAAAATGATATACTCATTATTTCTTTTTGAGACATTAACTTTCAAAAGGGCAAAATATATAACATTCTACAGTAAAAAAGCAGGTAAAAGTTCTTTTTTTTTTTTAAATAAAATTTGTATAAATTGATAAAACGCAATATCATAAGTTAACTTGAAATCTTAAGGATCTGTTCTACAGCCTTTGTTTGCATGGATACATTTTTCAAAACAACCAATTATAAATTATTGTTATCATTTTAAATAAGGAGATCGATAAAAAATAACTTACTTAAATTCAATTCTCGATTTCCATCAACTGTGCATTTCCTCCATTGTGATAAAGTATGTATTGGAACAAAATTAGTTTCATATTCACAATTTGGATTAGTTAGAACTCCACGTAATCGGGGAATAAGTTCTGTAGATCTCCCACAATAAGGGCCAAGAAATAAACGCTTTTGATCATAATCATTTGCATGCAAATTATCCCATATTAGAGGAGGACGGTGAAGTACTTCTGATAGTTCTTGGATAGATTCAATTGTTATGTCTTTGGAAATTACTTTTGGTCCTAAAATACAGAGAAAAATTAATAAGAGCAATATAAATATTTTTTTTCATTTTTAATTATTGGATTGAAACTAACAATCATTCAGATCTTATCAGTGACAAAGGGAAGTAAATTGATGTTCTCAACAATAATAAAATGAACACAAGACATTTGACAAATAAAAAGATGAATATTAAAAAGCTTGGTTCAAAAAAATGGAAATTTCCAAGCTTACATTTTACAATTTAAACATACCTGTCCACATGATATCAATATTTAAATGAAGCTTCTGTCCAATTGTATTAAGGTATTCTGAATTTTGAACATTTGGGATAGCCCTGGCAGCACAATATTCTGTGGGAAAAAAACAATTCAGTAAAAGCATTAGCAAAAAAAATCATAAGTTTTACATTATGCTACTAGTATATTTTATTCCGAGCTAGTTCACACAGTCACATATTCTATTTTATAAATGAGGCTATAATAATTGCATATTATAACTTTGAAAGAATAAAGGACATTCATGTATTTGTTAGTGATTGACCCAAAAAATACCATTTAACTGCAACCTTTGTTTTTTTAACCTGTATTTTTAAATTTAGGATCTGTGTGTTAGTTCATTTGGTAATTAGGAAGTTTGACGGAAAGTAGTGGGCAATGAAATGATAACAGTGTTATTCGTTGATTCCCTACCAACAAGTTTTAAAATTTGCAATTTAAAATATTGAAGTGTGTATAAGAACCATTAACTACAAGTTAAAATACAAAAGATTGAAATGGAAAATTTTGAAAACTTATTGAAATCTTGAAGTGAAAACAAGCTTACATTTTGTTAAAATACATTAACGCTCAGAAGGTGGAACATGTATTCAAATAAATGAACTGTTTAAGAACAATTCTCCCAAACTACTTAATGTATATTAAACTGTTTAATTATAATTAAAAAAACTTCTGAAATATTAAAAGAATGTATACAAATATAATATAAGCCATATGACTTTTTTAATTACCTGTTGGACAAAACACAAATTTTGGATGAGAGAGAAATTCATAAATTTCATTGGCTACAGCGACTTGAGCATGAGCAAATGATTGATATACTTCTTTATCAGTTTCACTTATTTCAGGCTCAATATCATCAAAAAGTAAGGCAAAGGCAGTGCAACCAAATTGTGCTACCTAAAAACAAAATATAAAATATGGAATTAATTCAGAAAAAAACTTTGGGTAAATCTAAAATAACAATAAAAAAGCATGATTGATATACTTCCTCAGTGACAGAAATGTAAAGACACTTGCTACCAGGGTTGGAAAAAAACATGTTTTTTTTTTTTAAAAACAAAAAAACATGTTTTTTTTTGTTTTAAACGTGTTTTTTTTGTTTAAAACGTTTTTTTTGTTTAAAATGTTTTTTTTTAAACAATTAAATTTTGGTTTGTGAACAAGTTGTATGGGTTAATAATAAAATATGGTTCTTTTTAAGTTTTCGTCTTTTATATTTACTTCCACCCCCAATAATTTTAGGCTTATGCCTTACATCTTTCTTTGTCGAAGAATCACATAGAATATAAGAAATCCTTCTATTATCTGGCGATTCGGTGTCTTCCTTTGATTAAATCAGATAGGCTAATAGAAGAATTCATAAACTAATAATGTAATAGTTTATGTTTGGTATTTTAATTAACTAAAATTATGTACCACATTGATATTTAGCATAAATCTCACAAATAGGGGCTATAATAAATAGTTCAGATTGTCAAATGGTTATTATGAATGGCTATGTACAATATGTTTTTATAGTTTAAAGCTATTTTTATTTCAAGCATATTAAAAACAGGAACATATTGGATGCATTTCCCTCATTTTATTTTACTTAACTATTTAACTACAATTTGGCAATTTTATTGGACTTCTTTTTGCTCAAAGTAATTTCCCATCGATTATATTTTCCTTCTCCTTGCAGCAAAAAAAGAAAATTGTTTTAAACATGTTTTTTATTACTGTGTTTTAAACGTGTTTAAAACAAAATGTTTTAAACATAACAACCCTGCTTGCTACTGATACTTATACAAGTATTTGTTGAGTTTTTCGATTCTGGGTTGTTATGGGGAAATCATATTCGCCACTCAAGCCAACTAGGTATTTCAGAAACCTTGGTTGAAATATTAACTTTACTTGCCAAATTTGACAAAATATAAGACTAAACTAAGTAGCTGCGGCATACACACTTGCACAGAGACAAAGTTTTTTTTTTATGTTTAGGGCAAAAAGGATTTTTGAAAGACTTTAAAGCTTTAAAAGTTTCTTGAAGCTTGACGATAAAGTTCCACCAATTAGCATTTCCAGCTCCAAAAATCTAAAGCATCTTTTTAATTTTATTTTTTTAGCTTCAATTTTGGATAATAAGTAGTTCCATTAATATGCAAATGATATTTTTGTATTGCATAAAGGATCAGTTTTTTTGGGTAGCTCTATATCTCTCCAGCGAATGTTATTTGTGTCAAACTCGTTTTCCTTAATAAACACTTATAAATGGCCTGCAAGTACCTAATATTACTAGTTAAAATTAAAAAAAAACATAATTTAATTAACGTAACTTTAAATGAGATATTTTGTTCAGAAAGAGCAAATTATATTTTTTAATTATTAAAAAAACGCTTATTATTATTGACATTTAATTAATCACCTATTATAAAGATGCTTATTATGAAGAAATACCAATTTTAAGCTACTCAATAATTTATATTTTAAAAAACATATTTAAAAAAAAAACAATGAAAAATACATGCCATTTATAAGTGTTTATTGAGAAAAATTTAGTTTCACAATTTAAAAAACTTTCACTGAATAGAAATAGAATCTTAAAAATCCAAACAATTATCCTAGTTTGCGAATCACAAATGTTTTACGGATTTACTATCTTTGTGATATAAAGCTCAAACTCTGAGTTTTTGGTGAATACAGACATTTAAACAAGAAATTAATTGAAAGGATCTGCAGATTATTTACCTTGCAAAAACTTTCATAAATACATATTTCATATTATATTCAATTATTTTAAAGCATTTAAATATTGATATTGCTTAACAATATTTCACCTACTTGTTCCAGTTTTCTTTTGAGAGCTAAAATTTCTTTTTGATTTGAATAACTTATGTCTAGACCCGGCGACAAAGCATAAAAAAAGATCACACCATTTTCTTCAGCTGCTTGAACAAGTGACGTCAAATGTTCTACAATGAATATTTAAAGGTCAACACATAAAATTGAATATAGATTCTTTCTTAATTGAGTCAAAAAGATTTTTTAAGGCAAGAAAACATTAGAGTTCTGTACTTATTCATTAGGATTGCAAAGAAAGTTATAGACATTTTAATTTATTCCTAAATTAAAATTATAAATTTGTTAGCAAAATTTTGAGAAATTATGCAGCATTGTACAGAAAAATTTACTTTATTAGGAGCAGATGTATTTTCACACTGTTTTCTTTTAGACATTATGTATGTTGCCCAATAAGCAACAGGAAAATGTTCGTCTCTGTTTTAAAAAATGTGGAAACAGCTGCAAATTTTAAGTTGGTTTACAAAATATTGTTTTAAAAAATAATTTTCAGAAAGAGTTTTTACCTTGAACAGACAATGTGTCAGAATAGTATTGAAACAATTAAAAAAAAAACCAACACTCTCTCCATGTTAAATTTATATAACTAAATTTAAGTTTAGTTTTCTGAAATTGTATGAAAATATACTAATTTAAAGTATGTAATTGTTATCTTACCAGCCTCTTCAACAGAGTATAACTCCCTCCAATAAGCTCGATGTTTAAAATCATCTTTAGGAGCATACATGTAGGTATTCAGGCCAAAATGTTTCATCCTAAATATTTATAAATTATTTAAATATAGTTATAGTAGGTCTATTTAGAATGTAAGCTTGTAAAGCATTTCCTCCCTCATCCACGAGAGCGGTTTTCTTGGGAACGGGGCGATTTATAGCTGTTTCGTCCCCCCCCCCCCACATGGAGAAATACTGTTTTGATTGTAAACCTCAAACATGCTAGGATTAGATAAGTGATGTTCCCCCATTTTCCTAGAAAACCCAGTGAAGGGATGGGGGAAGAGAGTCTTTTCGAAGCTTACATTCTGGCTAGAAATGGTATAGCACCTTGAAATAATATCAAATAGTCTAGACATTATGACATGAAATATTCTGCAAGTGTTTATATCAATGTTCAAAGAACTTTTAAATAAAAGGGTCTGTGATTGTGTTTTTGTGCGAGAGAGAGGGGCTTTAAACTTCATAGAATAAAGATGTAGCTTAAGTAGCAATGTGGGTTGGGCCGGAAGGCCAGATTGAGTGATGTAACAAATTTTGAAAGGATGACAATATAGTTTATGTTATTCCTTGTTAGTCTTGCTCTACTTACATTAAAACAAAATCATCTTCATTTTAAACACCTAATTCATGGGCTAGTGTCACAAACTGATAAACATTTTGGTATGCTTAACAATACATATCCTTTTCCAATTTCTCTCTCTGTGCGTATTTGTACATCATAATTTTGAAATTTCATTTTGCATACCCTGCTAAATTGTGACAATCAGTCAAAACGTCTATCTACAATTTTTTTTAATGAATTATATTAAAAGGCAGCTCATTAGGGTTGATTTTTTTTTAAATATGGAAGAATTCTATAAATATATTTTACAGGAATAATAATTTATTTTACTGAATTAACCCTTTCAGTCCCAGTGATGCCATTTGGCATCATCACTTTCAATATTTTTTTCAAATTTTTTATTTCCCGTTACGACATCCAAACACACATCATTCGATTCTTCACACTTTGCTCTATCAGACAATATTTTACTTTAATCTCAATATAAGTCAGAACTACTATTTTTTTTATTTTGAAAATAGTCAACAAGCGTTTCTCTTGAATTTTGATCAGTTCACTTCAGTTCCACATATTTAAAACACTATTTAAACTATTTCAGTTAAAATAATTACTAAATTTTTTTTAATAATATGGTCAGATACCTTAAAATATATAACTCGAAGTGTTTTTAGGTAACATATATTTTTTTATTTTGTTGTTTTCCACAATTAAAAAATTTTGGCATTGATTCAAAAACCATATAAAAAATTTAAATGAATTTTTTTTTCTTGCGGAATTCGTATATTTGACCTAAAATAAGCTTATTTTGTGAATATCAGATGTTTCTGTAGTGTAGTATTTTTTTGGGACTGAAAGGGTTAATGTATACACTATTAATAAAAAAATTAATATTTACTTAACAAACAAATCTCTTCTCTGTTCTGGTGTCCAAGGTCTACCATAAAAACCTAAATATAAAGAAAAGAAAACATTTCACTTACAAGTAGTAGAAACAAAATTTAAATCTTAAGGTGTGTCCATAAATTCTGTGACTTGTTTAGTGAGAGATTGAGCCGAATACTACCAAATCTCACGGGGGAGAGAAAGGGTTGCGTCAAATATCACGTAATTTTACCCTGCATGAAATCAACGTAAAATTGCAAGAAAATAGAGTTAAATTCCAGTAATTCGTTCTTTTTTCGAGTTGATTGGCGTTTATTTTTGTTTGCATAATTAGTTTCAATTCTGACCAAAGGACAAGTGTTCTAAGTATTTTCACATTTCACAAAAGAAAGAATAGCCCAAATATGTATCATATGTGATTTTTAAATACTTTCCCCACCATCATCAGATGATGCAGCTGCTGTTTGGAGTGCCCCAAGTTTGGGTTTTGGGCGTTTCTTAGTATGTGTCCTAAAGATCTCCGGGTATTAAACATCCAAATCGAAACTCTCAAAAATAAAAAATTTTAGTGGGGGAGGGTCGAGTCAAATATCTCAAAATATCATCGGGGGGAGGGTATTACGTAGAAATTGCCAAAAACGCATCACATTATTTTTGGACTACTTAATCCTTCACTGCACCGTGTGCAATATGTGGCACAGCAGTATATTTAAACCTATAAAGCAATAGGTTTACTTTTCATGCTATTTAAAAATATAAATCTTTACTACCAGTTATTAATTGAAAAATTCTATTAATGAAACCTAGCCAAATAATATGCTAAATTCTCCCTTTTTTAAATTATTGATAGTGGGTTTGTTAGTTTTAATTGAACGTTTTAAGGTACTGAGCAATTTTTGAACATTTTAGGTTAATACTTTTCGTATAAATCTGCAATTTGTTCAACATTTTGCAATTAACAAGTTTAAAAGCTATCTTGCTAATACTAGTTTTTATGCACAAAAAAATTACAGGGAAGAAGTAGGTAAAAATATATTATTTCACCAAGTAAGTTCTGTAGTTTTTAAAGTAAGTTCTGTCAATAAATTATGTTCTTATTCTTCTAGTACAGGAGTTTTTCATGCATACAATCATTATGAATAGTTCAGGCACTGTTCATGTTCATTTAACACATTTTTTTTAAAAAAGAGCATTTAAAAAGGCCAGTCGAAATTAAGTTTACTAATAAACCTGTTTTTGGCCACATTAATTATGTACTATAATATGCACTACATAATAATGTACTATATTAATTTTCATGATGATTATGTAAATGCAGCATGATTGACTGGTTACCGTATATATGGTATGTAAATAAGCAGTACTATACATACAGCTGCAGTCAACCATGTAGTATCGCTCTTTCTTGCCATATTGTTCGTAAGGTGTGCATGCTCTGTGTGCAGTGATGGGTGCAAGTGGCACATTTTGTTTTTTAACTTTTAAAGAAGTCTTGTTACACTTAAACCTAGTTTTAATCTTTCCTTATTTCTATTAGTTACTCAAGAAAGAACTTTTAAGTAGTAGTTTTTTGAATAAGTTCGAAGAAGCTCCGCAAATTTTATTAGGACTGATATTAGTGACCATCAGTTAGAAAATGCGTAGAGCTATGTAGTGCGCCTCCAGATGCATAGGGCAAAGCCTGAACTTTACAGGGACTCAGGGGTGCCTACGACACAGACTGTGTCATTGAAATTTTAGGGGGTGAATTTTTTAAATAAATATTATTGATAAACTGTATATTTTCACTAAATAAAATTCTTATTCTTTCTCAGAGTCTCACCCCCCCCCCCTTACCCAACGGAGGGGGGGGGGGATTATGTAGGGCCGTACTTCCCAGGACCTGTATTCTGGCGAATTTTTATTAGTATTAAAATAAGACAGGAACAATTGGCAAGAAATCACAAGTGGTTTCAAATTTTGCATATTGCTTTGACCATAAGGGAAAAAAGTGGGTAACAATAATCCAGAACAACACTAAGAAAAAAAAAGAGGATATAAATTATGTTTGATGGCATCTACCAAACTAATATTTCTGACAATTATTTATATTTTCCATATATCCTAATCCTATTGCTCTAATTAAGCTTTAAAACAACTTAATTACAGTAAACTCATGAACCCTATGTAGTTTATAAAACATTTTGATGACGTTTGCATTTTGTTTGCCAATCATATCCTTGAGATATTCCTACCACATTTTGCAACTGGCATCGAACTTTGTATAATATTTCAATGAATTAGCTGCCACGGTGGCTCAATCGTTTGGATGCTGGCCTTTGGAGCTGCTGGGGTCGGGTTCGAATCCCAGTCAGGCATGGACGTTTGTGACTGTCAATAAATGTTGTTATTTGTCTGTGTCTTATTCCTTTCTTTGTGACTGTAAAAATTCTTTCTGTGTCTGTCCCACTTGACGAAAGCTTATAAGCGTTTCTCTGAACAAGCACACAAGCTGGAATATATATGTACCATACCATACCATATCAATGAATTAATGACCTTTGGATAATATTTTGAGCTTTTACCAGCCAAATTAGACTCCAGACTAGGTGTTGATCCACCGTAAAAATGTGGTGCAGATCCCTAAGGTCCCTCTTTCCCCATAAATCCATATAAATAAAAAATTCTGACTTTTATGGAAGGTGCATTGGCACCTCTGCAGGGACCTATAAAAAGCTAGGCAAAAGTTTCGGACGGCAGAAAGAGCATTGATTAACTTTTAACAATGTTTTATAAAACACTTAAAAATTAACCCTTAGAAAAATACATAAGTTAACTACACATCAGTCCAAAAACAAAGTTAGCCAATTTGTCACATTTCAAAGAAATACTATAGTTTGACAATGGTATGGTTTATTATTATTTTTTACACACATAGCAATGACTTCGTCGATTCATATGCATCGTTTTAAGGTAGTTTAATATACATCCATATGGGAAAGGGTATGTTACTTTAGAAAAGCGTCTAGAAACGTAATGAAAACAAACTTTATAAATATAAATGAATATATGTATCGGTAACACTAACTAAATACATAAGAAGACTAAGAGTTTCATTAAAACTACCTTCGACTACACCGCAGTAAAATTCTTTACTACCGCTTTTGCAATCACTTGATTCGACCACATCGCCTACTTCTGCCATGTCTACAGTTTAATAACTGAAGCCTGGTACGATTGAAAATGAAAATATATGCTACTAAATAGAATGTAAATTTTGAAACAAAAACTAATTATAACAAAAAGCGATAAAAATTCCGGAGCATCACAAAACTTTCAAACTAACATTCTGTCAACACAATTCAATCAGAGAAAATAGAAAATAATGCACTTTTGTTTTGGACCGACGTTGCCATCTTTCAAAGTCTTGTTAAAAAAAATTGTTGGTTGTCATGTGGATTGCCCTACAGCTACATAAATATAATTTTAGTTTGGAAGATGCAGTTTTTAGCCAAAGAGTTCTACAAGGTGGTCCCGAATTCATGGTACAAACTTTAATGGTAGGTACAGGAGCTACACGACGTCAATAGGCTTCGACCTTCTATTTTTTTTAAAACCTGTCAAGTGACAAGGCGACACCAAAAAAAAGCTGCTCATACACAGAAGGGACAGGATAAGTGAACCTTCACCTAATATTGCAGGGCTTCTTCTATCGAATCCATGGACTGCTGAAATCCCCATTAGGCGCGTTTACATGAGCCATCGAATCAATGGAATGCCAAACCCTCCATTAGGGGAAAAAGTGGTCGAGCAGGATTTCTAACCCAAATGATAGTCTGTGGCCGAATCCATGGAATGAAACATCAAACCCTCCTTAATTGGAGGGCTTGCGAAACAGCCCAATGAATCCTGCAATTCCGATTCTGCCTGGGAGAAAATCCCCAAGAGGGAAAATTGCAGGGTTCACTCCTAATTCCATGGATTTGATGGCTCATATAAATGCACCTATTAATTTAAAGAGGTCGAGCAGGATTTCTAACTCAAATGATAGTCTGTGGCCGTATCCATGGTATGAAACATCATGGTAGAGGTGAGGCGCGTTTACATGAGCCATCGAATCCATGGAATGCCATAATCCCCATTAGGGGAAAAAGAGGTCGAGCAGGATTTCTAAGCCAAATGATAGTCTGTGGCCAAATCCATGGAATGAATCATTAAACCCTACTTCATTAGAGGTTTTGCGAAACCACCAATGAACCCTGCAATTCCGGCTCTGTCTGGGAGAAAATCCCCAAAAGGGAAAAATCGCCGAGTTTGTTCTTCAATTCATGGATTCGATGGCTCATGTGCCCTGTGTAAACGCGCCTGTAGAGAATCTCGAGGTTGCAGACTCGCTTTAGCCGAAACTTAATTGTGATTAATTAAAAAAAAATGAACTGGTTACTAAAAGAGACGATTTGTTAATAATAATTATATATTATTAATCAAAATTGTTCATTGGAAATCTAATTTATTATAATAGTTTTAAACTCATACTAACTATCAACAAATGTTAAAACCCCTTCTTTCCAATTAAAATTAATATATTATCAGCCAACAAAAAATTTATATGTCTTAGGGATATCCAGTGCTGCTTATTTAAATAGGCGCAGCGCCGGATTTTCCTAAAAATGTTTTAACAAAAAAATTGAATCAAAATATAATTTGATAAAAAAAAGAAATGCAATTCAAACTGTTTTTTTCAAGTGAGAAAATGATTGACAACAGTGCATGTTATTTTCCAAAATACCCCCCTCAACCCCTAATATCAGGCAGACACTTTCTTCGGCAAGAAGTGGGAATGAAAGGGTGGCAGTAGTAGTAAGAAGAAGTTGAGCTTGAGAGTTTGATAAGGAATAGAGAGCTCGTCCCTCCCGACGAAACAGGAAATTTAATGAAACAAAATCTATCTTCTCAGTCCTCCTCGCTTTTTTGGTGCACTAATGTTGCCGTAAAACCAATTTAAGTCTAAATTTATTTCTGTAAACACCAAGTTAAGCATTTATAAAACTTTAATCAGACCTATTGTCCTATATGGAAGTGAATGCTGGACCCTCAATAAATCAGTAGAAGACAAATTGCTAATATTTGAAAGGAAATTGCTAAGGAAAATATTTGGACCTATTAAGGAGAACAATGAGTGGAGAATACTTTACAACCAAGAAATTTACAGAAAATTTGGCGGGACCGACATAGTGAGAACTATAAAAGCATCTCGAATTAGGGGGCTGGGCCATCTGTTACAGATGTCCCGAGGACTTTCCCACCAATAAAGTGACTTTTTCCAAAATTGAAGGTACAAGACGTAGGGGACGACCACCCACACGATCGATGGTTGGACGATGTCGAAATGGACCTCAAAATAATAGGAGTCAACCGATGGAGAGCCATTGCGGCTAACAGGGCCAACTGGAGGAGGATCAGCAAGTCAGCCTTGGCCTGCAAAAGGCTGCTGAGCTTATGAAGAAGAAGAAAGAAGAATGTTGCCGTATATATATGTATGCGATAAATCAAAAATAGCATATTATGGAAATACAGTTTTATTACACTTCAGGTGTATTCTTATTTCCTATGAATTAAAAACAACAACAAAATCTTGCTTTTTACCGACTTCGCATTAGATCAGCTACTGTCTAAATATTTATTATTGAAACATTCCATGTATTTATTCTTTTCCCTGGAAAATGTTAAAGGTCTTTACAAAAAAAAAAAATTAAGGAAGAAATTTACACTTTTATCTTGGTAACTGCTTTATTGATAAAACTTAAGCCTAGTTTAAAAATAGCATTTTGTTACAAAATAAAAGAAATCATGAGAATGAAGTAATGCTTTTATTGAGTATTTAGATATCAATGAACCAGTATACACAGTATCACAGTTAGTCAGACAAAATTAATATTACAATACCCTTTTCAAATACACTGTTTTAAAGTTACTCCAGTAAAGCAAAAAATGAATTCAAATTCTATGTAAATTAAACAAAGTTGCAAGTCAGAATCTGAAAAAAATTGTGATATTAAAAAAAAAAGCATGTATACTGGCGTCTTAAACGCCACAAACAGAAAAAAACATTTTAAGCACCTTAGATAAATATTAACTAGCCTGCGATTTTTAACTTTTCTGTGTGAATTGAAGAGTTTTTGTCCTATGCTCTTTTGGACGCTGATCTCTATGTAATTTTTTTTACACATACAGAATTATAGGAAATTGAATAATTAAAAATTGAGAAATCACACTGTCACATACTTAGATTGAAATTACCTTGAAAAATGTTTCAGTTGTCTAAAAGAAAATTATAAACAATAATCTAAGAAAATAATTTTAAAAATGAGGTAAATATTTTCGATTATTTAAGGACAAATTTTGTATAAGTTTAACTTTCTAAAAACTAATATTCCATGGACGAATCAGTTTGATTTTCTTTTTCTTTCTGAAACTTTCCTTTTTTGTACTACATTTTAAAAATGTTTGGGCATTATATAGCAGTTGCAATTGATATCAGTATCAGTGATACAGAATATTGTGGGAGGATTCATTTTATAGATCTAAAATAAGCCCAAAAAAGAGAATAGTTTTGGGAGTCTAGAGATCTAGAAATGGAAATTTGATTACCTAGTATACTAGGCAGGAGATTGGCTAAGAAAAAACAACATAAGTAATTTTTTTTTTTGAAAAATCGCTTTTTTAAGTTGATTTCATGTATGCAAAACATAAGAGTAATGGAATCTTATCACTATTTTCATAAACTCAGTGTCTAAAATTACTTAGGAATCAGTCATCAGAGTTCAATTCACAAAAACATCACAGGCTAGTGTATTTTTGAATTTATATTCTTTAGAAACATTTTACTTTCACCAAATCAGAGTTATGAAATGAACAAGAAAATAAATAATATAAAAAGCTTACATCACAGCACTATTTTCTTAAGTAGACATTCAGACTAAGTTTTTTTTTTATTAGGTTGGACTCTTTAATTTAAAACATAATCCAGTTAAAAAAAACACAATAAAATGAGTACCAAATTTAAGTTACATACTTAGCACTGTGTGAAAAAAAGTGACAATCTCCTAAACAGTTGACAGGACAGTAGCTTCTTTTTTTACGTATAGTGCAAGTTGTCGAACCTAACCAGAATAACCTCTTTTGTCAACTTAATGAAATAGTTGTACTAGTTAATGACCCAAAATAATAAAAAATACAAAAGAATAATCTTATCTTGCAACATAATTTAAAACAAAACATGCATGGTATTGAGCAGAAAACATAAGAAAATCTTGAGCAAATAAATATCAGAACAAAATCTGCAGGTACAGTTCAGAAATAAGACAAACTAATTAGATTGGCCACAACATACATGACTAGTGTTTTGAGAATTTGAGGTAGGTAACAAATAAAAACCAAAACTGATACTTCCAGTTGTTAATGTAATGCATTAAATATTAATACAATATGAGAAATATCCATTAAAAACCACTCAGCAAATTGGAAGAATAGTTTTATACCATACAACCTGATTAACGTCTTTGGGCTTCATTAAAGTCAGTTGTCTACCAAAGGAAATAATATGCTTAACTGTAGACTTTCAAACAATCTTTTAGGTAGCGTCCATAAGTTGTGTAACGTGTTAAGGGGATAGGGATCAAGGGGAATATCACCAAATCTCACTAGGGAGGAGAAAAGTAAGCAAATCACCAAAACTGCACCACATAATTTATGGATATCCCCTTTTGTATTTCAGTATACAATATGTTACTCCAGCTTTCAGAAATCAAAATATTCATTGTTATTAAATTGGAAATTTTCAGGTAAAAAATAAAAGCAAACAAGTGTGCTTTTGTCTTATGCACGTTTTTGACAAAAGCTCCAAATATCAAGATCAAATGTTGGAAGATGCTCACCTCAAAGTACTTAAATAAAAACTAAAGAACTGCAATAAATTACTAAAAACATTTTTTCTTCTGTATCTAGAATTAACTTTACTTTAACACAAGCATTTTTTAATAAACAATCCCCTTGCAATAAAAAAAATACCACCACTTCAGTTACTTATAAGGTTGTATCATTTTATGTATATAAAAAGGAACATTTATCCATTTCAATACTGTTTACAGTTTAAATAAAAATATTTTTTTTATGAAATAAAAGTTCAAAACATACTTAATCTTTTAATCTGTTTAAAAATGTTATGTACTGAATGTCTCTGCAATTCAATACTTTGATTATAAGCAATTAAAAAGTACCTGCAACATAATTTTGATAAATAGAACTCATTAATTCTAAAAAGCTTAAAACCAAAAAAAATAATCAACAGTATCAAAATAAATTCAATTGACAATATTTTACGCAATGGTTATTTAAACCAACATTATAAAAAAAATATTATCTAAATTAATGTTGTGAATTTAGTTTTTAAACAAGTAAAATCAAAAGAGCAAACAATAAAGAAAGAAAAGAAATGTTATAAAGGTCTTTCTAACTATTTTATAGATAACTTCTGAAAGAATTCTACCTTTTGGCTAATCAGATACTATTCAACCTAGTTTTGGATTTCATGTTGATCATCCGTGCTGAAATAAAATTTGCACCAGGGTCATCTTTGTATTAAAGTACCAACTTCAATGATTATCACTGAATAAACTGTTCAACTCGTTAATTTATAAAAATATTCTTTTGTATAATACTTTGCCTCCAAGCCAGGTTTTCTTATTTAAATTACTTTTTGTTAAATATTTTCCCAAGTAGTGAATAGAAATCAGAAACCATCCTTATTAAAAGATACTGATAACCAGAATTTTTTTGCTCCCCCAATAAAAGTTGTAAAGAAAATCCCATTTATATAATCTCTCTTAATCTGGATTTTTTTAAACAAAAATAACATTCTCCTTGCTTCAGTAAGAAATAATTATCAAATAGTAGCAACACCTTATAGTTTTGATTAAGTATAACTGCAAATAATTACCAGCTATGTAAGAAAACTAGGATTTTAGGCAGTGCTTAATATGTGTAAGCTTTAAAAATGGTTATTACTATAGATTTTTTTTAAAATTTATAGTAATTTTGATATGAATACAACTCCTCATGAAAATTTTATTTCAGCCCATCATCTTGTAAAAGTTGTTGATCAAATGAAAACCAAAAACACTAGGAATCTAGGATAAATAGTGGTTGACTAACAAAAAGTAGGGACTTAATTTTTTTTGCAGCTGTACTAGTTTAACATAATTATCTTGTGAGCAATTTATCAGATTAGTACATAGAATTTAAAGCATTAACTTTTATGAAAATATTTTCTTTTAATTAAAAGATGTATAAAATATAATCAGTTAAAAATAAAGTTAGAAAATGTTCTGTCAGTTCCATAGTGGATGTCAGTTGAATATTTTCTTCTAATTCATACTTTAAATGTGTTTATGATAGAAAAAAAATCCTCGAAACATTGGCATGAAACATTTATATGATACAACTAATATTACTTCTTATACATCCGTATCATGCTCATTGTAGTAGTATATGAATGATTTAAGTAGTCTGCACTGAAGACATGAAAAAGGAAATGTTTCATGATAAACTCTTGATGATTAAAGAAACTTAAATTTAATGTTTTTATGAGGAAATAAAGGTGCTAATGGTGTTCACAATGTCACCGTTAATGGGTTAAAGTATGAAGAATTTTTACAGGGGAAAAAGAAGAATCTATATTTAAGTTATTTGAATAAAATTAGTTTATGTTTTAACAAAATTATTTAAAACTTAAAAACTAATAGAGATCATTAATAATATCATACAAAATGCATTTAATTTTGTAAACTAATACATTTTGTCAAAAAATTCTGGACACTGGTTCCTAATTAATCCAACTATCATTTAACCTAACCTATACATAGGTTATTTAATAAATTCAAAGTAACTGCAGCAATTTTGGAAAAGAGCAATACAATTTTAAAATTTTGTACACCCAAGTAAAAATGTTGATTTATGTTGGGTGAACATAAATAAGAAAATGTAATTAACTTACAACATAGGACATAATGCACGTTTGAGATCATCAAACTTATTGAAAAATTTATGAATGAAATGTAATAAATTTAAGTTACAAGGACCAAAATAATTAATAGTCATAATATGAATATTTACACATTTACTATGAGGGTGAAGATGACCTTTGAAATCATAATGACGTATGCAGTATGATCAAATAAATTATGACGAAAGAAAAACAAACTAGATGTTGAAAAAATGTGCTTCATACAGCTTTTTAGAATTTTTAGCTGTACAAAAAGAATACCAGTATATCGTCTGAAAATACTGTACAAAAGTACCAAGGTGGTACTTTCAAAAGAGGACATTTTTAAATCATATACTTTGTTTATCAGAAATATGCCAGTTTAACAACTTAGCCTTATGAACTATGTACACATATTAAGACCCATTTTTTCTGATGTTGTGTTTCATGAAAGAGTAGCAATTCCATACATCTGTCTATTAACAGAAAATTCTGCCCTGTGGTTATTATTAAGCTAAATCCAATCTTGGCCGGTAGTAGAGCTTTAGAGGCGGGTCCTGGAAGGAAAAAAACTGTCATGATTGAAAATCACTTAATTTCATAAAAATATACAACTGAAAGAGGTTGCTCAAGCACACATATTTATTACAAAAATATTTTACAAATTACAACAAATTGTGCAATTAAAAATTAAATACATTTAACAAAAATATAGCATTTAAACTTAAAATTAAATTCTAGATAATAATTTTAATACAATAAACTCTAAAAAGGAAAGCATTTAATAATTCAATAATAAAATTGATTAACATTTGAAATCCCAAAGGGGAAATTGTATGGTAGTCCAGGAATACAAAATTTAATAAAAAAAGGTTACAAACCTTAAAACGCCACCGAGTTACACAAACAAATTTTACTGTATGATCCTTTCCCAATACTTCTTCATTGCACAAAATGTCAACCTACAATAAAAGTTCATTTACATATTAACTGTTTATTTAAGTGTATAAAAATACAATTCGGACAGGAAAAAAAAAGAACGATCGTACTCAAGATTAAATTAAGTAGTATTACTCAATATAAATCTTATGCGAAATAGTTTTACTCTTTCTTTTCTGCAAAGGGTTAAAATATCAGCAAAAACACATATTTGAAATACAGTCAAACCCCGCTATAGTGAACCCTCGCTTATAATGAACCTTTTTAATGGTCCCTTCCGAACTCCCATTTAACTAATGTTATTTTATATGGATATAGTGAACTACTTCGTAAATGGGAGTTCGGTTACAGTGAACTTAAATTCCCTTTCCTTATTATTTTTTGGTTCCGTTCTCCATATTTTAAGATGTACTATAAATGACAAGTGGCAGCGAGATAGCAATCTTTAACAATGTGTCATATTTCAACCTGTCCTTCCCATCTTATTGTGCTCAAACTGGACACCTGTTTCAAAGTAAACATAGTTTTCTTCTCTCCCCCCCACACACCCTCTGGGTTATAGGAACCACCCTTTATTTTCGAACCATTATTCATATTCCCATTCCACTCGTACACACTTTCTTGGAAGACTATGTCTCCATACGACACAATACCCTTTCTTGACCGATTTGTCACAGCTTGTACGACAATACGCATGGTGTTGCAACTTCTCCTCCTCCCCCCACCGGTAAATGAAACCATTCATCTTCCAAGCTACATATTCTTTCTTTTTAACTACCCCTTGAAAACTGGGGGTAAGTGGCACTGTCCAATTCATTTGCACTTCTCTGTTACTTATCATAATTAATTATGAACTCTAATCGTAAACAATCCAAAATTACCAACTTCCTTCACAGAATGTAGGCATAGAGAGGTAACAAATTAAATTATTACTTAATAAAATGTATTTACATTCTTTTTGTACCAATAATTATTTTGAGAAAATTTCAAAAATTAATTAATATTTTTTAAAAATGTTATTTAATTAATTCAAGGTATGCAAAACTATTATTATTCTTATAAAAGCGTATAAATATATAACGATATATAAATATATCGTATAATACTTTATTCCAAAAAAATTGGATATAGTGAACCCTCGGATATAGTGAACCAAATGTTGGTTCCGTAGAGGGTTCACTATAGCGGGGTTCGACTGTAGCTTATCTTCAAGTTATCAAAAATAAAAATGCACAGAAAATATAACAAAGATAAGCGAGGCCCTAAGTCATAAGGTTTCATTCCCATAACCTTCCTTTATATTTAGATAAAGTTTGTTAAAATCAACCACATTTATGAGTTTATTTAAGTTTGCAATGTACTGTAGCTTATTTACAAACAGCAACCATTCAAAATCATTCTTAATATTGATTTTAAAGTAACTAAAGCCGGATATATTTGTTACATATCAGATGAAGGCTCAATCAGCCACACTTATTTCTTGCACTTCGCAAATCAGGATACAAAATAAGCCAATGACTATATTTTGCCTAGGTAGGTAAAAGCAAATTTAAAATCGAAAAAAAAAAGAATAAACTGTTATAAGAGAATAATTTCTTAAAAACTAACCTCTCTGTATTTATCCATGTTATTAAGAACCTTTTTAGCAATAAATTTTTTCAGATGAGTTACTGTTACTTGAGCTGAACATCTAATGAACTTCCTTCTCATTTGCTTTAAAGCTGTAGTTTGGGCTTCAAGTAAAATATTGACTTGTTCATCAGATCTATGATAGTCTGAATCTTCTACCTTTGAAGAAGAAGACTGTGATCCAGTTTCTTTCTCTATGCAATTGTCTGCAAAAACAATTTTGTTAGTTAAAAACTAAATACAAATGAAATTGAAGCATAATTTAAATCTGGAAATAAAATAATTTAATACATAATTTGTATACAGTTAAGAAATACAGAGGAGTGCTGAAAATCCAAGCAATATAGGTAGACCAACTGGCTGTGTGAATTTCAAGATTTGGCAGATTTTATGCCTTAAGAGAAACAATTCTGAAATAGAGAAATTGTAGCGTTTCTGAAATTGAGAAAATTTTGCGATTCCAAGATAGAACACCAAAAATTTAAATGACAAATTTCAGACAATCCTAAAACAGTTTGGGAAACTTTAGTTATCTTCAATAAAAGTGGACTCCCAGAGGTAAATATAATAAATCAAAATAAGTAAAGTTTTAAGAACTAAGATTGGAGACTTAAAAGTATCTACTCTGTTTAGTTAGATTTCAAAGCAGCATTATTGCCTAACAATTCTGATGCAAATTTAGTTATTGTATTACCAAAAAGAATACTTTTGCAAATTTTATTTAATTGTCAAGACTTATAATTGTTTTAATAAATTAAAACTCAACAAATTTGTGAACTAAAAAAATTTAATAAAACTAAAATAGTAAAAATACAATGGTATATACACTTACTGGGTATTGTTTTAGGATACGGCATTCCTCTTTTCTTATAGAAGTCTCTTTCACGTCTTACTTCATCTAATAAAAATAGATAACAATTAATTATCTAACCATGCAAAAGGTACTGGTGTACTGCAGAATTTCTATGAAGGCTCTTTATGATAGTTGCCTTGTTTAAGGAATTTCAAAAGCAAGTACAATTATAAACATTATTACAATTGTGGTATGTATACAACAAAAGTTATTTAAAATTGTTTCATTGTGCTTTAAGGGTATTTTACACTAGTAATATTAGATTCTACATTTTAATAGAAAAAATCAATATTCCATTTTCAAGAACCATGAAATATAGGAGAACTTGCATGATTTATTTTTATGATTTTTAAAAAATTAATATCTACATAATTTCATGACGAACTGCACAATTTTCAGCATTATGCTATATCTAGTTAATTTTTAAAGATGGTTGTAGTTCCTCCCCAATTTTTCACAGGTTACAGATTTTTAAATAAAGATTTTGATTTTATCATATTTAGTAAAACATTAATATTTTAAACGTATAAACGAAAATAAATTGTTTCTAAAGATGAACTTCAACTCTAAATTCCTATGAATTTTGGGTTTAGACTTAAGAGAATCTCTCAGGCCTCAGAACTAGTAATGCTCTAAAAAAAGTAGACAAAAGATACTTTCAAATAAAAAAAAGAGACTAAAAGTAGACTAGGGTAATAAGCATTCTGCGAATCGTTTCAGCAAGAAAAAAAAAATCTTTCATCAGATTGGCAATTTACGACTTCTTGAAAATCCATAAATTACGAATTTATAAAACGTAAAACTAAACATCACTAAAGAAGTGAATTTTCGGAAATTGTCTAATAAAGAAGTACAGAACCAGACACATAATGTTCTATTCCGGACACTTTTAAATTCTGGCAATATTGCCATTTTTTTAAACTTCAACCTAGCTAGAATCAAAAACCCTAAGATAAGCCGAAGTAGAAAAAAAGTTTAAATAGGCGGGGGAAAAAATCAAGCACTTCTTGTGATATCTAACGTGGTCACATATCTCACATACTCTTGATCAGCGGAAAATATTCTGTTTGGTCCGACTTGGCCTGAACCGGAGCTACAAAAGTAATGAGACGCTCTTTCGATCAGCATAGGCAAAAAACTGTCAATCATTATGAAGCAAGGCAACCTCATCGGTGGATTTCATGAAATGGGGGATTTTTTAAAAAAAACGGCTGATCGCTAAACCTCGAAATAAACAATACAAAAAGCTTATCTTCATAAATCTAAACTTCCAGTAAGTGGCAAACCAGAATTTTCAACAAATTCAAGCATAATTCTGATTTTTCCGTCGCTAAAAAAATCCAAGTACAATTCTGTGTACAGGCATCAGCCAAAATCTGAAAAGTCAGATGTCACAATGAGCACCGTTGAAAATACAAAACAAAACGCAGCAATCCTGTAGCGTTGAGTTGTAACATCACCGATAGAAAAGCAAAAGACGTGTATTTGCAAGAGAGAAAAAGTTCTTAATATGCCAGCAATGTTCTTGTTAAATCTCTGCGAAATTAGACCCACTGGTGAAAAATAGCTAATTTAGAGACTTTGACCTGAAAAAAGATACTTTTAGAGACACTTTAAAAAAATAGAGACTAATAGCTAGAAAAGAGACTAGTTCCTAGGCCTGATCTCTGTTCATAAAACCTTTTGCCTACTAAGTCAATTCTTTGCACCACAAATTTTAAATGTTCAGTAAAACTTTTAATTATTTCTCTAATAGGAATATCTTTAATACCAAATTTCCAACAAAAAAAAATTGCAAACTTTCTTAGATTGTCATTGGTTTCTAAATCAAAAATCAATTAAGCGCTTTCAAAGGACATCCTGCACCAACGCAGAGGAAAAACTTGGACGTTATCTTAGCGACCGCTTTAGAGTCAGCTTTCCATTCTTTGGGAGTCAGAGTCACCCAACATCAAAATGGGCTGACCAAACCGCCCCGCAAATATATAAACCTACAGCAAATTCAATAAATTTGAAATTCCACCCTAAATTCAAACATCAATGTATTCTGAAACCATGTAGTTGTTTCCTAACTATTCTTGGATTGTAAAATGGGCGATTAAAAATTTTATACAGCAATGAGTGAAACCCATAGAAGATAGACAAATAGTTAAACCATAAAAAGGTCTAGAACGTAGATAATTGAAAGCTCTCTTAAATCTAACAGTCAAAAAACAGTTAATTTCTTTGTTGCTTAAAATTGCTGCTGAAATGCTTAAAATTTTGTGAAGGATCTTAGTGGTTTTCTATTTTGTGAAGGGTCAAAATATGGACTCAATTTCTTTCCAAAAATTAGATAATTGTCTAAAAAATAGCAGAAATAGGAAAACAAAAGTATATAGGAGGCCTGTTGTTCCTGCTATTGACAACAAATAATAAAAAAATATTACCTTGTTTGGATTTTTCTTTATATTTTAATAAATTTTTTTTTGATGATTGAAATTTTGATGATTGAAGTTTTTATTACAGCTTTATAGAAAATGAAGAGTTCAAACACATAAATGTGGAAAAATACTAATTATTATAACTTACTTTGTTGTAGGTTGGGGACTAATTTATAAACAATATCTTGCATTGTTCGGTCATAGCTAAAAGTAAAGTAATGTATTAGTTTAATAACACAATATCATAAACAGGATTGATAATTTTTGTGTGTGAAAAATAATCACCCTTTTTTGAAAGCACAGTCTAAAAACAATTACTGCAAAACCATAGTATATCTGACTTTAGCGATTTTATAATCGATTTAGGATTTTAAAGGATTAAAATAAAAATTGAATGTTTCTCGAAAGAATTTCGTTCTGCAATTTTTTAATACCCAGGCATTGAAAATAAAACTTTATTCATACAGCTAACATATTTTTAAAGGTTAGAAGTCGAAGTCAAAAAGCTAAACTTCTGATTCATTGTCTTTGGAGCTACTCACAACTAACAAAAATGTGTAATAAATAAAATTAAATCAAATGCCCTGAAAATTATGAAATAGTATATTTTTTAAAAATTTTGTTGCAAGATATATCTGTCAAATTTTTAAGGACAGGGTAGGGTATGATGATAATGGCTTTAAACAGAGATTGAAGTAACAGGTTACTTGTAATTCAGTTAATTTTTTCAGTAACGCTGTTAGAAATTTCAGAAAGTAATGGTAACTTGGTTACTTATTGCGGTAACTAAGTAATGACAGATTACGGTACTTTTCATGTCACTTAGAAATAATTTAATTTCTTTTAAGAAGTACTTATAGCCCTCTGAGGAATACACAAATAAGCTGAAGTGTAAACTTGTTTTCCCCCATAAGATTAAAATGTAAATTTTTACTAAAAATTTAATTTCTTAAATTTAAAATAAAAAAATAAACTTTTTAAAGTTTTTACATTTTAAAAATAATTAAAAAAAAAGGATAATTAATACACCTTCCAAAATTAACACATGTTTAAAAATTATGTGTGTTGCTAGAAAACCTAAAAGTAAGGTGACAGGTTCATACCCCTTTAAGACCAGCGATCAGATGGCGCCGATTTAAGTTTATGAGACTAAACTTTAGAGTTTTATAAAAAAAAAATGCATTAAACAGCATTAATGACAGCAACTCCTTAAAAACAATTTTTTTTATAAATAATGAATGTTACAAGTCAACTGCTTTGGTATCAATATTTTTGAAAAGCTTGAGCATTCTTTTTTATACCCGCACGATCGTGATAGCTCGGTCTTAAAGTCTGTATCCCTAAAAGGGTTAAACTGTTTAAAGATTAGTTAAAAAAATAATGATTTTATAAGGATTGGGTGAACCCTGTAGCCAATAATTACTAATAAGAATATTAAAATAAAACCCAATTAAAAAAATACTTGCCTTATGTATTGCAAAGGATGACTTTGATGAATGACAATTTCACAAGTGGGACAGGTGTTGTTATCTTCAAGATGCTTAACAAGACAACTTTTACAAAAGGTATGTAAACACTCAATCACAGTTGTAGCATCAATCAAGTATCCTTTGCAAATCTTGCATGTAATGTAAGGATTGAGAGTTTTAAGGCGTATCCGCCTTTCCATCTAAAAAAAAGCAAATTTACATGAAAAGTTATACTTAAATATAAATTATTTTAATTGTAATAAATCTTAAATACCATAAGCAAATGTTGATAAAGCTACAAGAGCATTTTGAAAAATTATAAAATCAACCATTTTTATTACTCTTTAAAGACTTATATAAATAGAATACCACATGCAACAAGGTATTTGTGCCTACGTTGAAACAAAGGTTTTGCACAAAAAAAAAAAAGACTTTAGATGTGACTTACAAAATTGGTTGGTTATTCTACTTTATGTATGTATAACTAAAATTTTTTTGACACAATGTAAATTTCTAGTTTAACCTCCCGAGACTCCAGCAAAACCCAATTCATTATTCTAAACATTAAACTTTATGGAGCATTATTCTAAACATTTAATTTTACCTCAAGACATACATTAGAGGTGGCAATTTATTATATTGCAATCAGAAGTTGTTTTGAGGACAAAATAACTACAAATGTAACAAAATGTTATCATAATGTCATACACACCACACTGAAATGACAAAATTTTAATTTTACTATTGCACAACTCATAAAATTAGCATCCCCCCAAAAAAAATAACATGACAATCAGCACTAATACAAACACTTTTATTCGTCGCAAGAATGCCTTTATTCTTAATTTTAATACTGATTTTTGCACTTTTTTATAATAATTTTACAGTCATAAATTTGTGTGCTATTATTATTAGCTATCGGTCAAGAACACTTTTTATAATGCTGATGTAATGAACTCATCCGACTTCAAAACCGAACTAGCTCTCTTTAGAGGCCATCTTTTTCACAAAGGCACATCAACCTACAGTTCCAGAACTTTCGTCAGTAAGTTTTGGTTCTTATTTATGCAAGCTTTCTTTGCCTTCACAGATTAAGAATTGCAACTTGGGAGATCATGCGTTATTCAAAGAAGAGGGCAATAAGTTTGGGAAGAAAAACCTCAATGTATACTTATTCAAAGATTTTTTTGTTGGGATTTAATATGTACAAGTAAAACAGCGACCCCTTCATTTTTTTAATGTTTTTTGTTACTAATTTTCAATCAATTTTAATTCCAAGCAGTTAAGTCTGTCGTTTCTCTTAAAACTCTCGACTTATTTGCGACAACATAAAAATTAATTATATTAGAACAGAATTTTATATACGCAGAGTGTATTCTATTTGGAAAGTATTCCAAAAATAGTATATCTTGATAATTAATTGAAATAAAAAAGTCTTGATTGAAACTTTTAATACTGCTAAGTGCTAACTAGATCAGGGGGTTTGGTAGAAGCAGGGTTGCTGCAGTTTACCTGCCTACGGCAGTATAGTTGTTGGTGTTTCCATGTTGCAGAATACTTTAAGCCAGCAATGAACAAGTTGGATTTAATGAAAGTAAATGATAAAGATGTTCTCCATTTTGAAAAGTCATAATTCTGTCACTGGACAGAAAAACTTATGTTATAATCATGATCACATTAGTATACATGGCTACTTTCGCTCCAACTGTTAAAGGTTAACAGAAAAGAACTTCAATACTATTTTCTTATGCACATAAAGAAATTTAATTTTTCAAACAACATAAATAGGAATATTCCATGATGGGTTAGACTGACGAGTTAAAGCCATGTTCCAATTTGCAGAAACCATGCTGAATTCATGTTTTAAAATAAAAACCCTTTACATGCTACCTTTATAGGCAATTTCATTTTATACATTAAGGAATTATCATAATTTCTAATATCACTACTTGAGGTAAACTTTACCTTAAGTAGTTAGGTAGCTTCACTTCAGTATGAGCAACCCAAAACACTTAGTTCTATCGTCGAAACCATAGAAAACTATGACATACGAAATACTTTTGGCATTGGAAACGAAAAACTTAAATGTAAACAAAAAACTGCAGTAACACAGAAATCTTACAGTAACATTTTGTTATTGGAAATAAACTTACTTCAAGTTACTATATGCGTATTAAATAAGAAGTTAAAAGTTATTTTCGGTGACATTCTTAAGACAGAACTTTAAACTTCCAATGTAATTTAAACTAGCTATGCTCCACTGAATCGAGTTATGCAAAATGTATTTGTACTAAAGAAACATTATACGGTACTAGATTCTAAGTCGAACTTGCATATTTGTTTGATTGATAAAACCTACCTCATGGAACAACCTCCTGGATCTTTATTTTATAAAATCATAGGTAGTATATTTTAAAACGTTTGCAATTTTTTAAAAGATTTACAGGAATAAATCCCGAGTAGGACCATATTGTCCTACCATTCATAAACATAGTTTATTGTCCTATTTGAGTACAAAATTGTGCAAGCATTTGATAGTTTAGTATCTGTGGCAACGGCGTTGCCATACTTATAATACTTATATTATAATTTTACGAACGTCAAAATGCATGACCAACTGGATTCCCCTATTGGCCAGATTTCAGATTACTGTCGGGCGAGATATTTTGGTAGGCAAAGAAACTAAGATTTTTGTTAGTTTCGTTTCCAGAATAATCGCAACTTTCAAGGTCTGAAAGGGATAGTGTAGTAACCGTTATTTTTCCAGTTGAAAAAGATAGACTATTTAAAAAGATAGACAAAACAAGATTATTTTTAAGGATGGACAATGGTTGAATGTAAAATGCTCGGTTTTGATTTTTTTGATATTGTATAACCTACTTTCAGTGGTTTTTTTAATCAAGTTATATTATTATCATATTCCAAAGTATTAAATAAATTTAAAAAATCAGTGTCACCATCTACTGTTAAGTTTTATAAAGTATTTTAATATGCTGATAGTATTCAATTCAGTGTCGCCATCTACTGTTTGGGTTTTAAGTTCTGCCAGAGCTCATTGTTCGAAGATTTTGCGATTGATCACAAAAAGTGCATAGGTACTATAATCAAACACTATATCAATATATATAAAGGTAGGAAAAGAAGATTTTTAAGAAAATTCATGATTAGTAGAACTATATACCATACCATTTCACTAAAAAATTCAATAATTTTTTTACCGTATAAGTATATATGAGGTACCTATTACAGATTTCAACAAATACATATTTCGCAATAGTTAGAAAACTTGCGAATAATATACTTATAAACATAATTTATGTTTATTATTTGTTGTGTTTATGTTCTTATTAAACAAGCGCAATCTAAGCATTTTAACAGAAATGTAAAGGCAAATGGACATTCTTAATAGTTATCTACTAGATAAAAAGTTTTTTTTTTTGTATTTCCAAGTAAATTCTAATTTTTTAAAAAAAGGATCTGCATTTTAAGTCATTTAAAACAGTAAAGTGACTCATTACTACAATTTAAAAATATGATTATCAACAAATGCGAGCTAAAAATTCATTAGTTTAGTTTCAATATCGTCGCACTAGAGCTACACGAGGACTTTTGATTACGGGCGTAATGATTCAGAGCCACAGTCAAGAGACGAGCCGACATCAGAATATTCTACCAATGCCCGAACTCGGGACCTTCCGCATGCAAGGCGAACACCTAACTGACTGGGCACCTTAGCCTCCACTAAAAATTCGTACTTCAATACACGCGAGAAGTAAAAAGGACAAAATTATTTAAAAATTATGTAATAATAAAATTCTGTTCATGAAAATAAAAGTAAAAAAAACATGTACGCAAAGAATTACTTATTATATATTTGTACTTTTTATTATGCCTTTTTAAAGGATTATTATATACACTAATTTATATGTTAGCCCATGTAAGAATATTGTTTCGATTACATATTGTTTTTTAACCTTTAGGTAAGTACATAATTGGGCAGATGACAGCTATTTTAATCATAATTCTAAATAATAAATTAACTACTCGTCAAATAACCTAGAAGAACTTGGCAAACTTACAATCTGTATAATTTTAATTTGGATCTGGCCAGCTGTTGTCATTAATAAGAATCTCGCATATATTTTTAAAATAATCATATTTATCTATATCACGTATTTTTTAAATCAATAAAAATGCTTTTTCTATTTATTCCAGTAAGCTTATAAGCAGAAATACAATTTTTTCTCTGACAAAAATTAAACACGTGTCTGATTATAATCTCAGAGACATGTTTAATTTTATATTTCCAATGAATATACACAGATGGATGATAAAGTAAAGGTTTCTGTTAACAATTTATTTTAACTGATTAACCAGCAAAGTTTGCATGAATTGAGGGGAGAATTTAAAAGTGAAAGCACCCTGCCTGAAAACATGTTATAACATAAAATATAATTTTTCCAGGTTCAACAAAGTTAGGTTATATAAATAAATTTATATATAAATTAAAAAAAAATTCAATACAAAATTTAATACATAAATTTAGATTTATATAAAAAATACTAACATGATCGTCAGTTTCCGGGATACCATTCATGTACTGCACTAGCCAATGGGAGCCATCCCCTTCTTCTGTCGACGACTTACGTTGCTGTTGTTCATGTTCAATTCCCATATTTTCTATTTTGCTGTTTAAATACCTATAATATTTTAGAAAAAATCATTCAACGGGAAATTGGTAAAGTTGGGATTGATATATTTTTCACTGTGTAAAATAAGTATTTTTCAAAGAAACATAAATATTGAAAAAAAAAATCTTTAAATTATTTGAGTTTAAAAAAAATATGCTATTAATGTTTTTCTCAAATAATTATTAGGAAAAAAGGTAATAAATGAAACACTCTTAAATAGACACATAAAACATCCGACTTAACGCTAGTTGCACAAATTTTTATAGTGTATAACCGAAAACAATTTGTTTTTGTTAAATCTTTACAAGCTACGAATTTCTGAAAATATAGGTAAGAGAAAGAATATAATTGATATTCTGAAATATATTGCTATAAATAGTTATGAGAGATCGTATAAGGAGAACTGTTAGTTTTTCTAACAATACATATTTTTAAAAAAATAAATGTTATGGTGTCATAAAATTTTTATAACTTAAATTATTTGAAAGTTTTATTTAAATACCATTTACTACAAAGATAATAAAAAGTGAATAAATCACCTACAAGTGTCGGAAGTTCAGAACTTAATTCTGTTTTCTACAAAAAACGAAAAAAAAAAAAAAAAAAAAAGAGAACACATTAGGATTCATGTCTAAGTGAATATACTACAATAAATAAATTGAAATTTACAAATAATTTATTTTTAAAATCATAGCTAAAATGTCCATTTAATGTAGAAACAATGAAGCGTTTATTGTACTTCATTCATTTATTAAGATATTGTACTTTTTAGTACTTAAATGTAATATTAACATTTATATGAACCTTATTTAAAATGGGAAGGCGGGGGTGAGTTGATGTGAAACTATTAGTTACATATCAATTCCTAACAGATATATATATAACTACCAAGAATTCATTTTTTAAAATTAGAAATAGGAAGAAAAAATATAATTTTATTCATAAATGTACATATCAAATAAAATTGTAAATTCTTACCTGTCTACGACTAAATATCTTTTTTTAACATTCATGACTTAGTGAACAGTTAATAAATGTTTAAAAATAGGAAAAGGAAATTTACAAAGAAAATATTTTAAATTTAATGTATCTAAATTAAAAATTGAAGATAAACATCTTCTAATAAACTTACGTCATAATAAAGTCATCGCGAGATCTTATATACTCACAGGTATTAATTTATAACTAGTATAACATCACAGGTGGACCACGAAATGGACTCGCCTGTTATCATTCGGTTGTAGATTTAACCATGGGAACGTGGATCTACCCACCTCCCCCTTTATTGTTGTTGTAGTAGTGGTGGTAGTCCTCCAGGGCATAGCTTCGAAGGTAGAAGGGGTGAAGTAGCTAACTTTGGCACATGGCCTAGAGCTTCTTTCGGGTGGAAGTCTGACTTTTGCTCTGAGAGGGCGCCACCTTCTCAATTAAGGCACGTATCAGGTTAGGTTAGTTTGAATTATATTATCATCGCACTAGAGCTGCACGAAGGCTATTGGCAACGGGCGTCGAAACTTAGAATCCCAGGGCACTTAATTGGAGGGCAGGGACAATTTTCCACATGCATTCTGGTACGACCGACCATAGGACTTTTGGACACACTTATATAGCGAGTACTGTATTTGGGATTACGCAAATATCAATGCATCCCTTATCCGGGATTCGAACACGGGCCCACTTGCTTAACAAGTGCACTGTAAATAATTTTGGTGTATCTTCACACCAAAAATGGTGGCAACAAAGTAGCCACCAAAAGTGGTGTAAGGAAACACCACCAGTAAATCGGTGTAATGAAACACCGATAATTGACTGGTGTGTAGAAACACCACATTTGGTGGCTACTCTGTTGCCACCATTGATTTGGTGTACTTAAACACCTAACGACCTAACAGGGTGTTCTGGTACTAATTTCAGAATCAAAAGGATAAAATGGTTATTTTTTAAAAACACTTCTTGGTGCAAATTGTTTTCTTACAAATCCTGAACAACAGACATTTGTAATGTTAAAAATAACTAATTTTGTAACTTGAGTTGATTTGCTACTTGAGTTGAACTCAACGAGGATACCTTTATCCATGAAACAAAAGATAAAATGAAAATGTAAACATAAGTAGTAGTAAAATGAGGCTATAAGCCAGGCTGGCGCGCTTGGCGCAATCCAAACCTGGCGCGCTCCAGATGGAAGGTAGCCACGCCCCCAGATCATGTATGAACATGGTGGGTTTTGGGGGTGACGTCATTGGAGTTGAGTTGTACTTTTTGGGAAGTGTGACGTCATGCGTTGAAGATATTTTTTTCGGGTGCCAACATCAATGGATCGAATGGGGGTGACGTCAGTGAAGTTGAGTTGTTTTAGTTTCGTTACAGAATAGGTTTATATGACGTTGTTGTATGACATGAGTTGACTTGTTTCGTTATAGGATAGGTTTATATGGGATTTAGAATAGGTTTATGTGACGATGCTAAATGTAAAGAATAGTTATTAGAAATTGTTGATTGGGAACTTATTTTTTTTTCTAACAGTAATAAGGGGAAGTTTAGTGTGACATTTTTTAGGTAAATTAGAAAATGTCTTGTTATTATAAAGATGTATTGTAATCATTTCTCTATTTTAGTAATTATGTATTAAAGTCTTAAAAATATTTAAAAATTATTATTTATACCTATGACAAAAGTAATAAAGATGTAAATATTTCCATTATATAAAATTCATAAATTCAAAACTTAATTTTTTTTTAATGTTGATGTCATTTTAAATGTATTTAAAGTTATTACTTTAAAAGTTTATCTTAATTTTTTATCTTATTTTCAAGCAGCAATAAATACACAATTTTTAAGAGACATCAACCATTGATTAATACTAAATTTATATATACATGGAATAAACACTAACATTCTTCTAACATAAAATATCTTCTGAAGTGCAAAAATATGTTTCACATCATGTAAACGGATGGTACATTAATTATTGTAAAAAAATCTATGATCACAATCAAGTTCACAAAATATACAGTAAATTGAATTCCACTTTGTCGTGTAAGTCAGAAATAGATTATTTTTCCAAATTTATAGCAGGATTAGTTGCAACTGTTTCGAGAATTTTGTTAGGTAAGATAATATAGTGGTTTTGATGTCTCATATAATCTCGCAGATTTTAACTAGATTGAAGAAGACGCATTGAAAACTTCGGAATATTTGTTGAAATACTATGACACGCATTATAGCAAGTTGATTTCTAGACTACTTGACTATATTACATTGATTTACTCTCCTGTTTCCTTATCTTGTTTACTTAGATATATCATGCCTCCCTACTCATCAAGTAATTCCTATTCACCATAACAATAAGTACATTTCTTGCAAAGCTTTTAAATAAAAGTCAAATAATATATAGCGAGTTTTGCGAAGGATACTAGAGGTCTGATAATAAAAGTTAGAATTTCTTAGGAATTGCACTTGGCTTTTTTTTTTCTTCCTTCAAATGTTTAATTTTACCTAGTTATTTTCTTCGTTATAAAAATACATTTTTAAAAATTCTTGTTTAACATTTGTTACTGTTCCATTTTATCATCGAAGGTAAATATTTATGCTGATCAGAATAACACAAATATGGCTTTAAATTCGGAACTACATGTTTAACAAATTTTATGTTATTTATACTTTTGCGTAGCAGTTTAGTTTATTTTTATAGAAAAGGATATTTAATGACATGAAAATTACAAATTATATATTTTTTTAAAACTTACACTAAAAGAAAATTTAAATCTAAGAACTAAGTTTAACGCAAGTAAACATAGCACGTGAAATAATATAACTAAATTTCATTTCAATTAAAGAGGAGAACTCACTAAGTTCAACTATTATTTAAATGATTTACTTATTTCTTTCAAGTGTATATTTAAAATACTTTGATTAAAATATTTTGGTAAAAGGTGTAAGGTTAAACGATTATTATCAAGACGCTTTCAATAGTTTTGTTTAATGATTATCATATTTTTTTTTTGTTAACACCTTTATTTTTTCTGCTGTTTAATATGTGAATTCTTGTACTTAAATGTAGTAAAAGTATAATTTTACCCGGGTTAATTATTTTTTTTATTTAGAAACTTAGAATTTTTTTTTTATATTATTTTTAAAATTTTCTTAAAAGTATAATTTTTCTTTGTATTTCACATTGTACATAGTATGTAATGGTATTACGATACCTTGATTGGTGGGGAAGCCGTTAGATAATTCATATATTTTTCCCTTAAACTAGTTAAATTATTTTAAAATGGAATGGTTTTTTCGCAAATTATTGTTACAGAAATTTAGTATGTTATTATTTTATTTTCAAATTTCGTATTTTTTATGATCTAGCTTATGAGCCTCATAGACATAATCTTACAAATTTCCGCAAAACTTATTATTTGTTATATCTATATTGTTAAGACGCAGCATTAACACTTCTACGATATCCTACGATGATCTAATTACACAGTATTCCTACGCAACAAAAAACTTTGTATTCATACGCGAGAGGTTTAAAGAAAGTAGTTCGAAAAAATCTCCTTGTAATAGCTGATAACAGTCTTAAATTGAATTTTCGCAATCTAATCAGGAAAGAAAATCTTCATAACTACAATTATAATGATTTAGTTACTTTTAAATAGTAGAAATTATTACAGTAAAAATTGATACACTAAATATCGTCCAATAATATGTATGTTGATTATGATACAATATATTAAAAGTACTGGATGAAAGTCTTAAATATTACCCAGATGATGAAATATTTCTACATGGTTATTAACTATAGATAAAAAATTTGATTAAAATATTATAAAGTATTTGAGTTTATTAGTATTGATGTTAAATGTCAACTTATTATAAATATCAAGTTGTTAAAACACCTACAGAGAACAAAGTTGTAAATAAAATCTACTTTAATGCGGGGAGCCTTTTTAAATAAAAGTTATTTATACAATATGATTATTCATAAAATCCCACATTTAACTATGAAAGTAATATATTAACGACTTTTCAATGGGAATTATACACAATTTATTCAACTTACTACGTTTATAATTAAACATAGATTTAATGTGCATTCAGATTTTATTTTAAAATATAGCAGTAATATATCAAAGTATAATTAATTAAAAATTATTATTTCTTAGTATGCATTAATAATAAAAAAAAGCTTTTCATACAGTTCTGCCACACAATGTCTGCTTACATACTAAAGTACAGTAAGAGTCGAATCATCCTTATAAAAATGAATCATTATTCGAATTCATTATCTCGTAATACATAACAGGTAATAATTGAACACGAGTTGGGTTGTTTTCACTGCTGATAGCTATTTCAGTTTTGATATTGGATAGGTTTATGTGACATCAGTTGAATTGTTTCGATATAAGAGAGGTTTATACGAATGATGTAGGTTAAAGGATTGGAGTTAGTTTAGTAATTAAAAATATTACTTTTTCTCATGGTCATTACTAATAATCATTAAAGCATGTTCTAAGACTTTTTTTTTATTTCTTTGCAGATAATTTTTCTAGTAGAGAACTTATAAATAGGAATTATCTTATAAATTTCTAAATAAACTTAAAATATATGAAAAAACAGATTTTTTTATTTACATAAAAATATTTTGCACAGATAACTTTATATCATAATTAAATTGTTTGTAAAGAAACCATCAGTAAACAAAAATGTCATACATTTCGTGATTGTAACTTTGAAAAATAAATGAAATAAGCGTAAATAAATATTAAAAGGGGTGTTTGAACCTGCATTCTATGACAAAAGATATTCGTACGACTTCTAAAAATAGATTAATCTAAACATATTATAAAAATGTAGGGTTTCTAAGGATTCAGGTGGGGTTTTTTTATATAATTTCAGGGCTAATTTTATGATAATTACAAGAGTTAGTTTTTATTAAGTGGACTTTAAGGGTTTACATATTTTTATTGAAGTAAACCAAGTTTGAGTTTTACTAATTTTTATAATTTTATAAGACTATTTTTTTTTTTAAATTCTAACTCTTACTCAGTCATATTTCTTAAGACTTATAAAATAATAACAAAAAACTTAATTTCAAAAATTTTCATAATAATAATTAACTTTCTCTCTAAGCAACACAAACATTAATGCAAGTATAAATTTAAAATTAAAATGTTACCTTATATACCATGAAAAGGTGATAAAATTTTATCAAATAATACTGTGAAATAAACCTCAATTTTAAATCCATTTATTAAATAAATTTAATTTAAGTAAAATGGAGTTACTCGAATGTAATTGATTTATATTTGGTAGCTTTATCATAGATACAGGTTCTATGCAATGTTAACTAGTACTCAAAATATTCTACAATACACCTGGTTTAATGTAAAATGACACACCAACGTAGATTATAGGCTTACATGTATAAATTTGCTTTGAATTCCACAACACTTTTGTAAGAAATGAACTAGTTTTTTTTCCAATATTTTAATTGAAACTGTAAAAAGTTTGATGATATATTCTTTCAAATAATAAAATAGTGGTATGGAAACGTGTAAAACTCTATTGTATCAGTTTTTGTTATGACATTAATATGGTATGCATATATCTAAATACAAAACGAATTGTTTAGTTATAAAAGTTGAACTCATGCATTTAAATATATATGATCAAGTCCCATGTTTTTAAAAATACATAGTTTAAGGTTTTGAAAAGTTCAGAGAGGATATCTTAATTGCAGAGATTACAAACCGGTTATTAGATTGCATAGACAGGTAATGTATGTGACTCACAAACGCTTATAAATCTGCTTATTTCTGTCCTTATAATTTTCTAAGGAGCTAGTTCTGATGATATTTTATTAGGATATATTATTTTAGGATATATTAAATTGAGGTTAAATATTTTTCCTAAAATTAGCCTTTATTATATCCTAAAATAATATTATTCGATCATTCTTAACTATTTAAGTGAATTTTAGACTGTTATCGAATAAAACTAAGGATATTTTCGAACTAATGTTTAAACCTTTCACGTATGAATACAAGTTTTTGTGGAAGGATATAGGTTATCGTATGTTATTAAACAGAGAATGAATAACTTATGCAACATATCATTAAGCTAAATACATTTTTTAAAAAAATCTTTTTTCATAATAACTGCTTCTATCTTGTCAATGGTATTGATGTTTTTACCATGATTTGCGAACAATAATCATAATTTTCCAATAGAAACTTACAAATATTGAAGAATTTTATCGTCAAACTACTAATTTATCAAGAACTGAGTTGGAAAAATAACATTTAATAACAAAAATGATTCTAATTAAAATTGAATTTGTTAGAATCTTCATGTGGGTTAGATCATTTTTAGGCATTTTTCAAATTTACAAAGATACTTTAGTTGTTTGTATATTTTAGGAATTGTAAAGGGCATTTGACTTTTTCTTCAAAGAAATTATAGTTTCAGTCATAAATTTAGGGAATTTTAACGGATATGCATGTTGGTCGTTTAGTTAAGCCTGCATTTGTTTGTTACTTTTCCATATTATATTATCAAAAGGTAAAAAAAATTTAACAAACAGAATGAGACACATATCAAAAACTTGTTAGGTATTTAGAGTTATGTTTTATGTAGTTAGTTGATTGATCCAATTTAAAGTACTTTTTCTCAGTTTTTAGTGTTACGTTTAAATATTGTATAATTTTCATGATATTCCTATCCTTTACTATAAACTGCCATCACCAACTAACTACATAAAACATAACTCTAAATACCTAACAAGTTTTTGATATGTGTCTCATTCTGTTTGTTAAATTTTTTTTACCTTTTGATAATATAATATGGAAAAGTAACAAACAAATGCAGGCTTAACTAAACGACCAACATGCATATCCGTTAAAATTCCCTAAATTTATGACTGAAACTATAATTTCTTTGAAGAAAAAGTCAAATGCCCTTTACAATTCCTAAAATATACAAACAACTAAAGTATCTTTGTAAATTTGAAAAATGCCTAAAAATGATCTAACCCACATGAAGATTCTAACAAATTCAATTTTAATTAGAATCATTTTTGTTATTAAATGTTATTTTTCCAACTCAGTTCTTGATAAATTAGTAGTTTGACGATAAAATTCTTCAATATTTGTAAGTTTCTATTGGAAAATTATGATTATTGTTCGCAAATCATGGTAAAAACATCAATACCATTGACAAGATAGAAGCAGTTATTATGAAAAAAGATTTTTTTAAAAAATGTATTTAGCTTAATGATATGTTGCATAAGTTATTCATTCTCTGTTTAATAACATACGATAACCTATATCCTTCCACAAAAACTTATATTCATACGTGAAAGGTTTAAACATTAGTTCGAAAATATCCTTAGTTTTATTCGATAACAGTCTAAAATTCACTTAAATAGTTAAGAATGATCGAATAATATTATTTTAGGATATAATAAAGGCTAATTTTAGGAAAAATATTTAACCTCAATTTAATATATCCTAAAATAATATATCCTAATAAAATATCATCAGAACTAGCTCCTTAGAAAATTATAAGGACAGAAATAAGCAGATTTATAAGCGTTTGTGAGTCACATACATTACCTGTCTATGCAATCTAATAACCGGTTTGTAATCTCTGCAATTAAGATATCCTCTCTGAACTTTTCAAAACCTTAAACTATGTATTTTTAAAAACATGGGACTTGATCATATATATTTAAATGCATGAGTTCAACTTTTATAACTAAACAATTCGTTTTGTATTTAGATATATGCATACCATATTAATGTCATAACAAAAACTGATACAATAGAGTTTTACACGTTTCCATACCACTATTTTATTATTTGAAAGAATATATCATCAAACTTTTTACAGTTTCAATTAAAATATTGGAAAAAAAACTAGTTCATTTCTTACAAAAGTGTTGTGGAATTCAAAGCAAATTTATACATGTAAGCCTATAATCTACGTTGGTGTGTCATTTTACATTAAACCAGGTGTATTGTAGAATATTTTGAGTACTAGTTAACATTGCATAGAACCTGTATCTATGATAAAGCTACCAAATATAAATCAATTACATTCGAGTAACTCCATTTTACTTAAATTAAATTTATTTAATAAATGGATTTAAAATTGAGGTTTATTTCACAGTATTATTTGATAAAATTTTATCACCTTTTCATGGTATATAAGGTAACATTTTAATTTTAAATTTATACTTGCATTAATGTTTGTGTTGCTTAGAGAGAAAGTTAATTATTATTATGAAAATTTTTGAAATTAAGTTTTTTGTTATTATTTTATAAGTCTTAAGAAATATGACTGAGTAAGAGTTAGAATTAAAAAAAAAATAGTCTTATAAAAATATAAAAATTAGTAAAACTCAAACTTGGTTTACTTCAATAAAAATATGTAAACCCTTAAAGTCCACTTAATAAAAACTAACTCTTGTAATTATCATAAAATTAGCCCTGAAATTATATAAAAAAACCCCACCTGAATCCTTAGAAACCCTACATTTTTATAATATGTTTAGATTAATCTATTTTTAGAAGTCGTACGAATATCTTTTGTCATAGAATGCAGGTTCAAACACCCCTTTTAATATTTATTTACGCTTATTTCATTTATTTTTCAAAGTTACAATCACGAAATGTATGACATTTTTGTTTACTGATGGTTTCTTTACAAACAATTTAATTATGATATAAAGTTATCTGTGCAAAATATTTTTATGTAAATAAAAAAATCTGTTTTTTCATATATTTTAAGTTTATTTAGAAATTTATAAGATAATTCCTATTTATAAGTTCTCTACTAGAAAAATTATCTGCAAAGAAATAAAAAAAAAGTCTTAGAACATGCTTTAATGATTATTAGTAATGACCATGAGAAAAAAGTAATATTTTTAATTACTAAACTAACTCCAATCCTTTAATCTACATCATTCGTATAAACCTCTCTTATATCGAAACAATTCAACTGATGTCACATAAACCTATCCAATATCAAAACTGAAATAGCTATCAGCAGTGAAAACAACCCAACTCGTGTTCAATTATTACCTGTTATGTATTACGAGATAATGAATTCGAATAATGATTCATTTTTATAAGGATGATTCGACTCTTACTGTACTTTAGTATGTAAGCAGACATTGTGTGGCAGAACTGTATGAAAAGCTTTTTTTTATTATTAATGCATACTAAGAAATAATAATTTTTAATTAATTATACTTTGATATATTACTGCTATATTTTAAAATAAAATCTGAATGCACATTAAATCTATGTTTAATTATAAACGTAGTAAGTTGAATAAATTGTGTATAATTCCCATTGAAAAGTCGTTAATATATTACTTTCATAGTTAAATGTGGGATTTTATGAATAATCATATTGTATAAATAACTTTTATTTAAAAAGGCTCCCCGCATTAAAGTAGATTTTATTTACAACTTTGTTCTCTGTAGGTGTTTTAACAACTTGATATTTATAATAAGTTGACATTTAACATCAATACTAATAAACTCAAATACTTTATAATATTTTAATCAAATTTTTTATCTATAGTTAATAACCATGTAGAAATATTTCATCATCTGGGTAATATTTAAGACTTTCATCCAGTACTTTTAATATATTGTATCATAATCAACATACATATTATTGGACGATATTTAGTGTATCAATTTTTACTGTAATAATTTCTACTATTTAAAAGTAACTAAATCATTATAATTGTAGTTATGAAGATTTTCTTTCCTGATTAGATTGCGAAAATTCAATTTAAGACTGTTATCAGCTATTACAAGGAGATTTTTTCGAACTACTTTCTTTAAACCTCTCGCGTATGAATACAAAGTTTTTTGTTGCGTAGGAATACTGTGTAATTAGATCATCGTAGGATATCGTAGAAGTGTTAATGCTGCGTCTTAACAATATAGATATAACAAATAATAAGTTTTGCGGAAATTTGTAAGATTATGTCTATGAGGCTCATAAGCTAGATCATAAAAAATACGAAATTTGAAAATAAAATAATAACATACTAAATTTCTGTAACAATAATTTGCGAAAAAACCATTCCATTTTAAAATAATTTAACTAGTTTAAGGGAAAAATATATGAATTATCTAACGGCTTCCCCACCAATCAAGGTATCGTAATACCATTACATACTATGTACAATGTGAAATACAAGGAAAAATTATACTTTTAAGAAAATTTTAAAAATAATATAAAAAAAAAATTCTAAGTTTCTAAATAAAAAAAATAATTAACCCGGGTAAAATTATACTTTTACTACATTTAAGTACAAGAATTCACATATTAAACAGCAGAAAAAATAAAGGTGTTAACAAAAAAAAATATGATAATCATTAAACAAAACTATTGAAAGCGTCTTGATAATAATCGTTTAACCTTACACCTCTTACCAAAATATTTTAATCAAAGTATTTTAAATAAACACTTGAAAGAAATAAGTAAATCATTTAAATAATAGTTGAACTTAGTGAGTTCTCCTCTTTAATTGAAATGAAATTTAGTTATATTATTTCACGTGCTATGTTTACTTGCGTTAAACTTAGTTCTTAGATTTAAATTTTCTTTTAGTGTAAGTTTTAAAAAAATATATAATTTGTAATTTTCATGTCATTAAATATCCTTTTCTATAAAAATAAACTAAACTGCTACGCAAAAGTATAAATAACATAAAATTTGTTAAACATGTAGTTCCGAATTTAAAGCCATATTTGTGTTATTCTGATCAGCATAAATATTTACCTTCGATGATAAAATGGAACAGTAACAAATGTTAAACAAGAATTTTTAAAAATGTATTTTTATAACGAAGAAAATAACTAGGTAAAATTAAACATTTGAAGGAAGAAAAAAAAAAGCCAAGTGCAATTCCTAAGAAATTCTAACTTTTATTATCAGACCTCTAGTATCCTTCGCAAAACTCGCTATATATTATTTGACTTTTATTTAAAAGCTTTGCAAGAAATGTACTTATTGTTATGGTGAATAGGAATTACTTGATGAGTAGGGAGGCATGATATATCTAAGTAAACAAGATAAGGAAACAGGAGAGTAAATCAATGTAATATAGTCAAGTAGTCTAGAAATCAACTTGCTATAATGCGTGTCATAGTATTTCAACAAATATTCCGAAGTTTTCAATGCGTCTTCTTCAATCTAGTTAAAATCTGCGAGATTATATGAGACATCAAAACCACTATATTATCTTACCTAACAAAATTCTCGAAACAGTTGCAACTAATCCTGCTATAAATTTGGAAAAATAATCTATTTCTGACTTACACGACAAAGTGGAATTCAATTTACTGTATATTTTGTGAACTTGATTGTGATCATAGATTTTTTTACAATAATTAATGTACCATCCGTTTACATGATGTGAAACATATTTTTGCACTTCAGAAGATATTTTATGTTAGAAGAATGTTAGTGTTTATTCCATGTATATATAAATTTAGTATTAATCAATGGTTGATGTCTCTTAAAAATTGTGTATTTATTGCTGCTTGAAAATAAGATAAAAAATTAAGATAAACTTTTAAAGTAATAACTTTAAATACATTTAAAATGACATCAACATTAAAAAAAAATTAAGTTTTGAATTTATGAATTTTATATAATGGAAATATTTACATCTTTATTACTTTTGTCATAGGTGTAAATAATAATTTTTAAATATTTTTAAGACTTTAATACATAATTACTAAAATAGAGAAATGATTACAATACATCTTTATAATAACAAGACATTTTCTAATTTACCTAAAAAATGTCACACTAAACTTCCCCTTATTACTGTTAGAAAAAAAAAAATAAGTTCCCAATCAACAATTTCTAATAACTATTCTTTACATTTAGCATCGTCACATAAACCTATTCTAAATCCCATATAAACCTATCCTATAACGAAACAAGTCAACTCATGTCATACAAAACGTCATATAAACCTATTCTGTAACGAAACTAAAACAACTCAACTTCACTGACGTCACCCCCATTCGATCCATTGATGTTGGCACCCGAAAAAAATATCTTTAACGCATGACGTCACACTTCCCAAAAAGTACAACTCAACTCTAATGACGTCACCCCCAAAACCCACCATGTTCATACATGATCTGGGGGCGTGGCTACCTTCCATCTGGAGCGCGCCAGGTTTGGATTGCGCCAAGCGCGCCAGCCTGGCTTATAGCCTCATTTTACTACTACTAACATATTATACAAAAACATAATCATACAAAATTAATGCTTAGGAATATTTAACGTAAATTAAAGATACGAATAGGGTGGGCTAGACATTGTTTAATTTGTTACTCAACTATCTATATAGCTATAAAATTGTGCAATTAAACAAAGTTTAACTATTTTATAGTTTTTCAAACAAAACGTAAATAAAATATCATTTTATGAAACTTTATGATGATTTAATAATCGAAAAGTTAATCACGGAAATAATTCAGGTATTAATGAGCTAAATGACTAATGGGAAAATACTGTAATTATACTTATCATTTCAATATATTTAAATCATATATATTATCGCTCAAAGATATAAACACAACCCTAATTTTCTCGTTTTAACCAGAATTCTTAATATTGAAGTTTTAGTTAAATTATTCAATAGTAATTCAGTTATCTAAAAAAGAATAAATATAATTGTTCCGCTTACTTTGCATTTTCAGCAAATACAAAAAATCGTGTTTACTTTTCAGCAAAACACGGTTTACCATCATCAAAATCAAACTAATGCTGTTGTTTAGGGCTAACTGAATGCAAACACACAGACAATCATTTAAAAGTAATAACTGCACTCTGAAATAAGATTTCTATCTAGCAATTTTTAAAGTAAGACTCAAACCATGCACATCACGAATAAATTATCAAAACACAGCTCTAATTTTCCCGTTACAACCAAAGAATTGCTAGATTGACTCGATCTGTAACACCAAATTTGGTGCTTCGTTTTCAATATGTCGTGAAAGGCTACATTCCTGGTGTATGTTAACACCAATTTTTTCTTAAGTTTAAATAAAAACCATTTTGAGTGAATGATAGCACCTATGTTGGTGCGGACACCACAAGTCGTGTATATTTACACCTTATATAGCATTTCATAAACCCAAAACAAGTGTAATAATACTCCCTTGTTTTTACAGTGTGAGGACTGAAACAACTGCTGGGAGATCGCTTCACCCCTGATAATGAAGTATGTCGGCCGGCCTTCTGGGCGTAAGTAGTTCTGATTGCAGAAGATCAGTTTTTCCATATAGGATATTTTAGATTTTTGTACCAAAGAACATTTTTGTTTGGATTTTAGAAATTTAAAGCTAGTTTGTAAACTTATTACACAAATTTTCATAAACAGTTTTGTATAAATATATATATGTGCTTATAAAGACTTATGGATTAACTATATTTTCATAGTTTCTTGCTAGTTTGATTGAATGGAAAGAAAAAATATAAATTCCAAATTTATTTGTTCTATAGTTAAATGTATATAATAACATAATTAAATAATTGAATTTTTTTATCTTCACATTTATTTATAAAACAATCAAATAAAGTTTAGGTTAGGTTTTGAATTATCGTCGCACTAGAGCTACACGAGGGATATTGGCGACGGGCGTCGTATTTCAGAACCACAGTCAGGTGACGCAATCAAATAAAGAAAACGGAAAAAATTACCATAGTAGATGAATAAAAATGATTAAGAAAAATATATTCCTCATTTAAATATAACTTTTATAAAAATATAAAGAGCTTCCATTAAAACTAATGAAAATCTTTAGTAAATGGTTTTATAATATTCAAATACGGATTAATTGAATCATTTTATTATAAACCGAACTTAGAAAACATTTTTAAAGCAAAAATAAGTCTTCGAATAAGTGTTCTACCAAAATAGGTTTAGCTAAGAAGAAGAAAAATCAAGAGATTCTGTGGCTTCAGAATATGCATTGAAGTTAATAGATATTGCAGAAAACGAATTATATGGTTTCCCATAGAATCTTGGATTGCCATGCAATTTACAAACTCCGAGGAAGCCTTAGAAAGTATACTAAACCTAACGGCTCATAAATAACGGCAATCCTTATATAAGCGATGAGTACTGGGATAGTTAGTTCGGATAATTAAGGGAAGTCAATTTACGTTCAAGTGGAGTTAAGAAATTAACCCTTTCCATCCCAACTTTTTATTTTTTACTCTAACAATCAAACATTTGGGAAATAGACTCATTATTTATACAGAATGAAATGGTGAAAAGCAGGGGGTAAATCTTAATTTTTAACTAAAATTTAAGGAACAAAAAAAATGAAATCATAACTTTTAAATAAATCATAAAATTATTTTTTTGAAACTTTATTTGATGAAAATAGTTAAAATTTAAAATTAAACAATAAAAAATGCAAACATGAAGTATTTACGGCCAATTTATTTAATAAAATTATTCCAGGGTGAATTTTATTTTTACCTTGTTTCTCACATTTTTATTTAACTACAACAAACGTTATTTAATTCTTCAAAGGACATGGTTCTTCCATCTAACAATACGAAAAAATATGTTTTTGTGGAAAAACGTATGCTGAATTTAATAAAATTTATTTGAAATAAGTGCGAGTTTAACTTTGCAAGAAAAATCGCAAGTTTGATGATTCTAAATGTAATCATTGGAAGTGAAAGAGCTAAATATATGAGATATTAAATGGACCTTGTGTCATTGTTTTATTTGAAATTGTACAAAACAGAGAACAGGTAAGAATGATTACTCCATCTTCTTAGGTATTCGTAATCCGTGAAAATTCGATTTTGATTATGAATTGTGTTCGATTGCATTTTATTTAGAAATTAATCGTAATCGTGCCTATTGTGTAAGTTGTTGGGAAATATTTTACAATAAAATTAATGAAAATAGATTTCTTTTGACAGGTTTTCCTTAAATTTGAATTAAGTATTGTTTTATCTTTTAATATACCTAGTTTTTTTATTAAATAATTGAGTAGAAGTATTTTTTTTTTATTACAGTTCCGCTACAAAGTAACATTTCTAAACCGACTCTTGAACCCTACGCGACTTTTAAGGGTGACATCGTACGCGGCGCTGGGACTCTGGACTATATTTAACGTGATTATTCTCTACGCGGGGTGTTATTCATTTTACTTTTTAACTGCACGGACCTTTTATAGACCGGTAGTTGTTTTGTCATATCCGTACCTGGGACTTTTCGTATGCAAGGCAAGCATCTTACCGACTGGGCTCCAAAGTCCTAATCGGTAATTAGAAATAATTCTGATTTCGGTGCATACATTTGACCCATAAAGGTCGTTTGCTAGACACTTTTCTAATAATCGAGCCTCATGCTACAGACCTAATTAGAGATGAATCATAATTATGTATCTAGTAATCAATTACGTTTTATTAAAGTTAAGCAAAATTTTTGATAATAGCTCCCTTATTAGTCAACCTCATATTTACAGTACAGTTTTGTATCGTAAAACAAGTAGGTTTGTAATAATTACTGTTACCTAGAACCGCTTCAACACATGATATACTTGTTTGAACCTTGGAAACAAACTCGCCAAATACATGTTGCAATTTGGTTCTAATTCTAGTAACTGTTAGCCGTCATATCGCCTTAATATTATTTACCAGAAGCTAAATTAATTAGCAGTTCAAAGAATAAAAAATATACTAAAATTTCTTGCTTTAGAAATAAAGCAAAACTTACGCCATTCTTTATTATCGAATTTTTTACTCGATTCGCTTAAAACAAGTCATACTTTTCGCTCAAGTTGCATAAATAGCCATTCATAAATATAAATAAAACTAGTTTAATGCAGCTTTACATTATTATTTTTAATGTTTGAATTCAATATATTATTTAACAATTAAACTTTATTTCAAAATTAAGTAACTCGCTCAAGTAAAAACCTATAAATAAACCCTTACAGTCAGAGTTCGATTTATAATGTCTGTAGCATTTAAATTATAGGCCCTGACTATCTACAGTCACGGCCTAATTTAAATGTTCCATTTAATGTTGCTATCTGAGTCTACAGTTAAAAATAAGGTTTTAAATTTAAAACTTTGAAAAAATATAAAATTTATGATTTTTAAATTAAAAAAAATTTTAATAACATTTAATAATAATTAAAAAAAATATTATAAAATTTAAATATTATACGATTTATTATTTAAAAAAAGTTATATTTTTTACAGATTTAATTTTATGTGTGCTGATTGGGAAAAAAATTACAAACCCATGTCGGATTTATACGCCTGTACAACTTCAGTTGGTTTAAAACTATAATAAATGATAATCATACCTTTGCCATACATATGATATACACTTTTGCAATCATATGCATGATATATATATACTTTTAAACTAAGAATAAAAAAAAATACTAGTGAAAGAAATTAGAGTTTTTATGCTTAAAATAACAAGTTTTTATAAAATTTAACTAATTTATTCAAGTTTAGAAGAACTATCATTTAAAAAATAACTAGTTTAGACAAATGACAAGCCATATGCTACGACTGAAGATTTTCTTCTAATATAGTACGCGACGAAAAAAAACTTAACTTCTTTGTTATAAATCTACATGCGCAGGGGAAACTTAAAATCGTTTTTCTGAGCTGCCCAAAATAAAACGAAGTTCCTTGTGGAGAAAGTAATGTTAAAGTGCCTCAAAAAAAAATATTTAGGCTTTTATAATTAAAAACTGTTAAGAAAATTTTAATAAATAGAAATAATAAACCGAATAAAATTAATAATTTTTTTGTTTAAATGAAAGTAGGAAATAAGGTTGTCGTCGCAACAAGCATATGGAAGGCTCGAAATACAGAAATTTATGAATTCTCAAAGGCTACTCAAGTATAAAAAAAATAAGATTTTAGCCAAACAAGAAATTTTAAATTATAGGAAGCAAATTTAAAAACAGTTTAAAGTACTAAAAGTTTAATTATATCTTGAAAATTTTAAATTTATGAGCGATTACGAATAAAGACAGATTTTAACGCTACATAAAAGTTTTCCCAATAAAAAAAGCTAACAAAAACGCTTATATTAACTTTACACGCGACAATTTTTATTGATAAACTTTCGTACTTGAACTTTTTATATATATAGTCACCATAACAAAAAATTAAAAATTATAGATAATTTTTCAAAGTTACTTTTTAAATTATGAAATGACATTTTAACGATTTATTTGTAATTATTTTTATTATAGAAATATATATAAATGTCATCGTTTATTTATAATAATTTTAAAAATATAATTTTGACGTAAAAAGTTTTAAAACTTCTGGAGCTTACCTTTAACCATGCCGGTGTCTTTAATCGATAACGTTAGAATAATTCTTCCAATATAAATAGATATATGGGCTCGGACAACTTTCTTGGTTTCGCAAGGTCTCGATACTGTCGCCATCTAGCGGCCGAGCGCATTTTGAATTTCGCAACCGGCTATTTTTGGCAAATCAGAAAAGCGGCTTCCTGAAATCCCTAATGAAGGCTATTGAGGTTTTGGTGTTTTGTTTCATCGAGTAAAATGGATTCCAAGAAATTTTCGATAATTTATCTTCTGTTCTCTAATGGAGAACGTTTCGTAAGTGGTTTTATATATTCAATAATATGGCTTCCATTTCAATAGCAAATAATTATTAGCCTTGGAAATGTAAAACTATGCATCAATCAATATTTCATTAAAAAATTGATTTTATATTAATGATATGTGTGAAATATGTAATTTTTAATGTAATCAATTATAATTAAAGTAAAAATTATGATTTAAAAGATTATAAAATTCAATTAATATTATGTTATTAGATGAAATAATATTGGTTTTTAAAGTAAACAAAAATCTTTAAAATATTTTTAAAAACATACCAACAGTAAATTTTAAATTTATTGCTTTGTATAACTATTCGTCAGTTTTGAACGCATGATTTAATTCAACCACTTTTCTTTTGCTTTTGTAGGATGCTACTTTATGCTGTTTTTCGTTAACTTGATTTTAAATTATGAACACCTTTGAAGGAACTCTTATTTGCAAAACAAATTAGTCGAAGTAATGCTATTTTCCGTTTTGTGCACATTTGTTCACTTTTTAATTATGATTGACAACTATCTAAATACAGATTGGCAGTTCATTCGTTGTTTCCAATTGATTAAAATATTTGGACAGAATTCAAAATGTTAAGCAACAAATTATTCTAAAAAATACCTTATATTTTATTACCAAAATTGAAATTTGAAGAGTATCGTCGAAGTGCGTATCTTTGGCCATGGAGGGTAACTTTGGTCCAGGCGTCGGAAAAAGATTTGTTTTTTTAATTTATCCTCATAAATGATAAACTCCTCATAAATCTTAAATTGTTTGAATTTTTGGAAAGATGAAAACCGTGCATTTCGTTTCATGTAAAAAATATCTTTCTAATTTTGGCAATATTACAAATGATGTTTGTATTCTTACGAGCAATAGATGACAAAAATCTTTCTTCCAACTTTTGTCTGGACCACCTAAAAATATATTGAAAATAGCTAAATAAAACGCACTATACTATTATTTTATTTATGGGGCTGAATATTACACTATTTGTTTTAATCCAAGTTCAATACTTTTTATGCAATATTTAATTTTAATGGTCATTTGGAAACTTTTACCAATGAATGCGGGTAACTTTGGTCCAAGATGTAAGGATTTCTTTATGGAACTTTGCACTTTCAAAAATGTATGTAAAAGTGTATTCTGCTGAACTATTTTTGAAGAAGTCTTACTTTTAGGAGTCTCCATGTTTTAGATGATTTTTTTACAATATTAAATGGCTTTTAAAACGTTAAAAGTTCTCTAATCAGTTTATTATGTGTAGTTCTTTTGAATCATTTAAATGTTACGTTTGCCAAAGTTCCTTCCCACTTGCCAATACTTTCAAAAACTTCAATTCATCAAAATTAATTTTAATTTGAAAGATTTAACACAACAAACATAAAATCTTAATACATTTTTATTTATCGAAAAATAAAATCACAATTTACTAAACAAATAGAATAAAATCAAAATTAATGTAGTACTTTTAATTCTTTTCTGGCCTTTATTTATTAATGTCTGCAACATTATATTAATCATTTAAAATTATTTACATGTTTAGTTTGTTGACATATCTAGGCATAGAATCTTTTTTGTATCTATGAATTTCGTGAAATAGATAAATTACTAAACAAACTAAACTTTAAAGCGTCTTTAAAGATTATAGTATTATATTCAGAAACATATGTATCATTTAGGATTATATTTTGATTCTTTCCCGACATCTTGGATGAATGTTGGCAATTTCCATATTCTTATTTTCACTTGGTAACACACATCTTCAAATCTTATGTAACTTCTGTAAAAAGAAAGAGAACATTTATTAAAGCATTAAACTTTAATTCAATATATGAGAGAAAGATAATTATACACAAATCAGGAGTTTTAAAAAGAAAATTTCTCGAAATAATTTTAACTTTTAAAGTAAGGCAGGCAATGAATATACATTTTTGAAGGAATTTGTTATCTTCTAGTATTTTTAAGTTTGCTAGAAGTGAAACTACATTATCTACCATTTTTCCGATTCAATATTCAACATTAAAACTATTAATTCAGAAATTTTTGCAGTGTAATTAAGTATAACAAGTGTGTAAACTTTTTATATATATATTTTTAATATTCTGGTTTACAGTTTATTCAAATTTTTAAATCTTTCCAATTGTTTTTTAATTTAATAAATAATTAGTAATTATCAAGAAAATATCAGTTTTAAGTACCAAATTATTTTTTTCTGTCTTGGGACCACTTTGCTTGAAATGCCCTATATTTTCCCCGTTCTTTTTTTTTAATTATCGTTATTGTGTGGGCAGGTAAACTGCAGTAACCACAACAATGAGTGGGACGGTTATTTTTTTTTTTTGAAATAATCGATCTTTTAGCATACTTTCTTACAGGTTAGAGTTTGAGTGGTGACAATAGTGGCCAAGTCATTAGTTTAAATACTGCAGTTTACCTGCGCACGGCAGTTCACCGAATAGGGTGTATTTAACTAAATTTTCGGCACAGGTACTCATTGCTTTCCGCATAAAAAAACTATTAGCCATTTTTTGTTTTGTTAGTGGAAAGGCTATTGACGACATTTAACAAAAATATTTAGCTAAAAAACTTACATTGGAAAAAACTTGATGCAGCTGCTGTATTTGCAAGCTAACAACTATTACGAAGTAATTTATAAACATTGTATTTTTATATTTTTCTAGTTGCATATCTTATTTTAGTTTCAAGAATTAGAAATAAAAAGGTAAAATTAATGTTTGATATAATTTTCTTTTGAATTTTAATTCGTTTTTGTTGCTTAAAATAGCAGCAGTGATGCTATTCCTCATAATAATTCCCCATAAGAAAACTCAGGAAATAATTTTATTTTTTACGAGTTCTAAAGAGGCGAAATTTTGATTTTCAATCTATCAATGTTTGACGTTGCATTACTTCTTGGTTTCAAATAAAAGGAGCTGCTATCCGAAATTCCGAATGCTTCAAACATGAAATCAATATTTGACGTTTCATTAGTTCGTATCAGGAGCTCCGTGCTCAATATAAAGTTTCAAACTCTATATCCCCAGAGTTAAGCGTTCAAACTGCTAAATGTATGGAAATTTTGCGTGAAAGTAACGGAATGTGTAGATAGAGGAACGCAAATTTAGATAAAAAAAATAAGATTAGTATCATATTTTAACCCTTTCAGTCCCAATGACAATTTGGCCATCATCATTTAAGAAAAAATTATGATCGTCTATAGCCATTCATGATATTAAAAAGCACATCATTCGATTCTTAAAACTTTTTCCTGATAGAAAATATTTTTTATTAATCCCAATAAATGTCAACCCAATTGTTTTTTTTAAAAAACTATGATCAGAAACATGATGATTCCAGATGGCATCAATGGGACTGAGAGGGTTATCATTATAAACTAAGATAAATCTTATAATAAGTTCATTTGTAATTTAGTGAGCTCTTATGTTAAATTATAAAAACTTCCGGTTAAATAAAAAATTTGGCAAAATTATTCTATAAACATTTTGATTTGCATTCTACAATGTAAATTTTTTTTTTTATATAACTCCGTAAAAATGGTAGGGGTATCCAGATCAAGTTTATGAAATTAAGTCACGTCCAACAATAGCAGTAAGCTTCAAGCCCAATCTTATTTGGTGTAAAAGCTTACTTCTATTTTGTGGTGTAACATAACTCCATAAAGTTATAGGTGACAAAAACCTGGGTACTTTCACCAGTTCTAAGAGGCGAGTTTAAATCAAATTTATACAGTGTATACTTAAAAATATCCATGATAATATTTCGAAACCGTGATCCTCAAAGTAATTTCTCTTCTCCCATCTCCTTAATAATCAAAATCTACTCAAGCATAGTCAAATTGGAATTTCCAGGGTTTTTTTTTTGATGAACAGATTACTTACAGAACTACCACATTGACATTTCAAAATACTTTAGTTGCGTGTTAATTTTTTTTACATTATTTTAAAAGAAGCGAGCTTTTATTAATTAGTAAACGTGCTGAAAGAGTGAATAATTAAGGGAAATTATTTCATCCTAAAAATAATTTCTTTTGCAAGTTTTTTTTCATATTATCACACACAAACTATTGATACAAGCTCCATTGTCTTATAGCTCTTTCCTAATGGCTAATTAGCCGTCTTCTATTTCTTTAAAGTAAAAAACGCCTTTTTTGTGGCTGTAAATATAAAAATAGAAAGGGAACAATTAGTTTATCATAAAAGAATGAACAATCTTCAGGAATGTATGAAACATCTGTTAATTTGGAGAAAGCATTTTACGGTTAATTTGTCATCACTTATTTTTGGTTAATGGGCTTGAATCTAAGGTTGGAGCATTTTATAAATTTTATTTATGAAAAGCTTTTAAAGACTAGTTTCATGAGTAGTTCAACTTCTAGAGATAAGTTTCAAAATATGGTTTCATTTAAGTTTTACAATTCTTCGAAAACATACGACTAAGAAATTTGCCATTTTCTACTCTATTGCTTGAGAAAACAATATAATAACAACCAAAAGTGACAAGTGTTTCAAAAGTTAACCAAGCTCTAATTAAGAAATCCCCATTTAATGTGAAATAACTCACACAGACAACATCTCTGAACAAAAACGAAAATCCAAATCGAAACACTAAAAACATAAACTAAACTTATGCAAAAAGATACACAAGACAAATATAAACATAGAACCAATACGATGACTTTAAAGATGATTAGTATTCAATTCCGATATTAACATTAATATAAACACTGATTATAAACTAGGTAAAGTAAGAAAAAGTCTAGAACTGGTCTATCTGCATACAGGACTCACTATACCCTGTCTAGCCAGAATGTAAGCTTTGAAAAGACTTTCTTCCCCCATCCCTTCGCTGGGTTTTCTAGGAAACGGGAGGAACACCACTTTTCTAAACCTAGCGTATTGGAGGTTCAATCAAAACAGTTAGTAGTAACCAAGTAGGGGGCGGGGAAAAACACGTTCACGCCGTTTCGAAGAAAACCGCATGCGGGGAAGGGGAGGAAAATGCTTTTGAAGCTTGCATACTGGCTAGACAAGGTATAACTTATGATGTATTTCACATTTTTAAGCTCAAGAATATAGGGTGATAGGTCCACAGGCAAATCTTTTCTGTCCAGAAAAACAGAGGTGCACAAGGGACCGGACAAACACGAAAGATCCGAAGAAAGGGTTCTGCAAAGAGGGATATTGGAGCAGGCTACTGGCACCAGCCATCAAACAAACGCAAGAAGTAATGTGTTTTTCAAAACATTGGATTAGACCAGCACCAGGCACTTGAATTCACCAGTCATTCGGCCACTTCAGCAAACAAAAAAAAAACCTGTATCACCAGCCACTTGTCGACCCTCTTTTCCTCCATAATTCAACACACTGAATGGACAACTAGAACGGACACGCCTTTAGTGACGTCACACTTACATCAGCTGTTGTTTTAAGCCCCACAAACAACCACCCGGCAGCTAATTCATCTAAACTAGAACGGTCACGCCTGTAGTGACGCCACAGTTACATCTAGCACTGTCTTCTGTCCCAGAAACAAACCATTTTCTCCGTCCCTTTCGAATAGTCCATCCAACGCAAATTTGCACACTCCAAACTTATCACTACAAGAACTGGTAGGCAAACAAACCTCAACAAGAATTGCACTAAACTCTCACTTATACAGAAGCACTACACCAATTTAGTTTGTTTTGGTTTGAATTATCGTCACACTAGATCTACACGAGGGCTATTAGCGACCACAGTCAAGTGACCAGCCGATACCTGAAAAGGCACCCAACGCAACCGTTATGAGCGACATCGCGTACGCAGCGTCAGAACTTTGAAACATATTTAACGTGCACTCCCCTACACGGGGTATTATTCGTCGGACATTTTTGGTTGCATGGGTCGTTAATAGGTCGGCAGTTATTTTGGCGATGCCCGAACCCGAATTTGGGACCTTTCGCATGCTAGACGAGTGCCTAACCGACTGGCCTCCCCAGCCTCCACAACATTCTAGAAAGCTTTTTTCATCCATTTTTAACAGTTTCCGTCAAATTTGAGAATCATTTTTTAAAAATTTGTTTAAGCTGATTGACTTAGGACAAGGTTGATAACATTGATACAAATACGTTTCAGAAAAACTCCCTACGAGCCTAAATATCTTGTAAATAAAAGATTTTTTTTAACACTTTTAGAAAAACACTAACGCATCTCACCCATTTTCTTAAGTTTTTCTTTACCAAATCCTTTGCTGAAAATTGAAAAATGTTTTGAGCTAACATTTGTCGATTCAAATTTTGTCAAAATTATAAGAAATAAACTAACTAGTTTCGCAAATTAATAGTAGTGTTCATAATTTTAAAGCATTAGTTTTGTAAAAATAATCACATTTTGAAATTTTGAATCACGTTTCTAAGATTTCCTCAAATAACTTTTTAAAAACTTTATATTCTTCAATATTCATGTAATGTCTATAGTAAACGAAATTCAAATTAAACTATTTTTAAGTTCGGTTCCAGCATTCATCAATTCAAAATCTGTTATTGAAATGTCGTTTATTCAAATTATTTAGTCTATTTAAAGCCCTGCTCAGAGAATTCGGAGAAGTAGAATTTCGCCATCGGCTTTGAGGAAGCAAATAAGTAATCTCCTAATTTCAAATAGGTATAATTTTAGCCTACTAATAGAATTTGCAATAGAATATTTTGAACATTTGCAAAGGTAACTCAGTCATATTTATTTGTATAAATTTAATTACGAGGAGGATGTATAGGTACTATTTATAAGAATATAGCATGAAATTTCAAAAAGAACTTATTTATATTTTTAAGCTTTTTTTTAATCGGGGTGGTCCGGAGGCTAAAAGTTTCGCTTGGATATGCGAAAATAAAATTTTAAAATGTATAAGAATCCTATTTTAAAAATTCATGGTTTCATTAAAAATGACTTAGTAATTCCACACACAAGTTGACACTAAGGCTCATGACCTTTTTTTAATTCGTAAAAATTTCTCGCTTGAATTTTAAAGTACTCAGTATTGCTGAAATACATTATTTAAGTTGAAAAATATTGAAAAAAAAGGAAAATTAGAGTTACAACTTTGAGTAAAAGATTAAAAAATATATAAGATCAATAATATCTAACACTGTTTACTTGAATAAGAAATGTATTTGAATATATTTCGATTACTATTATTCAAATATTAAATCTAAGAAACCGAGTGCAATAATTATTTATCACTGGGGAATAACTTAAACCAATATTTTGTCAGACAATTCCACATGGAGAAAACTTAGAACATTTCTGAATTTTAGGGTGTTTAGAAAACCAATTATTAAACTTTGCAAAAGATAAATGTTTTCCCTTAGTTAAGCATTTGTATTGCACCAAGTTTTTACATCAGTTAAAATTATATTGGATCATCACAACAGTAACAATCTAAGTTCAACATGGACAAATATTTTTCTTTTGGGAACATGCACTGTTTCAACACATTAAAAATGTAATTTAATAATTGATTGGTTTTTTTCGAACTTAAATTGATTAAGGCAGAAGATATTTGGTTTCGATAAAACTAATATCGCAGTGGAGCTATACGATTCCTATTAGTAACGGGTTGGGTGATTTTGAATCATGGGGAAGTGAGACGAGTCAGAAGAGAAATTGAGTAGTTGTATTGCATAGAGTAAGGAAAAAGAATAGAGTGGTCCATGTATGTGCGCAGTAACGCACAAAAGAAGCAGGCTAGAGCGGTGCGTCTTGGGATACTTTCGGTTACTATGTTATGCGCAGTAGCTAAAAAAAACCCCGCTAAATCGGTGCATCTTGGGATACCTCAATGCCTGTATGTCAAGCGCAGTAGCTCGAAAAATCTGATAGTCCTGCTTAAAACCATTTGAACTAATAGCCCCCTCTCCTCCTCCTTCCTAACTCTATGTTGTCTTGTGATCTTTCAATATTGCTCTACAAACGAAAAAGCGAAGTGACCAAAAAGTAATTTCTTGGTGTGTGTGTAGAAATTGTTAAGGGGAGTCGGATGGTTTTATCTCACTTATGTTAATTTTCTCAACTTTAGGAAAAATTTTCTAAGAAACTATATGATACCTATATCATTATGACATTTTTTATAAATATTTCGTTTCTTACATATAGCTCTTTGATTTAAACTGACGAATTTGAAAACCTCTGCTAAAACAAATTACATAACTTTAAACCTGATTTCTTTGTGGTTTTCAATGCATATTAAAAAAATAACTGTAAAAGAGATTTTTTTAAAAAAATATTTTTAGTTTAAACAGGGAGCTATAATATAAAAAAAGTTAGTAATGATATCTCGCATAGTTCCTGCGAATTTTTTTCCGAAAGTTAGGAAAATTAACCTGGGAGAGATAGAACTATCCGACTCACCTTAAACCTTAACACTTAATCGATTTTCTAATGATTGTAGATTTGCGACTCTAGTGCTACATTATTTCAATCAGCATGTCAACTCTGGATTCATCGCGGTAATAACCTTTTTTTTTGGATTTTCAAGCGCAAAGTTAAAGTTGTACCTTCGAAAATGTTGCATTGGGACAAACGACACAAAAATTGACAAATCTAAAAACCCGGTATTGTTCAATTCGGAGAGTTGGCAGGTGTGATAATTAATATTCAATCAGTGTATAATACATTTGTCTGTGATATGGGACGAGCGTTTTGTTATTATCGATCAATACAACAGTTAGGTTACAATCGGGCCACTTTTTCACGCATGAAGTACAATAAAATGCATAACTTCAGGCATACTAGAGGGGTAAATGAGGTAAGCAGGCTAGTGTTGATTGGTCTTGGTACATAAAACTAGGTTAGTTTGGAGGGGCAATGTCTAATGTGAAGGCTAAAGTAGAGGAATTGGGTAAAAGTAAAATTTATAGGGAGGGGTATTGGTTCGAGTAAGTGTTTGAAAGGGATATAGTATGTATTCTATGAAAAATTGAAACGGCCCCGCCTACGTTGACGTTATCTTATACCACAACTATGTCAAACGTTATCTTATAGCAAACAACCCGGTAGAAAATTCGTTCAGATTAGAACGTCTACACCTATGATGACGTGCTACGTCTTCTACCCACCCAGTTCGAATCGTTCATTGCAATGGTAGAAGTATTAGAAACAAAATGTATGAGCTCAGAGAAGTTATTGCAGTGAAGTACGCCGACGTCATTGGTATCTTAGAAAGCTGGACAAATACTAAAGGGAGTACACCTGATTTTTTAGAAATTAAAAATCTAAATATTTTTCGAAGCGATAGACTTAACAAAAAGAGGCAGTGGGGGTACTATTGTATGTTAGAGGTGACTTGAATACATAGAGTTAAACTCCAAGTGCGACACTCAAGGCATTGACTTTGTGTATGGATTAAGTCGACTAATTATAATGGTAACCACCCGGTTTTAGGTAATGTATATATTCTACATAACTCAGCATTTCATACTCTATCCTACAGTTCTCATTAGAGAGGGTGATTCCAAAAAAGTTTTGAGTTCACAAACATGTACTGTGATTTTTGAATGGGTTATTTAAATTTCAATTTCCAGGTGTAAGTGTAACTGTAAGAAGGATTTTAGCCTTTTGTACTAGTATTTTAATATTATCCTTATAAAAAGTTAAAGGAGTTTAAAAAAAACCCTCATGCTTTTAACCGTGGAGCAGAGTTTTTCACCGGTTCTGTGTTCATTTTAGACAAAATTTAAACGTTTCGTGCAGGACAAAAAAAAAAAAATTCGCCAATATATGTCACGGCGTAAATCGGGTCGGTGCAGATTAAATCTGATGTAGTATAAAGTCCTGACTCCCCTTACGATGTCTGTATAATGTTGAGTTGGTTTATAGCTCAGGTAAAGGTCTCGTCACTCAAACGTAGCTAAAAACTAGGGGTGTGTAACACTACAAGACCATCTACACTGCGATCCAAAAGTTTAGACAATGACGTTTTTTAGCTGTAAAATTTAGATTTGTGATATTAGAATTTCAAAACATCCCTATATATATTAAATACGTATATTGAAATGCTATAATTGAAACATAATTGCTTAATTTGCTATAAAAAAATTTTGTTTTAAAAAATAAAATTTTGTATGGTCCCAAAAGTTTAGACACAAATACGAGATTATGTTAATTTAAAGTACATAATTGCCTAATTTCGCATTTTTATTGTGAAATTATACATTTTTTATTTGATAAATTAAAAAAAAACGATATCCGGTGAACTAAGCAGATTTTATAACGATATTGGTTCAATTTTACACCAAACAGACAATTAAGCCATATTAAATCTTTATTCAAATCCTATTTGCTTCAAATGTACAATTTAAGATCTTTACATACGAACCGAAAAAATATATGCCCATCACCTTAAAGTTTTGAAACGAATTCGTGGATTTAGAGGCATGCATTGACTAATTTTCTTGATGAAAAGTGCAATCTTTCCCATATAAAATCACAAAATAGCGACATATCATTCTATTTTGCACTTTAGTACAATGCAGATATAGTCACCTCTACAAAAACAACAAAAAAAAGTAGGAAATTTTAACGCAAGTTCACTCCACACAATTACGAAAGTTTCTTTTTCATACTAAAATTTGAAGTTTCTTGAGAAAAACCGGTTTCTTTAAACTGGTTGCAATTTAACCGCTCTCTTTAGTGCTATTTAAACACGTTCAGTTTAATCGAATATTGAAAATATGCTTTTGAAAACACCGGTTTTTCCCCTCAAAAGCTCTAGCATCAAGGTGGTTTGTAATGGTGTAGAGTGAATTTACTTTGGAATAACCGAATTTTTTTGGCGTTTTTGAAGATGTGACTATCTCTGCATTGTACTAAAGTGCAAAAAAGAATAATCTGTTGCTATTTTGTGATTTTATATGGGAAATACTGCACTTTTCATCAAGAAAATCGATCAATGAACGTCTATAAGTCTACGAATTCGTGACAAAACTTTAAGGCGATGGGCTGGTATTCATTCGGTTCGTATTTAGATATGTTAAATTGTAAATTTGAAGCAAATATGATTTGAATAAAGATTTAAAGTGACTATATTGTCTTTTTGGTGTAAAATTGTACTAATATCGTTATTAAATTTGTTTAGTACACCGGATATCGTATTTCTTTAATTTATCATATAAAAAATATATAATTCATCAATAAATATGCGAAATTAGGACATTATGTTTTTTAAATTAGCATAATCTCGTATTTGTGTCTAAACTTTTGGGACCATACAAAATTTTATTTTATGAAAAAAAAATTGTTATAGCAAATCAAGCTATTATGTTTCAATTATAGCATTTCAAAATACTTTTTTAATATATATAGGGATGTTTTGAAATTCTACTATCCCAATTCTAAATTTTACAGCTAAAAAACGTCATTGTCTAAACTTTTGGATCGCAGTGTATTACCCGTATCAATGCATTTAAAGGTAAATACAATAATAAGTAATTACAATAACTTGAAAAAGCTATAATGCTCTATAGAAACTACCATTTAAGCATGTGCGATTACCTTTAAAATCGTTTTATGACGTCCGATAGGTACCACACACTCTTGTACCAAATTTGAAGTCCATCGGACTTTTAGCTTGAACAGCACAAAAGTTTCAGACAGATCAAATGACATAAAAAGAGTCTGGCAGGCGGAAAACATATTCAAACAACTTTTTCGTAATAAGCACCCTTATAAAAAAAAAAACCGCAAAATGTTTATTTCAGCGGATTTTCGACCCCATCGCAATACTTACCTTGCACTTCAAATTAGGTTATTAAAAGTAAAAAAAAAAAAGAAATGTAACACATTTTCTACCATGATTTAAATATTGTTTTTTTAATATTAAGCGGGACAACTTCGACGAATTAACTAAATTTCCAAAACAAACTCCTACGTTGGCACTGCCGCATCATGACCAGTGCGACCGTTAATTCAATACACTCTTAAAACAAACGAGTTAATTTAACTCAGTCTGAGTTAATTTTCACTCTTTTCAGTGTCAAAAATGCACTTATCCTATTGGAGTGGATTTCACTCCTTTGTTTAGTTAAAACTCCGGCAGGATCACTCCAAACGAGTGATTTTAACTCAGTCTGAGTTAATTTTCACTCCTTTCCAGTGTCGAAAATACACTTCTCCTATATGAGTGGATTTCACTCTTGTTTTAAGAGTGTACGAATAAAATAAATTTCAAACTCCACTCCAATCCACAGCTTCCCAATTCGCCCTTATACCTACACATAATAAGTCACCCAACCGAACGCTCTCCAATTCGGTTTCGGTTTACCAATTATTATTTTACTCTCTGACCATTTCTAAACCACTCGATTTGCTTCCAATTACAAGAACTGAAATGGAATTGGCAATTAGTGGTCAATACTTTACGATCATATTTTATATTTGAAACCGAGGGTTCATTAGAGAAAGGGTAAGGTTAATATTTCGCAATGTTTAGATGAATTTCCGGGTTGAAATATGAAATTTAATATTGTTTATAATAAGGTTTAAAATTGAGTTTTTCGGTGATCAATAGATAGTGAACTTCTGTGTTACATGAGACAAAAATAAGTCTTTAAAAAATATGAATAATTGGTATTTATTGCTACATATGCTGTAATAATTAAAAAAATTAAATGAGTATTTTAAACAAAAAATGAATCAAACGTATCATATTCAAAAAGAAAAACGTACCGTTGGCGTCGAAGCGGGTATCTTTGTTCCAAGCTTCGAAAAACGATTTATTTCTTAATTTCTCTTCATAAAATGATTCCCTCATAACTTGTTTTACATTTCTGGAAAAGTGAAAAAATGCCTTACATTTCATGTGAAAAAAATAAGCATGGCTAACTATTTAGTAGGGCGTTTATCTTTGATTCTCAAAAATATACTTTTAGTCTTTTAAATATAAGAATAAGCACTGAAACATATAAAAAATACATTATACCTCAAGAAATACTGGAAAATGGCCAATAAATGTGGGGCCATTCTTCTTAACTAATTTAAAATGGAGTTTGCGAGCAGAAAGTAAAAAATATATTTCTTTGTATCTCTTGCGAATGCGCATTTTTTTTGCTGATTTTTTAAATTGTCTTAGTATTTTCATAAATTAATGTATTGATTCCAATTTTTCATCAGATGTTCTGTTTAAAGTTTATTTAATCACAGAAACGTTTTAAGAAATTTCAGAAATACTGTTTTTTTTTATCAAAAGAAGTCCCAAAAACTTTTATTTAAATAATCTACATATTTTAAGTGTAATTGTTCTAGGATTATAATATCGTAAATAAATACTGGATAGGTAAATGTTTCAGAATTGTTTTTGAAAACTCTAATTGTTGTAATTAGTTATAATGTTTAGTCAGTTAAGGGATAAATTTATGGATTCTTCTACATAACAAACAACATTTATAAGCAAAAATATATATAAAGAGGAGAAAAATGTTAAACCTTTGGAAAGTCAATAATCCAGTGAAAGGAAAACCTTTATTTCACCCAAAACTCTTTTCATTTGCCAATACAAAAGATTAATGAGCCTATTTCTGGCTTAAATACGAAACCCCAGTTTTGTAATGTAAGGAATCAACAAACACCGATTTTGAACGAGTGTTTTTGAAATGCATTTGGTTGTTGTGAACTTCGGCGCTTGTTGACTAATTTTTACAGAAAAGTTACAGTTGCGACAATTCCTAATTATGATGAGGTTGGCAAATGCTTTTCTCCACCGGCCTAGATACTAAGAACAAACTTGCTCCTTTCAACTGAATTTTAATAACATAATTTTATAATGCGGTATATTTCAGCTAATAGAAAGTATGTTTATAAAAATAGTGGAGCAAAATCATAAACGTATGCAAGTTATTTAATGTTTATTAAAAGAACAGGTTAAATAACAGACACGAAAGATAACAATTTCTTCAAAAATGCTTAAAATCTACAACTGTGTTACTTATTTATGCCAATATTGTAATTCAACGTGAAATCGACACAAAAAAGTACACATTCACGATCCCAACTACTTAAATTGTTTTAAAAAATCAAAGAATTATACTTTTTGATAGCTAAATCTTAGATTTATTTTCAAAAACATTTATTTAAATTTAAACCTACACAAAATTTACCACAAGTTTCGCGCCTTATACGTTTATCATAACTTAATGAAAAATTTAATACAGATACAAACAAAAGAGCCCTTTTGTGGAAAATAAATTTTAATTATAATATCCATAAATATCAATTTCAAAAAGTATATTCACTGTTTTTCAGACTGCATGTACTGTTTTTAGAAGACTAGCTTAAGAGAGAAGTATGAATATCACTTATTAAAGTATTAAAATAAAATATTCCGAAATATATATCAACACTAGTTACTTTAAAAGTGTGGATTATATTCCACATCACGTTTCAGATGGGAATACATTTTGAGTTTGTTGTGCAAATTAGATTTTTCATTATCTCAAGAGGGCAGGACCTAAACGAGATTCAGGAAATTCTCAGTTTTCTTAAATTAATGTGAAAGTTTCTTGGTAAGATTATTAAATGTTTTTAGTAATTGACTCCACTAAATTGAAATTCCTGTTGGAGAATTTGCAAATAAAAGTTCATTGCATCTCCTTATTTTATCGGAAATAGTTTTAAATTCCAAGAAATAAAATGTTGTTTGCATTACAATTCTACGAAAAGTGAAGGAAACGGAATAAAATATTTTAATCAGGTTGTTTATATTTCCTTATAAGACGTTGGCAAAATTGTCAAAGTTGCTTTTTTTCATTTTAAGAAAAAAGCAAAAAAAAAAAAAATAAGAAAGCGTATTCAAAAGAAGCTTTTTTTCAGACAAATTCTTTAGTTATTCAAATAAATAATATGAAAACTATTCGGAGTGTTTAATATTAAAGGATAAGAAGAACGTTAAAAAAATAGACTTGCGATTAATTTCTCTTATGATAAATAAGATTGAATAATTATTTAAATGCGTGTATATAATTATATATTTATATGTCTTGATTTTTTATGTATTTAAAAAAATTAATAACAAATGTGATAGCAATAAAATGAAAGTTTTGTGCCAATACTTTTAAAATGCCTTTTTACTAACAAATAATAAATATTAATATGTTAAACAATGTTGACACCAACTGTATTAGGCTAAGAAAAGTCGTAGAACCCAGATTTCTAATTAACAAGTCGAACTATCGAACTTTCTAACTGAGAATTGAAACAATTTCTAACTAAGAAATTGTATTTCATTCACCAACTGTTGTATTTACTTTAATAGACAAAGAAATATGTTGAAATTGAGTTTTTATGCTAAAAATGTACCACGGGCCGTCTTTCTCCTCCCCCATGTCAAATGATGACAAATCCTTTCCGCAATTAATTGCTGGGCGAAATATAAGGACCCTCTTTAAGAAAGCACGCTACTGTTGAGTGCTTCTAATCTGATTTTGGCGTGTTGAGGAGTTCTATATCTCGATATTATTTAGGGGCTAATCTCATGTATGTATTTGAAATAGCGAGATCAATTGAATAAAAATACCTTAATTTTTGTACTTCTGTCTTAAAATAATATAATTAAAAAATGATTATCTTTATTTAATAACATATGTTCGAAATATTTTTCGAGTTATTTATTCAAACCTTAATAAAGGAAGTAGAAAAATCGCTTAAGAAGTGTTTTGCTAACTTTCTTTGGAAATATTCATTTAGAGTATGTATTTGTTTTAAAATTTGTACTTAACTATTATGATTACTATATTTATCTAAAAAAATGACATCAAATGTTGACATTACAAAAACCTTTATATTGACTGCTTTCGCTTTTATACGAAAAATTATTCATTTGTCTTTCTTCTATAAATGTTTTTTTAAATATAAATGTAAGGTTCAAACGTCATGTTTGTCAAGCAATCAAATTTGCTGCTTGAGCAGTATTGCTTTAATAATTGGGTTAGTCGCATAACAACTAGCTTTTGTTAGTAGCATAATTAAGAATTTCCCAAGGTAGTTTTGGCAGCTGGCACACTAATTTAAACCACAGTTTTTTAACAATACCAAATTTAATTAATATTATTTTGGTTGATTTTCAATACTAACTATTTCTTTATTGTGGGGATTTTTTATGGTTGACACTGTACTTTGTGCATGCACGTCGAATTGTTTATATCTATTCAATTTTGAGTTTAAATCAAAGTAAACCTCTTGGTTAAAAATAAAAACAGGTAATAAAACGTTAAAAGCTCTCTAACAATAGACACTAATCCACTTTTCACGCAATTTCCAGAATAAAATTTCACAACACGTCCTCGATTGAAATTTTACGAATCAAACAATGAAATGAGATTTCTTCAATTTACTTTATAAAATAAGCGGGGTTTTACGTGTTTTAAAAAAGGAATTCTTACAAAAACATTATTAGAATAGCGATAAAATCCAATAAGATTGAAATGGTGGATTATATTACGATACACAAAAGATTTGATTTTGAGTTAAAAGACTGCTTTTTTAGAAACGTCATGATAGCAAAGATAATTTGCATTTTCGTTTCTAAGAAAGTTCTTTATAAATTCTAGTGCTTCAGACAATATTTTTTACAGTAGATTAATAGAACACAACAAATTAATCAGCGTAAGATATTAATATTTTATACCTTAATTAATTTAAAAGTGAAGAAATTAAAAAATTGATTGCGCAGATATGTAAAATATGTTATCATTCAATGATTAAAAAACTTTTCAAAACTTTTCAAAACTTCCCTGGATAAGTTAAGAAAATAAAAACTAGTTAAGTTATTTAAACAACATCGTAACTCCAATTTATCAAAATTGAGTTTTGTTTAGAGTGTTTACAAATAAAGTTTCAATTTAAAACTAATTTTCTTAACATCAGCAAAGAAGTTAAATTTTAAAGGAGCACTCGTTGAGCAGTAGGATCATGTTAAAGATTTCTCAGTTGGAGTAATTAAAAAATGTAATTATACCACAAAGTTACGGAATGAAGAGAGTTTTTGATTTATTTGACCTTACAGCTACACTCCTAAAACAAAAGAGTGAAATCCACTCCAGTAGGAGAAGTGCATTTTTGACACTGGAAAGGAATGAACATTAACTCAGACTGAGTTAAAATCACTCGTTTGGAGTGATCCTGTCGGAGGTTAACACACAAAGGATCCACTCCTTTCGGGGAAGTGCATTTTCAAGACTGGAGGAGTGCAAATTAACTCAGACTGAGTTAAAATCGCTCGTTTGCTTTAAGAGTGTACATAAAGGCTATATGAGAAATGTTTCACTGACAATGGTGGAATACAGAGCTTGGGCAGCGTTTTTGATTGTATAACCATTTTGTTAAAAATAGTTAGAAAACTTAAATTGGGTACAAGATCTATGCTTTTGCATCTTGTTTCAACAAAATTATTAGAAGAACGAGAGTTGAGTTCTTTTAGAGCTATATCATAACAAAAAATAATTGTTACGGTTAAAGTTATGAAGAACACATGATGTGGCATTATGTTATTCAAAAGAAATCGTCATTAAAACTTTATGTTGTTATATATTCAGTATTACTCCGTTGCGCCATTGCACCGCTACTTAAGGACTCCATTTCTACATTTATTGTTCCTTCAACAAAATATCGTTTGTACCCTTGGTTCCTTGGGAGACTTTACTTAAATCTAACAAGTTTTATTTGAATATATATTTTAAATCATGATTTTAATATTACATCTACCCTTTATTATATCAAAAAGACGCACACTCTTAAAACAAACGAGCGATTTTAACTCAGTCTGAGTTAATATTCACTCCTCTCCAGTGTCGAAAATGCACTTCTCCTATAGGAGTGGATTTTACTCTTTTGTTTTGAGAGTGCAGTGCGATCGTAATGCTAAACAGACGAGTGAGTATGCATTTACAAATAAGCCATCATTTTCAGTCCCTTGTAAAAAATGTGCTAAAAAAACCCGTTTCTGTCGTAGTAGACATCCATTATAATTCTTGTCTCAAATCCATTGACATTAAGAGCCAAATGATAATAGAGTGGTTAGGGAAAGTGCACACCGTACCAAAGTCTACTAGTTCAAATTTCGCTTCTAACTAGAATATGTATCAGTAATTTTTTGAAACCAGTTCTATCAGTAACAATAGACACAGCCCTTATAGTCAGGTCGCCAAGGGGGGGAACCCTGCACTGAGAGGTTAAGTTTTTTTATTGATGATTCTTATAGATTCGAGGGTGTAGATTACGAATCTGGAAGGTACTTTTTTGGTACCCTTGAGCATTTTTAGTTATTCAAGATGGCGTCTCCGCCATCTTGAATTTTGTAATCTCAATATTTGATGATCTATTCGACAAAAGTGAATAGTTTTTGTCTTTATAGATGCAATTAATAATAAAGATTCACAATTATCAAGAAAATTTCAAAAATAAAAAATTCAAAATGGCGGAATCCGCCATATTGGATTTTTTCACTTTTACTATTTTTGTTTTATATTTAACACAACAAAATATTTATATTTTAACTATATTTTTATACCTAGTTACAATAGAACATTACTTTGAAGAAAATATAAAAAATCAAGATGGCGGCATCCGCCATATTGGATTTTTTCACCGTTTATATAAAGCGATCCATAGGTCCTAAATTAAAAATTCTTTTTATTTTAGTTATATCTTAATTTTAGTTTCTATTTCAGTTTTAATGTGTAGATTATGAATCTAGAAGATATTTTTTCACTAGATTTGAGTATTTTTTTATATTTAAAATGGCGTCTTCCGCCATATTGGATTTTTCTTCTTAATTCAATTTTTCGGGTTCTTTTAGGCCAAAATTAATAATTTTTTCTTTTATAGGTGCATTTTGTCGTAAATAATTACTTAAAAACTCAAAAAATTCAAAATCAAGATGGCGGCTTCCGCCATCTTGGATTTTTCACCTTCTAATATTTCGTGATCCACTGGCTCGAAGTTAAAAATTCTTTCAGTTTTACTTGTATATTTTATTAAAAAATGCATGAAAATCATCATAAAATTTTAGTTAAACACTTAAAAAACCAAATTCGAAATGGCGGCTTCCGCCATCTTGGATTTTTCATCTTCAAATATTTCGTGATCCACTGGCTCGAAGTTAAATATTCTTTCTTTTTTAGTTCTATTTTTTAGTAACAAATGGTTTAAACTACATAAATGGGGAACACAACTGCAAAATATCTGAATTTATGGCCATACAAAATGGAATCTTTCTCATTATTATTTTTTTAACGTTAGTATTAGGCGATCTATTAGCTCAAAATTAAAAATTCTGTCTATGTTAGGTGTATTTTTACTACAGAATTATCGCCATGCTTCTGAGTACAAATATGTAAACTGAAGGACCAAGTTGCTTAGAGTGGCCAAGTCCCTTAGAGTTAGTGGCTTTAAAGTTATTCTGAAAATCCTTTTTGGACAATGGCATATGCTTTTATGTAGTTTCAATCCACTATTAATTCATTCCAAACTCCGGAATGTGTCGCATAACGTGTTTTAAAAAATTCTTTTACACATTTTCGGGTAGTTTTTCCATTTCTCTTAAATAAAGTAATGCATATCGTTCATAGTTTTGATGACCAGATGCAAATAAATAGGGTAGAATTGGCGAGCAACTTCAATATGAAGGGACCAATATCCTGCCCTTCCGGCTCCCACATCTTGAAGAAAACTGGTTTCAATAAACAGTTCACCGATACTCTACTAGTGTTGCAATTAGCACCCTTTATTTTTAAAACTGACCGAAGATCTCCTCTGCAGTTTGGCTGAGTTTCCTGATATAAATCCCGCATGGACATATTTTGCAAGCATTCTTGAAGTCCTGAAGTTATGGAAACTTCTTCCCTTTCTGCATCGGTGGGACTCCTACAAACACACTAGGCATTACTTTGGATAGACCACTACCCAACATTAAACCCACACAACCTATAAAACTTATCAACATGATGATTTTGCAAAGCCACCCTACAAAACTGATGATCCCAAGTAAATGGCAAACTCTTGACCAGCTCAATTAGTGAGTCCCTGGGCTTCTGCTAAAGATGTCATGGTTGTATCTGTATTCTGGATAAGAATCAGGTATCGTGTCTAACAGTGGTTGATACTTTACAGTAGTTCCTGGTTGAATCTGAAATTCATATTTTCGGCCAATTTAAGTATTTATTCTACTCTGGATAACGTTCTGAGAATGTTTTTGAAGAATTTGAAATCTTAATCTCTATAGCATTGCAAAGAGAAACTTTTCCATCACATAATAGTCTAAGCAGTAACTCTGTTATATTAAAGAACTTCAAGAGTCAGGCGGTTTATTTTCAAGATTACATGAACGATCTTTAGGTTGAAAGGTAGGGTTTTTGACATTTTTTTTAATTCTTGAAATTGTATCCCTCTAGTTTTCTAATAAATAGATTACCACCACTTCTTCTGGTTGAATACAGTATTTCTTGCAGATTCTTCTGAATGTTTATTAACTCTTGATCCCATATTCTTATACCGCCCCACGAGATCTCAGCAAGTCCAAAGCCATTACTTCGATTTATGAACTCCTCCTGCCATTACTTAAGAGTAATCTTGTTTGAAAAGAGGAAGCATTTTATACGAGTAGGGTTCTTAAAAAAATTTAGTAGTAGTAATTTTGCCAGATGAATAACAAAATATTTAAAATACTAACTTTAATATGGTGGAAAACTTCTTTAATATTTTCCCTTCAACATTCACAGTTTTAAAGTATTTTAAACACAATATACAAAAAATAATTGAAAGAATTTTTGATTTCGCACCAATGGATCACGTAATAGTAGAAGGTAAAAAATCCAAGATGGCGGAAGCTGCCATCTTGAATTTTGTTTTTTAAATAAAACTTTATGATGATTTTAATAAATTTTATAATAAAATATACAAGTATAAAACTGAAAGAATTTTTAACTTCGAGCCAGTGGATCACGAAATATTAGAAGGTGGAAATCCAAGATGGCAGAAGCCGCCATCTTGATTTTGGATTTTTTGAGTTTTTAAGTAATTATTTACGACAAAATGCACCTATAAAAGAAAAAGTTATTAATTTTGGCCTAAAGAACCCGAAAAATTTAATTAAGAATAAAAATCCAATATGGCTAAAGACGCCATTTTAAATATGAAAAAATACGCAAATCTAGCGAAAAAATATCTTCTAGATTCATAATCTATACATTAAAACTGAAATGGAAACTAAAATTAAGATATAACTAAAATAAAAAGAATTTTTAATTTAGGACCTATGGATCGTTTTATATAAACGGTGAAAAAATCCAATATGGCGGATGCCGCCAACTTGATTTTTTATATTTTCTTCAAAGTAATGTTCTATAGTAACTAGGTATAAAAAATATAGTTAAAATATAAATATTTTGTTGGGTTAAATATAAAACAAAAATATTAATAGTGAAAAAATCCAATATGGCGGATTCCGCCATTTTGAATTTTTTATTTTTGAAATTTTCTTGATAATTGTGAATCTTTATTATTAATTGCATCTATAAAGACAAAAACTATTCACTTTTGTCGAATAGATTGTCAAATATTGAGATTACAAAATTCAAGATGGCGGAGACGCCATCTTGAATAACTAAAAATGCTCAAGGGTACCAAAAAAGTACCTTCCAGATTCGTAATCTACACCCTCGAATCTATAAGAATCATCAATAAAAAAAACTTAACATCTTAGTGCAGGGTTCGGCCAAAAATCGGGGTTTGGCGACCTGACTATTATACAAAACTAGGGAGTCAGATAAAACGTTAATCACCCAAACATTTTTGTCTCATGCTTGTGGATTATTTAAAGTGAGTGTCAAATTAATCACCAAAACAGGTGTTAGTAATTTACCTTACAAGGCAATTTAATATGTTTACGCAGTTTTTGAAGAACGAAAAGATTTGTGAAACTTCATCAGTTAAAACGAAAATTGTTTTTTAATAAAATGGTATAAATAATTGGAAAGATTAATTAATTTTTATGTTTGATAGTATTCCTGTCCCTGAAAATGATTGATACGCTTTCATAGTCAATTTTTAAATGATATTTTTCAGGTTTAGGTATTTGCATGTACTTTTTCTATACATAAATTTTTATGTTTCTTTGTACAGTAGTTTCTTCAATAAAAACATCTTATTGATGAAGTCAAATATTAATTGTGAAATGAATTAAAAATTTTGCAATAGAATGAGAAAGTGGAATATATCAGAAAAAGCTTTTTAATTAAAATAAGTTTTGACAAGAAGTTAACTAAAAAAAATGAGGCAACAAAATCGCGTGCTTTCAGTAAACAGAAAAATATTAGATAAAAGAAGGCCACAATCTAAGCTAAAATATTTTTACCTAAATTATTTAAACCAAAACCTCAAAAATGATTTTTAAATTTAATGACAAATATAAAGGATTCAAAATCTTTATGCCACAAACCGAAAACTACTTAAACGAAATGGAATGTTTGGAAAATTATAATTATATATTTTAGAAAATAAGTATACAAAAGGAGAAATCTGAATAATATAAATAATAATTGACAGGAAGAAATTTTATACCCCTTGCAATTCAGTCTAGTTTAGTTCTGAGCTGATCGATGATTCTGGGTTGATCATATTCAAGTAAACTGCTATATTTTACTGTGAAAAACTATACGGACACTCAGAATTTTCTTTGAATACATCTGGCATTCTTCTACATTAAACACGGACATTATATGGAGTAATGTTTAAAAAATAAAAGGTAGAACTTAAAACTTCAATTGAAAAATTAATTTTCATAAATTTACAAACACTATCAATAAACATTTGAAAACATTTTACAAGTACATATTTAGCAGTAAGAATTTTTTAATTATATATTTAAAATATAAACTACATTGGTTAATAATTTTCAAAATTTAATTTCTAAAACAATCACATGAAAGCAATCATATGAAATAAATAGTTTAGATTTATCTGTGTGATTAGTTTCTGAAGTATCTTTCTCTCTCATGGTTGGTTATAATTAATTTTATAAGTTATTGGAATTGATTGGGAGTATTATGAGAATTTGAAATGTACCTTTAAAAGGATTCAGGTTGTTTAATATTGTTTGGTTTAATGTCATTTTGAAATCTGTTCAGGCATGACACACAACGTTCGTAGTAAATTATATATTGACCAGGGAGGCTTTTATGTAAGTAAAAGTAGGGTAGACTAACCAGTGAATGAACGCCTAAGCACAATTAGTTTTAAGAAAATTCATACATTTCAAGAAAATATAGCTTAGGTTTATGACAATGTAAACACATCTGTCATTATACGTAAATTATGCAAAAAAAGATGACTTTATATTGCATTGCTTTGGGTCTTTTGGGGGTCCAAATAAAAAGTGGTACAAAAGCCAAGTAAATGAACAGTACTTTTATAAGTGAATGGACACAAAAATGTCCAGTCAATAAACATGTTGGATTTTAATTAATGACCAGGACAACCAATCAGATGTCAGATAGCTTCCTACTAGATGAGAGGAAGTCAGTGTTGCCAATCCATCAAGTGGAATGATTTTTTAATCTTTCTTTTTACATGTATTTACCAACTGTTCATGCACTGGGGCCTGTTTATTCACTGGTCAGTCTACCCTAGTTTTACCAAGGCGCCAACAGTTCAAATTACAGAAATCTATTTTTATAAAATGGTTTAATTAAAAACTCATAAGAATTTGAAAAACCTTTCTTAAAGTCTTATTGTGAATATATTAACTGGTCGAGAAATATCATGTTTAATATCTAAAAATATATAGTGAATGTCATAAAAATATTAAATGTTTTTTTATTTAAATTATGTTGCTTAGAATATTAAGTTTAATAGTAAAATAAGCTACCCAACATTATAATATAATAGCATTTGAATCTGAGAAATATTTCTCGAGCTAACTCATACACAAATATAGTTCTATTTAGAAATTAGGCGTAGGTAGTTTGGAACTATAGAAGCAAGAATAACCAGGAGAAAACAGAATCCATACAAAGTCAACAAACTTATTCATATTTTGTTCACAGAAATTGTAAGAGATGGATGATGTTATATAAAGAAACCTTATATTTTCAAGAAACCATAATTGAGTAGACACGTGGCTTATAAAATGAGAGTTGGTTTAGCCATGAAAGACTTAAACTTAATTAACTTTCAAAAATAAAGTATTTTAATTTAAAAGCGCAAATTTTATAATTCAACTTTTTCTTAAACAGTGTCTTTAAAAGGCTTCAAATAAAAAAAGTTTAATTAGAAATTATAGAAATAACTCAATTTGTGAAATAGTTTTTTGAAAAAAAATATGGATAACTTAATCAGAGTGTCTCTGGAAACCTTATTCCAAGTCTTTAAAATAATATCTTGTACCATCGATTGATTTAATAAAATTTAAAAAAAAATCTGTAATGACCTTTTAGTTAGGTTAAAATTAGTTGACACCGTTTTTCATTCACGAGTATTTAAAACAAAACGAGTATAGCCTGGCTGCTACAACTTAGCATCAAAAATATTTTGTTTGTGGAACAGCTGTAGAACTATTTCGGCTTAAAACCTTAATTCAAAGTGGAATCTTCCGCAATCAAAATATTTGGGATGCTAAGTTGTGGCAGGCAGACTATATTATACTTCTTAAGGGGTCATAGGAGTCTTAAAAATGTGCAAAGAAGGTACTACAAAGCATAGTTTGATCTTTCATGTCATTTTTTAACTACTCAATAAATGAGTATAAATTTTTTATATGTAATTCTACAAGATTTATTTATTATAAAACCAGTTTTAAAATTTATGAAACTTTAGCCAAAACTAAAATAAATAATATTAAGCATGAAGCTATTTGAACACATTGTGATTAGGCTTGCGTGGCAAATTGTGAGGTCAAAATTGAAAAAATGACCAAGAAAATGACTTTATATTGTACAAATATGTACAAACAAAGACTTATACCTAAATTCTCAGCTCAATTTGAATTAGAAATTATTTTAAGAACTTTTTTCTAAAAAAAATTAATAAAAATTAAAAAATTTTGATTTTAAATTTTTTTAAAAATATTTTCTAATTACAATTGAGCTGAGAATTTAGGTATAAGTCTTTGTTTGCACATATTTGTACAATATAAAGTCATTTTCTTGGTCATTTTTTCAATTTGGACCTCACAATTTACCGCGCAAGCCAAATCACAACGTGTTCAAATAGCTTCATGTTTAATATCATTTATTTTAGATTTGGCTAAATTTTCATACATTTTAAAACTTGTTTATAATAAATAAATCTTGTAGAATTACATATAAAAAAATTATACTTTTACATTGAGTAGTTCAAAAATGACATGAAAGATCAAACTATGTTTTGTAGTACCTTCTTTGCACATTTTTAAGACGCCTGTGACCCCTTAAAGCAAATACCAAATGGCTACAGGAATCCCTCTCAGGAGCGGGAACGGATCAAAACATTTGTAAGGACTGAGGTTTGGTTTAAGAAACGTCGCACTAGAGCTACACGAAGACTATTATGTAAGATCTGTTGGCCAGTGCTGTAAACGATCATTAAAAAATAAAATAATAAAAATGTTTTAAAATGTTTAAAAAATACTGCACTTAAAAATACTATCATAATATAATTATAATGCTTTAAAATACCTTTTGTCACAAATTCTATGACTGATAAAAGTTAACTGAGTCGATAAGGCAAAAATGCCATTATTGCACATTATTAGCCTTAAAAAGTTGGAAATTAATTATATTTTTTTTTAAACTATCAAGCGTATAATATTCATTTTCCGATTTGCACATGACATATTTAACAATAATACAAGTTAAGATCACGGTGGGCTTTACTAAAAAACGTGATAAGATAGGCAAAGAATGATCTTTGTGTAGTTATAGGTTTACTAACTATACAATATTTAGTTTAATAAAAACTAAAATATTAGTTTCATTTCAATCATCTTGTAATCTGCTCAATTTTAAAATTATCTTTAAACAGAAGTGAAAACGGATAGTTTCAATGATATCGTATTATAGAATATCTAAGCAAATATTTACGAAAATAATTAGACTTTTATTCAAATAGCGTTTTCAAATTTTAGTAAATAAGAAAGTATTCAAGGAAGTTTATACGAAAAAAATTGATGAATATTTATAATAAGTTTGAGGTTTCAATACCCATTAGCATGTTATGGTAAAATCAAGAGCTTTCGATATAATAAATTTAAATATTTTTCTTTTATTGGGATTTTTTTAGAAACATTGTTGAGTAGTTTTCCGCTAAAATTTTCCTTATTTTTAAAAAGTCATCTATAATAATAAAAGAAAGAGTCTGTCTGTGTGTCTGTCTGTCTGTGTGTATGTCTGTTGATCGCAAAAGACCCACTTAGACTGCTCTAAAAAATTCGAAATTTTTAATATAGATTCCTTTTAATACCTACGTGTGCACCTGAGGCTTAGATTTTTCATATTTGATTGAAATTTTTAATTAATATAATTAGTTTAAAAAAAACGTCATCCACGTGGGATTGCGGGACCATAACAGGGCTTGAAAATACATGGCCCGGGCCGAAACGGGGACTTGACGCCATCCTCTATTAGTTTGATTGAGATATGCGCTCGCCCTAGGGCTGCTTCATCCTCTATTAGTTTGATTGAGATATGCGCTCGCCCTAGAGCTGCTTCATCCTCTATTAGTGTTTGCTCTTTTAGGTGCGCATGCGCCAACACGAATTTAATTTTGTTTTAATTTTGAGTGTATTTTCACAAGGTAAGTATGCCTCTAAAAGGAAGCAATGCGAAGTTAACGGGTTCCCAGTAAGGCGGGACCATACTGCTAGTTCGTAATAAATATAACGAATAATTAAATAAGAAGCCAACTTTCATTATATGCCTTTTTAAGATACCCCGTTAATCTATATTATTTTATTTTCAATTACTTAAAATATGAGGGAAAATATTGCGATTTAGTCGAAAATCCGAAATGTGCCTGTTCTAAAAATGTGATTTTTGATTATTGTTCCGTCTACCACTCTACAGCTCAAATTAAAGAGCCCCACGGACTTCAAATTTAGTTCACGAATTCCTATAACAAAATACACCTTTAGTTTGCAGCATTGACATGCTCTAGGCGGAGGAAACGGCGTGAACAACGCTGCTGGCGCCGAAATTTTGCCTGCTCTGATTGGTCACTCCTTTGCGATACGTTCAGACTGATATTCGTGCGCCCTGTTACGTCAAAATCAAAGGAAAACATAATTAATATTTCATTCTAACTGAAGCAAAATCTAATAAAAATAGCAAAAATGTCTTGAAATAACGAATAAATTGGTTGTTTGAATGTTAAATACCTTTTTTCATTCGATTCTCTCACTCGAAAATAAGAACTATTTATCCTTTTTCTCGTAGAACATTTCTATAATAAGGTTTTCGAAAAAAAAAAGCGCATAGACAAGAAGTATAGCTGAAATAGAAATTTTAGGTTTTAAAGTTATTGAAATTACATTTTAGTGTAATTTCTTTAAATAGTGTGTATTAATTTATTGATAAATAATTGAAAGTCGTGTAGTGCTATACACCCCTAGTTTCGTATGTGAAGATTTTTTAAAAAATAATGTATAATGGAAGGAATGGTTTGATAGTTATGAAAAATAAATATAACAGATATTTTTCAACTTATTTTAGTCAAAGTACACTATTATTTGCTTTCTTTTAGTCCTTTAGAAAGCTGGGCATTACGCAGTACTAACACGGTTTGCTTCTCAAATACATTATCGACGAATATATCTTACAAAAGGTTGGATTTGATATTTTAACTGCTACTAAGGACAATTACATTTCAATACGGACGGATTTAATTTGCATTCGGTATCTTAACACAGGAGTTTGTCAAGAATTTTGCAGCATTATTTGATTAACAAGGACAGTTCCAACTGTTATTCTAGTATGAACTCAGTTAACTTTCGCGGATTTCCATATCGTTAAGTGTGTCATCACTATCTACGGCCGATGCTACTGCCCGATAAGACACTAAAAGCCTTGGGCTGTAAAAGGAAGCTCCTGAAAACTTCTATAGATCGTTATACTTTTGCAAGTATTAGAACAAGGTTATATTTAGTTACTATCTGGGACCATTCGAGTCGTTTGAAGCGCAATCAAGAAACTTATTCTAAAATTCTAGGAAAGTTCATTTCGACCAAACAGTTTTCGGAGAATACTGTTATCGAGCACTTCTTAAAATTATAAAAATTACATTCTTTACTTAATAAAAATAACAATCTTCTTAGAATTAAAAAAAAACTTTTTAAATCCAAGTCATGTCAAATAAAGGTGTGAGATTTTATGTGTTGCCTATACTAATTTCCTTATAGCCTGTCATCTCTTATTTCATTCAATTAAAGTTTTATCAAATTTATCAAGATTTGCTGCTCTTTATTTTTAACCATTTTTTTTCACATAAAAATAAAATTCAAGATTCTTTGAAATTTTTGTGCAAACGTTTCTTTAAAATCAGGATTTTACTTTAATTTACTATTTCTAATACTTAAATAAAAAAAAATCAATTTCCCGCAACCAATTCATAGAAACTTTCTTGATAGTATGAAGCAATAAAGTCCGTAAGCCATAAACGAAGAAAAATATCTACATCAAGCTAAGTGATATAGATAAACGGGTCAATAAAGAGACAATATTAAGCAACCGTGCCCAACTAGATCAATGTCATGCGAATAGCTACATGGAAAAAAAAGGGGCAAGTCTTTTTAGAGAATTTCTCACTAAGATTCTGAGCTGCATCACTTTAATGAAAGAATAAGTCTTTACGGAAATCGTTCTGTGAACATTAATTCTTTTTACATAGCGACTTATATATGGTTTACGAAATCTTTCAAGCTTCAGAAAAGTGAATGTATGAATGTTGCTCGAAGGCAATCAAAAAGAAAAAATAAGAAACTTTCTGAAACTCATCTTATTTCGGATCTCCAAAAGTTTTTCAAATTCTAAAAGAAGGATTAGAAAGTGTGTCGATTTGAAAATATTAAACATTTGTGATTAGTTTTTACGAAAAATATATTTAGTGATATAATGTAACATAAAGTACAATATAATGCTATAAATAAAATGACTTCAAAATTTTTTTTTTTTTACTTTCGTATTTTAGAATTGTATAAAAAGTCAGTAGATGGAATATGTGATGGTAGTTTTAATCTTTATTTTTGATTAGTTGATAGACTTAAGTAGCATGAGCAGAAAAACAATTGTTATTTATATTTTGTGTAAATCAATTTTATTAAAAATATTAAATTTTTAAAATACATTTTAAAGAATAATCGCAATTAAAGATAAATGCAAAGTTACGTGTATTAACTATATTATAGTAGTATTTAAATTTTTTCACTGGTGCTTTGCATTTTTTAAATGTTTTCAACATAATACATTTTAATAAACATTGAAAATTTATGATTATAAACCATTAAAAAGATAAATTACAAAAAAGTTACTGTCAGTACTTGCACTCAAAAACGTTTTTCAACAAAAACCTCATTGAGAAACACGAATTGCTAAACAAACTTTTATAATTAATTATGCAATACATTTAATTTTTTTTATCGTCAAGAATCATCCCTTCAATTAATTTTCACACCGAAATTATTGATATTTCATCAGTCCCTACTTTAGCTATTAATTAACTCAATAGGTCGCGCTAATGCCGCTTAATCCTTTTCCATCCTTAGAGACTCATAAAACAGTTCAGATAGTATTTCATCTCAGCATTACCTTTTACCTTTATATTAATCTTTCAGCAGAAATTAATTACTTTCGCCGAAATCCTCCACAGTTTTCGGAAAGTTCTCGGAAATGACAAGTGCGCAAACTGCGCACTTATGAAATAATAAGCTGGGCAGTAAGTAACAGTTCTGGTTTTTGTTATCGATCTCTAAAGAATCTAACTAGAATATTTTCAGTGTGACAATCAAATTAAATTTGAAAAGGCATTATTGTGATACGCAAAAGATCATCACATTGAGAGATCTCTAAAATGATGTTGTTGTTATTCAAGGCCACCTGCTTCATTATTGTTCGTATTGTTGTTTTCTGTCTCGAACTATATTATTAAGAGCTAATGAGACCAATCGACCGCGGGTCTTCAAACAAAGTGCCCAAGTGTTAATCCAATGGGAAAAATATAAGCCATCATTTCTCTGGCTGTAAGGAATATTTTTACAAACGTTTTTTTAATGGGTGACTTATAGGTCTCTATAACCTCACCTTTAAAATTGCTTCTAATATTGTGTGTAAAATTATTTATTGAAAATTAAAAAAAAATATTCAATACAATTTTTCAAAAAGTGGGAAGTAAGTGTTGTGAAATTTAAGTCAGCTACATTTATTAAGTTAAAAATTTGGTGGTAAAAATATACAATGCATTTGAAGAAGTCTAACTTATAATTTTTTTTTTCTCCTTTGGAAAAACACAAAGGCTCCTTTGTTTGGAGACCCGAGGTCAAGCGAGCTCATTCCCTCTTCAGTAGGATTATTCGAGTTTTCCGAAGGTATTTTCTACGTAATTGCATGGATGTTGCAATTTTGTCCATTTTTGGTGCTGGAAATTTAATTACAATTTCCTATTTTGCTAAAGCCTGCCTAAGAAATGCCAATTTGGGAAGTGAGATACTTTGTTGAGAATAATTGTGAAACAGAACTATGATGCTGAAAAAAAAGTGGATTAATTTTTTAAAAAATATTTTGCTTATAAGTTTGTTTACAGATTTACGTTAAAACCTATAAAGTGTTTCTATGAATGCCTCGGTAGCTCACGGTGGAGCTTTTAATCATTTGGACCTTATTCCGATAACTATCTGATCGACATTTTTGATGCATGAACGTACAATATCATGCTACCTGGGTCGTGTTTACCACAAACTCAATTCGTATACACACATTAATTCTTTTACCCTTCAAATCAAAACGAGAAGTTACATACAAATAAACCTATTTATTCAAATCCGGTACACATCAGGTATCCAAGTCTACCTGTTATGTTACTGGTTGTCAACTCTACCTGTATCGCAAATATTGACTATCACAACATTTACGACACATTCCATCTACTTAATTAATCGAGTGTCTCTTGTCCCCCTAAACATGGTATTCGATAACCATTCCTTATCCAAAGCAAAATTAGAAATGCAATGACCTTAGGCAGATTGACATTTCTCATTGACAAGCGTTGTTTAGCAATAGATCTGCTCAGTTGGGGTGTCGACGACAGGCGAGGGTTTCGACCAAGCCTGATAGGGGAATAATGTGTATTTGAATATTGGTTTCTGACCAACGATTTAAGGCCCGGATTGTGCTTGGATGTAATTGCAAACTTTGTTATTGGTGAGGGGTTTAAGTTTGTAGGATTATAGGATGCAGATTCGTAGTTTTGGACTTATAAAACGTAGATATTTTAAAAATTATGTACTGGAATGCTAATAGTTATTAGGAATTTGATGTTTGAGGTTTTAGTCCAAATAAAAATCGCAGCATTTAGAAGCAAAATATCCATTTCATAAAGCTTCCTTAATTGTGGACGAATTTATAAGAAATATAGCAAAGTAGTAACACCAGGAGTAGCTACTTCTCATGAAACTATGTCCTATGAAAAAAGTAGATTTTGATCCACAACTGGAAATTGAATCTTGGATTTACTCTTTACAGTTTTAACCTGTCAGGATATCGATATAAAAGTGTGATCGATTGAGGTTTGTGGAAAAATATTTTTTTTTTAAATAGTTCGTTAGACAAAAAGACCCAACTATTTTTTATTTTGAAATCTTAAAAATCTTAGTTCGGATGATTTTTTTAAAATAAAAAAAAATTGGCTTCATTAGCTCATTATTACTTCAAGCATTATAAGTTTATTGGGTTTGTTAAACTGACGTTATACAGTGGTGGAAATTGATTTATGAACTAACATTCTTTTCACCAGATATCGCTTTGTATTAAGTGCTAACAATTCAAATTTTGTGTGTTGGATATTCAGAGCACAATAAAAGAATTCCACACATAGTTTTTGTCAAAAAAATGATATTAAATAAAAATATATCCAATTTTAGTTTTTAAGCATGTCAAATGATGGAAATTGAATTATGAACTCAAATTTATTTTTTACCCAGGTACCAAATATTTTAACTAGTTCTTCATTTGAACTTCAGGGGAGCTTACTATCAGTGTTTATAAATAAGATTAAGGACAAATTTGTTGAAATTTATCTGTTTTATTAACATTTTACTAAATAGGAAAGCTTGCGGAACTGCCTGAAGCCAAAAAGGTAAAAAATGACATTTATATAATATTGTAACTAATCTGCAAGAGAAATTAGCATAATCATTAAAAGATCAATATATATAATTCATAAACATTTGAAGAATCATTCTGACTTCGGCAAAAACCATCATTAAAAAAGGTGTAAACCTCGTGGGACGAGGGACAAAAGCAGGATTATTGGACTTGTATCCCAAAAAGTTACCGTTTGTGTCAGCATTTGTGCATTACAGGGCGGATTTGTTATGAACAATCACTTCCTGTAACTCCCAGAAGAATAGGACAAATATTGATATCGTCGTCGAACTTGAAATGTTACAAAATGAAGGCTGGTCCAAAGCTTACTCTTCACCATAAGAACAGGCTATTAAAATATGATCATAACTACATAAAAATGGATTGGGTGGGGGTGGATTGAGAGAAATGGGGAAAAAGTGAAATTTGCTGATGAAAAAAAGTTTAATTTGGATGGACGTGATGGTTTAAAATGTTATTGAAAGGATCTTCGGAAATAACCAAGATCTGTCTTCAGCAGAAATGTTAGTGGTGGAAGTTTGATGGTTTGGGCCCCGATATCTTATGATTGAAGAAACAAGGTTATGTTTCTGAAGGGCTGACAAACATCACTTTATTGCAGATCAGTTCTAGAAAATCCTTTAATTCCTTTTTGCATGGCAAAACTATGCTTTTGATTAGATTTTTATGCATGATAATGCAAGTATCCACATTTCAAACGAGATGGAAGACTGGTTAAATGAACTAAGTGTTGTTCATTTAGGTCATCCTGCCAAAAGCCATGACTTAAACCCCAAGAATAATGTCTGAGATCAATTGGTTTGAATAATTTACTCAAATGAAGTATGGTTTTAATGAAGTGTGCATCAATTATGGAATAGAAGGACTTAATCATTAAAAACTGCAAATTTCACGACCAAAACTTGACCCAAACTTTTGTGTTGTCTATGAAAAACAAAATCAAGGAAGCATTAGCGACAAAAAATAGTTTTAGCAATTATTAATTGAGATTGAATGCAAAAGTTCATAAATCAATTTCCCTATGCTAAAACTAAAGTATCAAAAAAATAAATTGTTTACGAATTTATATAAAATTTTATTTACGTGTATAATTTGTAATGCAAAGCTTGTATAGTATATAAAATTTAAATCCATAAAAATGCATTTAATAAAGAAATACTGTTAAAAAACTGTCAGTTCATAATTCAATTTCCACCACTGTACTATTGTCTTTGTATGTTGGTGATGGGTACTGTACATTTATTCCGGGGTCAATTGACGGGGCAGACACCTGAGGTCTAAGTTGTAATTTCAAATGCTAAAGTGAATGAAATTAATTGTTCAAGAAATAAAAATTTCAACTAATAAAATGGTGGAGTGTAACATTCTGTCGCGGAACTGTCTAACAAACTAGAGACGGAAGATTTAGTTACTTTAAAATTTTATATAAAATTTACTCTATCAATTCAAGTTATTATTTCAGCGCACAATAGGATCCTGTGCAAAAGTGTTAAATCCCTCACGTTCCATTTTATAAATTGTATGAATAGCTAAATACCTTATTCTATAATTGAACCGATCTTCTAAAAACTGAAAGTTGTTTGAGGTGTTATCTACAAATGGTGTTACCTATGGTTAGATTTTATTTATTGTCAATAGCAAGACATACCAAGTCAATTGAAAGACATACCAATAGACAGCCGAAAAACATACCATACCAAAAGACAAGACATGCCATGATACTGTAACTTAAAAAGCTTCAAATATATGAATGGAAGTTCCTCACGTAGATACTGAAATAAAAAATATAAAAATATATCGTTTTGCTTGTCGAACCGCCAAAACTATTATGCTTATAAAGTTTTCAAAACAACTTGAACGCATAAGAACTGTTTTGAAATGGTACGCATGGATTTAATCAGAATAAGCTGTAATCGGTAAATCGAAAGTTAGGACGATATATCTTTTCGCTGGCACTTAATTTACTAAATGTTGCCACTGCTAATTTTTCAAATTGCAGAAATAAAAGTATAGTTAATCGTTAACTTTTAGAAAAACTTACTAAAGATAGCTTAAATTCAGTTTATAACTTTATTTGCAAACCTACTAGAAAAGTGACAAAGAACTTCCAAAAGAAAATTCGAAGAATTGTACTTGAGTAATACAAAACCTGAATTTTTTTTAACTAAAAACTTATTATTTTCATTTTTAAGCTTATTTGTGCAAAAAAAAGCAATAATGCTTTGCGTATAACCATCATTCAAGTAGTAGTGATTAAACAATTAATTAAAAGTAAAGAATTTTATATGATAACCAACAACTAATTTTTTAAAAATTATTTTTACATTTACCTTGTACATTTTGAAAATAATAAAAAAGTCTAAAATTTCAAAAATTACTTCTCGTTTGAAATATAAAAACAAAATATGCAATGTAATCAGAATGTCTAACAAGCCCTCTTGAAAAACAGTTTTCATTACAACGAAATCATTCGAAAAAAATAAAGCTAATTTTGCCATAGAAAATGAAAAAAGAGAAGTAATGTAGTTGTGAACATATTTGAAAACATAAAAATCAAAAAATATATTAATTAAGAAATACATAAGATTAAAAAAGGTGAATAAAAAGTTGTGTTAGATCCGATAATTGAAACCCTTAACACCTAGATAATTAAAACACGCAGAGACCAGTCGATTTCATTTTTTAGGAATGAAAATGTAATTTAACCTCGGAATTAAGAAACTAATCATTTGCTAAAAAATAATACAATACAAAAAGGGGAAAAATAACTAGAGACTTGAGAAGTGTCGACTTTACTTAAGACTAATTGAAATTTTATATAAATTGATCAAGCAGAATATAGCGGGAAAATATTTTCAAAGACTGCATTTTTTAATAAAAAATACCAGATAAGAAATTAAATAACAAAAATATTTATGACAAAACCCCTCCAACTTCGACATTTTTTAAAATAGGTTTTTCCCAATTCAACACAAAAATTCAACGAACTTTCAATTATAATTAATATTGCAAGAAATGAAAGTAATCTTTTTTTTAACTTATTACCAAAAATGTTAACAACGTAACGACATTGTAAAAATAACGAGGTTTCCATTTTAATAAATATCCAAAGAAATGCATCTTAATAAGTTCAGATATATAACGAGTTAACTTTATAAAAAACATTTTCTATTAATTTTAGAAAAATATCTAGGGGTAAAGTTTTTGCATAAAAAAAGTATGCATACATATTATAATTAATTTTGATCAGTTGCTTAAAGCTGCTATTCTTTGTGCTAATAATACTCTAACATTTTTATTCTAAATATTGAGCTTGAGAATTTTTCTGGCATTTTTGATTGAAAACTAAACATTACTTTTATTTGATATAAATATTTTTGTACACTAGATTAGGAGGTTTATCAAACAGCTTGTTTAATTACTTTTGACTTATTTAAGTGTAGAATTTTAAGATGTCATTTCAATTATTGTCAACAATTTCTGAACTTTAAATGCGTAGAACGAAAATCTTTTTCTTATACATTGATATTTCTAGTGCATGAAAAGATCATCAATTATTTTAAAAATTCAACTGCATTAAATTTTCAGTATTATGAATACTTTTTAACTTAAAATAGTAAATTACTTTGGCTTCTTTTTTGCAATGATGCTTTTTTATGATAGAAGTATTGGTTAATTGATGAAAATTTGTTAAATTTGTCACAGAACAAAAAAGTTTGTCAAATATATGCAATAGTAAATGTTCATATTATAAAAATACATAGCTTAGAAGAAAAAGTTTTAAATAATTTACTATTTTTTTCCTATTTTTGACGAAATTCAAAACCTTGCACAACTTTTTCTTAATTTGAACTCGCATTATTCGAATTTTTATACAATTAAAAACTACTTTTCAGGCCCTAAAAAACGCACACACTTTGTCTATATTAATATTTTTTTTAACACAAATCCTAACTATTTTCAAATTTCTACTTATCTTAGTAAAAAAATTAAACAAAAATATTTAAATTTCTTTATCAATAACTTGACAGAAGTATGCACTCTAACTTTAGTTAATATGTTTACCCCAAAAAGAATTACGAAAAAAACAGCTGAATTTGATTTTTTAAAGCAGTGTCTAAGATACAAAGGCAACAATAAACAACATTGATGAATACTTTTATCATATTTTTTAGTGAAAAAGTAAAATTATTTTCTTGTTTTATAGTTAAAAAGCCTCGATATTTTTAACTAGCGTAAAATATAAAAATCTAGCCAGAAGATCAGCTTCAAAAGTTTCATTTAAACAATACTTTAATACCATATAAGTGAATCAAATTGTTCATAACTATAAAGTAATATTATATTTTCCATCAGTTAACTGAATTTTTCCAATTGTGAGGTATTGGACCCCCTTAAAATTACAACCAGTTTTTCTTATTCTGTTACACTAAAGTGTGAAATCAAAATACAGTTTTTAGTAAATTTTTTGTGTCAAGAGTTTGACTAATATCATTATCACCCCACATTATATTATATAAATCGACATAGTTACTTATTTTATATATAAAAAAAGAGTGCTTGACATAACTAAAGTTATAAAAATAGTTTTTAACCTATTAGTACCTAGCGATCTTTTCAAGACTTATAGATATTTAAGTGATTTTACCATATGACCAGAAAAACTTTGAAATTTGATTTCTTGAAATGTTTCTAAGCAATTATTCTTGCTAAAAGTATGTATTACTTTTCAAGTGACCTTTGATCTTCGAAAAGGTTAATTTCACAGACACTAATGGATATATTTGACTCCATAAGAAAACACTCAAAACTTTCCTCAAATTAATATTTAATTTTGACTTTACCTTAAAATAATTCAAAATAGTCACATTTTTTAATGAAGAATGTCACTGTACTGAATATTTTCGCCATCTCATGCGAAGCGATCGCACCAATATGAAACCTATGTACTTAGCCTCTGGGTTCTTCCGTCAAATATGTCACATTGCATTAATTCCGTGGAATTTTATTTTTTGTCGCTTCTGGAGGCGCTATACTCGCTTCGGAGCAGCACTTAACGAGTAAAAGGAGTTATTGCTTTTTGTTTTGCAAGGATTGGTTGTTATGAAAGAAGCAAATATTCATGTGATTCGTTATGATAACATTAGCGCTTGTCAATTTCAAGAATTAAAGATGAAGGAATAGGCATCTGTAGGTATTAAATGGATGAGGTGATTGTAAATAAAGTTCCGATGTCATATGGATAAACAAATATTTGGTGTAAAAGTATTTTCCGCAGATATATGAAATTCGACAAGAGCAGTCTTAACCACTTGCGACCTGGCGTCCCCATTTGGGGAAATTTTTTAAAAATTCCCCACAAACAATTAACACTTTACCTCCGGGCGTCGACTGACCCATAGACTAAGAACACTCTAAGTTTCAAACTCTCATTGGAGAATTTCTACATTGAAATTGACATAGAAACTAGCGCGCCCCCTTTGTGTCTAAGGGAACTAATGTAATGGTTTCTGGCTGCCTATTTGCAGTCACCTTTAGGAGATTTAACAGAGCCAATGACATCTCGTAATTTGGAACCCTTATCAAGTGACGATAGGGATCTATTTTTTACTACTACTTATTTTCGACTTTATTTTTGAATATATACAGCTACTCATTGACTTTTATATCCCTCGTAGGCCCATCCTCAAGATATTTGACCTTGTGCTTCTTTTTCTCCATTAATAAACCTACAGACTGACTACGCTTGTCATTTTAGACATGGTCCCCCAAAGATCCACAAGTGATTCGATTGAATAACTCGTCAAATATTCATCCAAATGTAACAAAAACTTAGATTTAGGGGTTTTCGAGGGTTTTTCACATTTCTAAGTAATTAAAATTGGGTGTTGCTACTGAAAATTTTAAAGTTCGTAACATTTTTAATATTAAGACGGACCCTTATGCAAATTTTGTGTCATGCAATTAACTCAAAATGTTATTTGTTCACATAGTCAAAAAGGTCCGATGTAAAAGGATGACTAACGGTTGAAATAATCACTAGTGGGTAACTTTTTTTTAACAGAGAACATTACGAAGAAACAGTAGCCTTACAATTGAAAGTACAATTATGCCAATCAACAAATCAACCTTTAAAAGTGTTTTAGTTGCATTCGACACGTTAGAAGAGCTAGGCATTAGATTAAGTTGCTGGTCTAGAAGATTTTTAGTCTACGGGTCAGTCGACGCCCGGAGGTAAAGTGTTAAGTTTGTTCCGAAATTGACTGGTCTGATTGAAGAAGATCCAAATATCAGTTCTCAGCCTTTGATTACAAGTATCGGTCATTTGTCTCTATAAAAAATGAACTTGAACGAGGGTCAATATGATATTACAGCTCTTAAATTTTGAAAAGTTCGAAAAAATTTTAATAAGTTCTTTTAGTAGTTAGTTTTAAAGGAATTTTGCACTAAAAACAATATTTAAATAATATGTTAACCGCAAATAAGTGATACGACCTTTTTGTTGCATTTATAGCACAAAAAATGTGTATTTTTAGAGTTTAAGGCATGTCCCTAAGTAACTATTAAGCATTGAATTTTTTTTTGAAAAACACTTTTTAGCAGATTTTTTTAAAAATGAAAAGTATGTTTAGATTAAGAATATATTTGTTGGATTTTGCTCGGGTCCTAAGAGGATAAACAATCAATGGGGCAATGGAATACATGAATAAATGAGCGGTAGAGTTACTAGCTAGTCCCATAAATCTACAGTGAGTTATTCAATTGCTTAAATAAAACTATCGAGACTGTTCTTGTCTATACGTTTTCATTTTAAAGCTATATTAAATATTATGTCTACAATCTGTATTTGAACTTTAAAAAAAATGGGGAAATGAAATTTTTAGAAGACTGAAAATAAATAGTTTAGTATAGTATCAAAATATTAAAAAAAAATGTATAACATTTGTGTGGTCCTCCATTCATTCAGTAGGGATAACATATGAAGCATTTGGTGCCAATTTGTACATTCTTCAGATCAAAAATAGATACAATTTTGATAACTGAAAAAGTATAAATCTGTTACTAGATAAATCAATGGAAATAATTTTATTTTCCCGCGAGACTTCCATTTTTACTTTGAAATCTTTTTTTATTTCGTCGGAATTGTGGCATGTATTTTTTTACAAGCGAGGACATAAAATACGATTGATTTTCTTCATGAATAGTTTACTGTCATCAGATAAAGAGATAAAATAAATATCACCAATTCATTTAAGTGCCGTATTATTTACTGTGGTTTGAGATAAGTACCATTTGTCATAACGTAAAGCTTGTTGAGGGTAGCACTTACATTGAGGACCTTTTACTAGCTTGAGGACAATGTTAAAATTCCAACTGCCTTAGATGAGTATTATTAAACATTCTCCAAATATTCCTTATGTATACTTAGTATACGAAGCTTTGAACAGCAAATTTTGCACCCAATATAAAAACTAATATGAGAAAAATAATATATAAGTGATGAGTTATGAGAATAAGAGTTTAAAATCATTTATTTTTAGTACTTTTAAAACAATAAAAACCTTTTTTATGGTCAATTATTACAAACATTTAAATTAATTGCTTCCCTCATTCAAACTAATGTTGTCTCCACCTGTGTGTTCTAATGTTTTCACAGAAAAATAAATTTCCATTTTTATTGGAATCCGATAATTTATCAAGTATCGCTAGATTTAAGCATATTTTAGTCCAAAGAAATTGATTTAATGATTTCTTTGTACAGAATATCCAATGCTGTTAAGAATGAAAAATAACATACGAGTATTTTATAGATTTTTACTTAAATGGTTATTTAATGTTTCTTAGAAACTATGAAAACTTGCATTTAAAGTATTACAGACAATTCAAAATTGTCTACGATGGAAATTTTGACCCATTATTCTAATTCCTCTTATTACCCATTTTTTTGTATTGGTTTTATTCTTACAATTTTAATACAAAATCAATGCTTCAATGCCTATGTTTGGTATGAGCTTAATTCAAATATATAAACGTCTTTGATACTTTCAAAGTACCTAATAAATTATAACGCTAATTTATATTAACTATCTGAATTAAACTCAATTGTTCCAGCCATTAAAATTAATTATTCTCACCGGTGTTTCGTAATTCTTTCCCAGGCGAATTAATGATGCTTTTCATCTGGGTCCTATATTTTATAAGGAATTACTTTCAGATTGAAGAAATTGATTTAATGATTTTGGGTACTGGTGTATCCACAATCAGGAATTTCCTTCGGAAAACGTGTATCGACTGTGCAGTCATCTACGACACGTTTCATTGAATCGATTTGAACCTTGGTGATAATTAATCTGGAAAGGTCTCCGGGGCAGTGGGACAAAAAGATTTGTTCCGGAGATCAAATGGACACGTAGGTAGGGTTTATCTATAAGGATTCGATATTCGAATCAGTGTTCTTAAAATTTCAATAATTATAGCATTCCGACAAGAAACTGTGTCGTTAATTTTGTGAATGTTACAATAATTTTTTCACTTATACACTTTTATTTACAATTACGATTACATAGAACTATGTAAAAATATTATGTTGAATTCAATAAATAACTAAAATGAAACTAATCAATGGTTTCCTTACAAAATAAATACTTCACTTCTTATAATTTTGTAGATATTGAAATATCACGATTTAAAAAAAAAAAAACTTTATATTTGCACTATAATCTTAAGTAATCCATTAAACGTGCTCTTCATTTGATAGGATTGAATATATTCTCTGTCGTTGTTGCAAAACTCAAAATTTTTATGGTTCGATAATTTTATAATAGACTATTCAAAGATCACGAAAAATAACCCAATTTATTTAGTATTAAAATATTGAATCATTAAAGTCTTTTAAAGTGAGTACAAATTTTACAATTGCCTCCATATTAATAATAATTTATTTTTTCAATATAACCTATTTTTATCTTTATTTGAATTAGGTATTTATATGTAACTAGTTCGTAAACTAAGTACTATTCAAAATCGAATCGAATATTTGTGTTTTCGAAAGTCTAATAACTATTTCTTCACTAAAAAAAACTAAAATTTTAACTAAATGCGCTGTTTACTCTTTATTTTATTTCAGAACTAAATTTAAAATTTTAATAGTTTAATGGTAATTAAAAAAAACATTTCAAAGATACATTTCTAAAGCTAATAATCTTTGCGATTTCCTATAACTAGTTATTTCATTTCTATATCAATTTAAAACGGAATAATTTAAAAACATCTTTCTCAGCACTCCCTAGTCATATCAGCCAAATCAAAAAAGAAAATATCTTCAAAGTTATTACTTTGTGAAATAGCTTAAGGCCGTAAAGTTCTCACTGAAATTATGTAACTTTGCAAATTGCATCTAGCTAACTCTTATTAACTCTGAGCTGTGACAGGCCGAAAAGCTCTATATTTCACGCTACTTAGCCTCGCAATTTAACTAATTAAGCACTACTTCCCTGTGCCCTAAAGCGTATTCCAATTTAAAAGACCGAATTTATTCAGTAACTTTCCATTCTGAATAGTCGATTATAACAAGGTATCCACTTGCAGCAGGCTACAGCGAATGGATTCTCTTTGAGTAGAAATGCTTCAGGTAGTGTTAAAAAGAGGCGAAGAAAAATATTTCAACGTGTGCTTAAGGGGACTTGACATCGATCAAGTGGTGCTATCACAATTTCAATTACACAAATATATTTTTCAGTTGCTAATCTATATATTTTATGCTCAAACTTCATATAAACCCTGCTACGAACTTCTGCAAATTTGTATTATCCCATTTGCAATATTTTTTAAAGTTTTAAGCTTATATTTATTCCAATATGTAACAGTTTTGACTACTAGTTTCAATATGTCGGCTCGTCATTTAATGTGGTTCCAACCTTACAAGGCTTGTAGCAACTCGCGAAGCCGTACTACGACGATAATAAACTCGTTTTAATATATTATCTTTTACAGTATATTTTTACATGGTATTTTTTTACATGTGTAAATAATCCTTTTGCTTGCAGAAACGAGTGACGCATCATGTGCTAAATCAATAACAGGGTAAAATTTACATTTTAAAATAGTAACAAATTCAATAAAATATATTTAAACAAATATAAACTATTTGTATTCAGATCATTGGTAATCTTTACTAGCACAAACACTTTAAAAAAGAAGAAACACGATACTAAAAGACAATGTATCATAAAAAGTATTTTATACTTCTTCAAGGAATCAATAAAAGCGTTCTTTCTAGTTAGTATTGCTTATTAAAAGTTTCTCTGGCGCCTGGGACAATTCTTCAATAAAAAGGTTAACCCCTTGGGAGAAAAATGTAAGAAAATTTTCTTTCCTGCTGCTTCAACCAAGAAAAGGACGTATCACCAGTTCATATAATTTAATTACAAAAAATTGTATTTACTACTTGTGATTTTTAAAGAATATAAAAGTAAGTAAAATATTTAGTTTTTATTGAATCAGGGAAAAGGGAGGTAATATGAAGTTTTGTTTTTTTAATTATAATAAGAACTTTCCCGAGTTAATTATTAGTCCAGATTATTACTATTCCTACGTCTCAATGTAAACAATGTCTTGAGGCACTGACACCTTTAAATCTGAGATTTTAACCCTCTCAGTCCCAGTGATGCCATTTGGCATCATCATGTTTCTGATCATAATTTTAAAAAATAATATTGTTGACATCTATTGGAAGCAATACAAAATATTTTCTAATCGAAAAAAGTTTGAAGAATCGAATGATGTGCTTTTAGATATCATAAATGGCTATATATTATTCTATAGCCATAATTCTAAAATGATGCCAAATTGTCATTGGGAATGAAAGGGTTAACAACGTTAATTTATGACATTTTGAAGTTAAACTATATATCATGACTTAAAGCTTAAATTCGTTATATTTATCTACACATGATATCTTTATTTCTGCAGTGCAGTATCTGCATTGAATGTAGATTTATTATAAGCTAATTTGAAATTAGAATTATTTCTTTAAAATTGGTAAGCAAAGAAATAGGAAGTTTATTTTTTAATATTGTATTTTATACATAAAATAAACGTGAAAAGTTTAAGAATTTAAGCGATTTATCTGTCGAAAGTATTCACATTTAAAGCGAAATAACTAAACTTCATCTAGAAAAAATATTTAAGTTTATAAGTTAAAAAGTTCAAAACAAGAAAAATATTTTTGCTGCATTTCAATGTCATGAGGTATACGTTATGCTACTTTAAAAAAATGGCACAGCAATATTTCCAATATTTGAATATCGGGCAAACGACCTCATATTGCATGAAAAAATGCTAAACTAAGCTAAAATATCGTATATTTCATACACCGTGTATTTCGCTATTGTTGATGGAAACGAATATCGGATAAAGGAAACACGATGTAAATCGATAAGAGTGAAAAAGAGTTATTTGTGAAGAAGTGTTTTGGTAGTATTGGTGAAATAAAGATGCCGTACCCTTTGGATAAACATTTATTTACGATCTTCAATAACTTCCCTTTTAGACGAAAGACTAGATTTAAGAGGAAAGACGGGCATGTTCTCAGAAAAAGACGAGTTACCAAAGTAAATTATGTGAGTAAGTTCTTTATAAGATGCAGTTGCTATTTTGCAGGATGATGATCAGAACAGTTACACTATGTACACAAATCTGTTGTTAGGGTAAGTAAGCTGAATGGTGTTGCTATTAAGATGAACTTGAGCAGCATTGAATTCTTACAAGTATATTTTTTATATTACGAGCATGGGCGTTTACGAGCATGGGCGAGTTGTGCAGTCGCTGTGTGTGTAGCTTGTTGGGTGCACTTTTGGCCGACAATGAGACGACATTCTTACGAGATATTGCAGTTGTATAACAATGCTTCAGGCTTGGAGTCGCCAAACTTGACGTGTTCCCAGATCGTAAATTTATATCAATTACAGCAACCGCACCAATGATATGTTGGAAGCTCAGGAGAAAATTGGGGTGAGAGTGTTCCCTGAGTGAAAGTTAAGTAACATGAACTATTACAAGTGTGATGCTCTGGAAATATTTGTTCCAATATCGCCAAAAATGGAAGCCAACTAATTGAACACACTCTTGATTGTGGCTGGATTTAGTATACTAAAGCAACACGTAGGCGTTACATAAAACAAAACAAATATTTAGTGACGAACAACGACAAAAAAAAAACCAATCAAATTTAAAATTTTAGAAAACTGCGATATTTTGTGAGGCCATCTGCCAAAAGCACGGAACCATTGCTCGGATCTGAAGCTGGGACCTTCCGCATGCAAGGCGAACGCCCTGAAGATTATTGGTATGGCAATATCACTATCTTCTTTATGCTATTATGAATTAAGCTAATGGGACTTTTTTTAAAAACATCAAGGGCAATTTTACGTTGTATTAGATTAAGGGAGATAAAAATGAAGCATAATTAAGCGAGCAAGTTTTTTCTCGGACGGTATGGACATCTGCTATTTTATGACAAAGTCTAATGACGAAACTTTTTAAACATGCATTGTAAAATGTTGTTAATTTATTTTCACAAATTACATATAAACACATTTATGAAATTTTTATATTTTCTATACAAGAGTATTCAAAATGGTTTTGAATTATACTTAATCTTATAATTGGTAAAAAAAACTTAAGAAAAATTTGTTTGACCATGTTTCTTCTGCAGCATTTGACGCAGATTTCTTTATTTTCTAAGAGCTTAAATAAATAAGGTTCCTGGCATTTTTTTAATGTACATTGCCCCCGGCCTCTTGGTTGTGCTATACTTTGTATTTTGTAGAATTTTTTTTGACGTGCTTAATAAAAAAACTTTTGAAAGTTGAAGCAGCGTAGTAGTTAGTGTTAATTACCTTCGAAAACATAGTATGTAAAAATTTAAAATTCTAATGTGTTAGAAGGCCTTTTAGCAATTACTTTTTCGTATTATTTCCCGAAAATGAATTAATCAGATAAAATAGTTAAAATGTTGTTATTTAAGCTCATAATCCAAGGATTATAAATTTTAAATTTACGAAATTACGAATAAAGTATATTCAATGAACTGAAACGCAAAACAAAAATACACAGTCACGTAAAAATTTATATATAAAACCTACCACTTACCATAAAAGTGTGGATATTATTTTATACATAAAACGCTCAAACTTATCATAGAATTTTGATGACAATATATTTTTGTAGCTTGATGCAAGTTGCTCATTGAATAAGATAACCTTATATATTTTTTCGACTGAAAATATATAACAATTGCCTTTTTGTTAAACCTCTAACTACCATACTTATTACGTTTTCAAATGACTAGTAATGTTCTTTTCTCTATTTGTGAAACATAACTCTTGAAAGAACTTTCTAGATATTTTTTTTGATAAAATGCTAAAAATTTTAGAAAATACAATTGTTCATATGACACGAGATTATTACTTAGATTGTAATAAGATAAATTATTTGTTCAGACGTTCTGATAAAAATTATTATCAAAACTAGACACCATTTAAGAAGCATCTATGACAAGTATGTTAAGATGTGTAATAATAGTCAAACAAATTCCTTTGAGTTTAAGGCGCATAAACTTTTAATCAAATTTCGTATTAAAAGTAACGTTTCATGCGAGATTACAGAATTGGCGTTTTGAAATGCTTTTAAAGAAAACATTAAAAAATTTAAATAGTCGTGTTCAAACAATTATTTTAAATTAAATGAATTTCTCGTAGACAGTTTAATAATTTGCTTAGCAATTATCACCAAAAATCATACTTAAAATCAGGTGATAGTTAAAAATTTCAGTGTTATTGCGTATAAAAAATCCGATTCTTTTTAGTTCGACCATATAGATTCAACATAGGTACAGTAAATTTTTAATTATTTTTGATTTTTTAAAGATACTTATTTTTAAAAAATTCTATTCGGATATACTATTGGGTTATACTATTGGTGCGACGCCTTCTGGATGCAGCCGTAATACATGTGTCGAAAGATATCCAGCAAAGTGGGTACTTAAAACTTGCTTTAATTAAAAGACACCGTACACCAAAATAATACAATTTTAAACATATTACTACAAGTATAAGTTTTGAATTAACTAATTCAGGACTAAATATGCTTTCATTCAAAAAGTATAGTATTGGTAAGCTGAAATCGTGTTCATGTGAGAAGGTAAATATATGTAATAGACGCCTAGAATATCTAAATTTCTTTTAATATTTAGACAAATTACATAAAACTTGTTTAACTAAGCCAGCAAAATGGCTGTCAATGTAGTTACATCTATATTGATATCCCTTGGAAACAAAATGTTTACAGACATAACGTGAAATGCTGCTCAGAATCTAATTAATTGAAATTGTAGTAGGACTGCGGGCAATCCTATTCGGAAATACATTTGTCATCTGTATTCTAAATGATAGCCGTAGCTCGAATCAACCGCTCAGGAATTGGATCCACGTTTACTGTCATGACAAGTATCTATATCCTACACCAGCTGACGTTAATTTACTTAAACTACATTATTCATTATCCGCATTATATTATTCATTATCACTTTCAAGTTTAATTAGAGTTATTTAATTTGACTTGTAGTAATAAATTCAAAAGAGTTCCTAAAATTAGTAGTTCTGAATGGTTAAAATTTTTATTTTCAAAGGCTAGTGATGTTCATTTGCATTAATTGAACTAAATATTGCTATTATAAACAAAATTGCTCTATCAATACTTATATCCATAAAATATAACCAAATGGGCATAAGGTGTTTTGTACAACGTTACATAGTCTTGCACTAAGGCCTATGTATTCACCTTGAACCTATAGGACCTTGACGCTAAGTACAATTTGAATATCTATCTATGAATACCTTGTGTAAACAATAGTCTATTAAAAACTATTGACGATTAAAATTACGTATGAACAAAAAATATGAAGGCCAGTGGGGAACAGTGGCGGATCTAGGATTTTTCTGAGGGAGGGGCGCACCCAAAAACTTGCCTGAAATCCCAACTATGCTATCACAAAAGCTGGGACGCAACTAGAAAAAATTTCTGGGGGATGGGAGGGGGGTTAAATTTTATCATTTTAGTTTTTAATTAATTTTTTTAATTAAAATTAATTTTTATTAACATTATTTTATTTTTCATTTACATTATTTTATTATTGATTTACATTATTTATTTTTGATTTATATTATTTCTTTTTAAATCTAATTCTAAATGGTAAATACATATTTTTAATGGTATTTTTTTTTACTAATTACTACTTATGAACTAACACTAGTTTTTACTTTACCTAACAAACGTTTATATTGTTATATAGATTATACCTAAGATCGCAGTGTTCGGCGAACTTGCCCCCCCACCAAAGAAGTCATAAGTCATATATAGATTATTGTTGAATAATTTAAAAAATAAGTGCAACAAATAGGGAAAAATCAATTAATGGGAATGTTTCAGGTGATGGAACGGTCTTCTTTTCACTTTTCTATGTACTGCAATTTGTTGCTTTTTGTTTCACTCTAAAAATGACCGAAATAGATGAAGTAGATGATATTCTATGCTAACAAATGTTTTGACTAAGCAACTGCTCAGCAAAAAGTTGGCATTAAGTAGCTAACATATAAACAAGGGGAAAAATGACCGTATCTTGAAAATAGCATAGTTATTCGCATAGTTAGTTATAGCATAAATAATTAACTATTAAAATAAATACGACATGTGATAGCTCAGCAATAAAATAATCGAATGATTTATCATTTTAAACTTCACCGAAGTTATATTTTTAGTTAATTTTAGGATGTCTTACAGGCTCGAATCGCCGATGTGAAACAATTTTCAAATTATATGCATGTATGCCGTTATATAAAAATTGCAACTTAATTTTAACTTAAGGTGTTTAAGTTCCTTAATATCCCAAAAATAACTGCAGAGCGATTAACGGCCCGTGCAGCCAAAACATGTTCGATGATTAGTAATCTGTGTAGAGGGTGTGTGACGATTTAATTTTGTCTAAATTTTTCCTTTAATTTTGTTTTCAATAATAATAATAATAAAAAACGGTCAACAGGTCTTGAGGAGGGGGCGCGCGCCCCCCGCGCCCCCTGGCTGGATCCGCCACTGGTGGGGAAACGTTGACAACACTGTCGAGATCGTGTGGACATGAGGTTTTTTTTCCCGATTATTCATGTGGTACCTTTTGTTCACCTTTTTCCTATAGAATCTTGACGCTAAGTACAATTTGAATATATATCTATGAATACCTTGTGTAAACAATAGGCTATTAAAAACTAAAGACGATTAAAATTACGTATGAACAAAAAATTGCACCAAGAAAAAAAATGGAGAGATGACACGGGTTTGGATTAAAACAAAACACTTGCTTGCAAGATTTTAAGTAAATAAATTAAAAGTAAAAACACTAGCGACACCTGGCGTAGATAAAATTAAACAATAAAATTTGCATATTGCCATCTTTAGGCGATGCCAACAAAATGTGTACCTTTACCGATAATTTTTTTTTAAAAATGTAGTAGAGATTACAATAACCAAAGGGACAAATTGGTTAATAAGTTGTTAGTAAATTTACATTGCGCAATCAAAATATAATTTAAATTTTCAAATAGAATTTCCAAATTGAATCGCTTCGAACTTTTCAATCGTTAGAATTTGAAAAACGATCCCACGAAATCTTTCAGGCAAAGGAAATTAAAGACTTTTTATTACCACATTTAAGTTGAAATACTATATGAATAATCGGGAAAAAACCCTCTATGTGTCCACACGATCTCGACAGTGTTGTCAAAGTTTCCCCACTGTTTGCTTAGAAGAGGGGAACGGCGTATTTATTTACTTTAGTAAATACCTATTTGGAAAAAAAAAGATATGATCAAACTAATATTAAAGGTTAGTAAAAAACTGTTAAAAGGAAATACCAGTTTTCTGCAAATAAATTTTTGTACAGTGTACTTAGGCGTACCGTGCGTTCATCGAAAAAAATAAGTAGTTTGAAACAAAGTTTTTCCAACACAACATTTGTACTCAACAGGGAAAAAAGCGTCAAGCACAGCATTTAATTTTATGTGAAACATTTACATGCAATATTTGTCTAGCATCTTTATTTTCTTTCGAAAATTCCATATTCTTTATCAATTGCTAATTATATCGAAGGAAAAAATGTGTAATATTCCTCGCTCTTAAATAGCAGAAAGCATTTCATATAAACGTACAATAACATTAAATTAATATATTACCTTCAAAACCTTACTAAACCAAAATGATTTTTAAATACCAATAAAAAAACATTTATTACTTTTGATGTATTTTATAATTAAAAACCCTATTATTCATTAATAAGCGCTCAATGGAAGAAAAAATAAGTTTGATTTTAACGTAAACAAAATTGAATGCCTTCTGACTCTTACTAAACAAATAATACTAAACTATCAAAGATTTCGTTTTTTGCATATTATGACTTCGTTAATAACTGAACTAATATAACAAAAATACATATTTTTACTTTAAATAAAGTTCTTTTGAGGATTGGGTGGTAATGAAGTTTTAAATGATGCGAAAAGGGCATATTTATGCTTTTTTAAATTTGTATTACGTTTCGAAGTTTTTAAAAAAATAATTTAAGTAATTCAAATTAATTTTTCTGAGAATTTCAATGATTTCTAGTTTTGGGGTGCTAAATTTGACACATTACTCTTGTCTGTAGCAATTGTAGTTTGGTTTATGAAAGTGACGAGCGGACATGACAAAAAACACTTTTTACGTTATAAACGTTGTGTGACAGCCAAAAACCAACAAACTTTGCTACTCTTTATAACCCTAAACTTTAACTGATGAACATACTTAAATAGAGAATAATAAAATATGAGCTTTGAGCTTCAGTTAAGTAATTTTAACCTACAGTTAAAGCTACTTTTGTTTTAATTACTAAGCTTTACTTTTGCTAAGTATTTTTCCAAAACCCTATTTGGGGAAGCAACTGTATGTAGAATTTCAAACTAGTCATACAAATGTTATACAAAGTTTTAGTAAATTATTTAATTCATAGATACCAGATACATTAAAAACAAACATAAGTTTACCTTTAAACTAGTGACAAAATAATAAGAGTATCAATAAAATTCGTTAAACCCGATAAAACTTTATTACGGTTTACAGGCCACATGTTACCGATCCCGAGCTTCTACGAAGTTTCCAATAAACAATGTCCCATTTTCTATCATTTTCGGAGGACGTTTTTATTATTGAGTTTTCTCCTACCACCCTAAAAAAAACCGTAACTTATAAATACAGTATCTCAATAGCACTTCCGTGGAGTAACAATATTTATTCAATTTTCCCATTTCATGCTCAAGATCTCCGATTTCACATCTGATCTTGGTCCCGTAAAATTGCTAGTGTCAATCAGCTTCAAGCAATGGTCCTTTGCGAAAATGTTTCATAACAGAAGCTGTGTTGGTCAAATATCTGCAGGGTATTATTCGGTCAGATGGACGAATAGATGGCGATCGAATAAGATAGCTGGCAGGTTTTTTTAATAGAAAGTCTTGTACATATAATTTTCAATAAGGATATAATAAGGGCCAAATTCGGTTTGGTAGTTTAAAAAGTATATTTAGATCTTTTATAAAGATATCTTATGTACTAATCCGGACAAACTACTTAAATTTATAGATGATATATAACATTGTAACTGATCTTTCCCCCTCTCAAAATTGTATAAATTTTGAGAAGAATCCAATTTTAAACTTTGCTTCTATGTGGTGCTGTAATTTATTTAAGTTGTTCACGTCTAGACATAATTTCCATGATAGTAGCTAAGAAATAAGTATTTTAACGTTATAAATATAACTAAGAAATAAATATAAAAAGTATTTAAGCATTTTGTAAAGGTTTTTTGATGTGTCAATTTTTGCCAACCTAATTAACTAAATTTATGTACTATGTATAACATTGTAACTGACCTTTTCCCTGTTTAAGGTTTATAAATTTTGAGACTAATCTAACTTCCAATATTTTTTACAATGCGATATTGTAATTGACAGCTGTTTAATATCTCTAGACATAATTTTCTGGATTATAGCTGAGAAATAATTTTCAGTGAATTTTGGTGGGGAATTCGAATATTTTTCTTTAAACTATTTTATTTTGAGTAAAATTGTATATCTTTTATGTCGATTTTGAGTTCACTTAAATGTTTAACCAAAACTAAGGAAATAACTGCAACATAAATGCATCTTTATGATAAAATAAAAGCATTTAAAATAACTTACATTGACATTACTTAATACAATTACAGAACCAAACGAAAATAAAAAAACATTTTAAAAGTGTTCATTATTTCGAAATTTGAAGTAATTAAAGTACTAGTAAGTTTAAAAAATCAAAGCGAGAAATAAGAATAAAATATTTGAAAAATTAAAACTAGATATTTCTAGCGTATTAATTAAATAAGAAAAATAATGCTTTCAGTTATGCGAGTAAAGGCTACATTTTTTTTTTTTTTTTTTTGCAGAAATCGAATTTTACGCGCGCGAACAATACTTAACTAAATAAATATGTAAACAGAATTCTTGCGTTTCCCAGAATCTTTATATTCATCATAGAAACCATTTTTAAATTTTTTATATCTTTTATAACAACAGCACTTGGAAAACAATTCATGCAAATTTCTTTTCCAACGCAATCACTTGAAAATATCTTTATTCCTTATTCATGTTTTTTGCAAACAAAGGCAATAATTTAACGTCAAACTTATTCCCCAAACATTTTTATATTTAGTTTTTTTCCCCTGTAAATAAAAAGATTAAGTACATTTTTCTCAGAGCTCCATTGAAAAACAAACGAAGGGGAAGATATATCATACCTGGTGCTTTTTGCATACTTGTAAGCCTTCGTTATCCTTTGTAAGAGCACCATCACTTTTCAGTTTTTCTAAAAATGTTTTATTAGATACTCCCAAAGTTTGAAAAAAGAAGAAAACTTTCGAATAATAAATAAGGAAAGAACGTTTTAAACGCCAAATCCTTCTGCTTCATAAATTCAAATTAAAAATTTTATTGAAAATGTTTTTGCCCAATATTTTTCTACTTTCAATCTAAAGAACTGAAAGGAAAAGTACTTTACTTTTTGCAACTAATTTAAAAATAATTGCAAAAATATTTTATTTTGCAATTAATCAATACAACTGCAATTGTATTTTCAGCAAGTACAATTATATTTTCTATAATTACAATAATCTTTAAACCTCTCTCGAAGTTTCCGTACAATATACGTGGTATTGTAACATTTTAAATGACAAAAAAAAAATTAGATTTCTATTATTTCTATGTTTAAATTAAATAAAATCACATAAAGTTTGCAACAATTGTATTGAAGGTATAATAAAGAGGTCTCTCAGTCATTTATTTAGTAATTGTATGATGATGGTATTCCCCATAACTTTTTTACTTTTGCTTTTTATAAAGTGGACATGAAATTTCGTAAAGTGTCAAAGTTCATTTTTACAAAGTAAACTACAAAGTAAAACAAAGTATTGAACTTTTTGAAATTTCTTAGACAAGCTGCAGTTCTCTTGTAAAGTAGAAAAGTAAGTCTTTGGCTTTGAGGTAGAAATTGCAGTGTTAAAGATGATTTATCATTTTTAAAGTGTTGTTAGCATTGGGATACATTACTTAAAGCTTTACCATAGAGTGATAGAGTGTAAAATAATACCTCGTACAGTAAAAAAAGTGAAATGTGGTGGAAACTTTTATTTTCTTCAGAATATGCCCCTTATCTTGCCAAATTATACGCCAAGAGTGCGAAATGCGTTTTTTAAACAACTCAAAATAAGGATTTGTACTTAAACTTGGGTCATTCCTAATTTTTTGGCTAAACATGCCGTCAAGTTCACCATAGTTTTTTCATTTTTCTGGTGAATTTTTTTCTCCTATAATTTTTTTAATTGGTGATCTGTTAAAAAAAACGCCCGTGAATTTCAAATTAAACGATTTGTGCAACGTAAAAAAAGGTGTATACTTGTAACATAGGGTAAATAATAGTCTACATTTTTTGCTTAAATTTTTTAATAAAACTAGCAAGAAAGAGTAGGTGTAGAAGTAAAGAGTAAATGTTTTCTTTTAGTTCAAATAAATAAAAAAGGAGCCCATAAATAGAAGGCCTGAACAACTTAATATTTCCTACACACTTGCAAACTTTTGAATTAAAATTATAATAATTGTAATTGGGAAATATATTTTGCATTTAAAACAAGTTGTAAAAGAGTACATTAGGCTTTTAGTTAAATTTTACCCAATTATTAAACTTAATGTATATAAAAAAATAAAAATAAATGTTAAAGAATTTAAAAGGCTTGTATCATCTATAATAATAAAAGAAAGAGTCTGTCTGTCAGTCGGTCTGTCTGTCTGTCTGTCTGTCTGTCTGTCTGTCTGTCTGTGTGTATGTCTGTGGATCACAAAAGACCTACTTAGACTGCTCTAAAAAATTCGAAACTTTTAATATAGATTCCTTTTCATACCTACGTGTGCACCTGAGGCTTAGTTTTTTCATATTTGATTGTGATTTTTAATTAATATAATTAGTGTTAAAAAAAAACGTCATCCACGTGGGATTGCGGGACCATAACAGGGCTTGAAAATACATGGACCGGGCCGAAACGGGGGCTTGCCGCCATCCTCTATTAGTTTGAATTATTGAGTCTGGTTGAGATATGCGCTCGCCCAAAGGCTGCTTCATCCTCTATTAGTGTTTGCTTTTTTAAGTTCGCATGCGCCAACACGAATTTAATTTTGTTTTGATTTTGAGTGCATTTTCACAAGGTAAGCATGCCTCTAAAAGGAAACAATGCGAAGTTAACGGGTTCCCAGTAAGGCGGGACCATACTGCTAGTTTGTTATAAATTTAATTAGAGAAACATTTAAAAAGATGTGCTTATTGAGTAAACTAATAGAACATGTTTTATTCGACACTAATTAAATATATATATTAATCTTTGCAACAAAAGAAAAAAGTATTGTTTCTTAGTTTTAAATGCGACGTTTTTTTAGAAGAATTATAAGTTTCAAATTAGTTTATACGAAATCCTCTTTTCAGTTATTTTTTATTTAATCACAAATTCCCCAAAAGCTAACCACATTTTTGTTTAAATCCTCTAAATCGATTTTTTTCTTTCTAACTTTGTTCTTCAGGGAGCAAAAGTTAACTGGCAATTGATAAGAAAAGTTTTAATCTTTTCTTAAAGTTAAATCGGGGAAAAAAAGATGGTAGATTCCGTTGTAATCAATAACTTATTTCAAGTTGAGTGTAGGAAATTCTATTTACGTTAAATGACAAATGGGAATAACCCGTGAAAGGATATTTCGAAATAACTGTTTCAATTCAAAAAGTAGAAAAATTGCCAATAAATTGTGGAAAGATCAAATAAAAAGATTATTCCACATTAATTGTATTTAAACTAAAAATCCAGAATATGATCCGACTTCAGTTTAATTTCATCTAAAAAATATATGTTCTAAAAATACTAGATAGCATATTTTTTTTATGATGTATAATGAAATTTTTCTGCATGCTAATAAAGAAGCTAACGTATACTGATTTTATTAAAGTTTATAATTGTTTTTATAAATTTTTATAACAATTATTTTGATAGCACTTATGAAAATGGCAATCAACTTCTCCCCCTCCCTTACATAACATTAATTATCAAAATAATTGATCTGTGTAGAGTGTGTAGGTCAAAAATACAGAAAGGTAAATGACGTTTGGTTTCATTCCAAAATACTTATAAATGCTTATAGTAAGAACAGGTAACTTTTCTTTAAAAAAGTTATAAAAAGTTATTTTAAAACCTGTTAACGTGTCAATTGAAATATGTAATCAAAACTATTATTTAGTTATAAAAAGGGGTACTACGAATATGTACTCTTACATGAAATATTACCGATTGTCCTCATCAAACTTGATTAAGAAAAAAACTGTTTATAATATTCCTTCTTTGATTTAAAATTTCTTTTGGCAATTTAAAAATGATTTTCACTTTTGTTTTAAGAACAAGAAAAATGTAATGAAGAAAAAAGCTATGCTTATTTAATTAAAAAGGAAAAATATAAAATGGCTTTTGAACTTACCGCTGAAAACCAAAATAAAAAACTTGTACAGAAAAACCTCAGTGAAATATAACGAAACACTATTTTTGTACTACATTTTTATTCAAAATGAATTGGTAAATAAATTATTTTTTCGTCACGAATTGTCTTTAAATAACTTTAAAAAACCATAAAAATATCAATTTCATAGCGAGAAATTTTTATTCTCAAGTACGCAATTCCTTTCCTCAACGGCATTTTTAAAGTGCAGAGGTTTAAATCTCTCCTTGTCACTTTGACTTAAACATGCAATCTAAACCCCTTCACCGAGAACCTTTTAAGACTCGTCTCCAGATTTTTATGCTTCTCTAGTTTCACCAAGAAGAGGGTCTCTCCTGTTAAAGTTGTTCTTTTACGCAACTTCAAAAAAAGAAACTCATTCCGGGAGAATTGTAAACAGTTTCTGTTGTAAATACAAATGCCCTTCCACATAAATTTCGATTCGGTTGTGCGGAAAAAATGAAGAGTTTATTTTGGAGTAGTATACCTACAATCGTTTTCGGCTTAAGAGTTGAATGCCTAGCCTAGTACCCGAGATGATAGCCTAGTTATTTTGTAGGTATATTTTAGCTTTTAGTTTAAGAGGCTTATTTATAAAATTAGTAATTAATACCTTAAAATAAGAAGTTTTCACAAGGCATTTTTTTTATTAGTAAAACTGAATAATATAAAATCAGGAGTAATAAGTTATTAAATGAAACAGTTGTAATTTCAATCAAATAATTACTAAAGATATTTGATTTTATTTTATCAAACAGTATTTAATTTTTTTTCTAGAAATTGTAAAAGAAGAAATTTGAAACAGTATGGGACTTTTTTAAAACTTTGAAAAAAATAATGATTATCAATTTCCACTTGCATTTCAAAATGAATGAAATGACTGCTTTTGTAAGTGATAATTTTAGCCCTAAATTTGGGCACTACATTTATTTATTCCGAGCTATCTATTTTCAAAAATATTAAACTATAGTATTTTAAATGAAAATAAGTTCGAAATAAAATGTGTTTAACTTCATTGCTATTTTTTTAAAAAGGGATTTTATTCAATTCAGACTATTATTCGACTCAGGCTTATTATTATTCGGTTAAGACTTTTTTTCAATCAGAATTTTTATTTTGAATAATGCCATTATTATATAGCCTTGTACAATTAAACAAGTCAAAACAAGCAATATTTAATTTCGAGTTGAACTTTCTAACTTAAAATACATATATGCAAAACTGTGATTGATACAAGTCTTAAACCTATTACTATAAAAGATACATTCATTTGAGCCACATTTCAATTAAAAAATAAAATAGAAACAAAACTTCCGAAAAATCAATTTGCCCGATATATGAATTGATTGATTATAATGGGATATAAAGAGTATTATGAAGGTTATTCGATAAAAAACATTAAAAATGACTAATTTTAAGGATGAAATATTTTTAAAACGAATTTGCCTGTACTAAAGAAGAGCTAAATATCGATGTAAAATTCTTCTACATAATACTTATTTAAGAAAACACACAATGACAAAATTCGTTTCATCATACCTATTAATCAATGACAAAATGTGTTAAGTTTTATAAAAGTTTTCTTGTCACATACAATATTTTTCAAATAGAATCTTTAAAGAAGTTTAACATGACGGTAAAATAGTTTAACAATTGTCTTTAAAATAGAAATAAACATGCTGATGTTTATATGAATTAAAGTTTATCCTAAAAGATGGAAATAAAACATACAATTTGAAAACATACAAGAGTTTTTAATGATAACTTTAACTAGTAATTTATCTTTCATATTATAGGCATGATTGTTAATATATGTACGAGTTAAACTTTAAAAAAATTTTTAATCGAAACACATTTCTATAAACGTATCTGTTCACAACACAATAGCATGGGTACTTCTGAAGCTCTAACTAAAAAGTTTATTTAAATGAAATCAATATTTTATTTTGTAACATAAAGAGTCAACGTTAGCAATGTATGTTATATAACCTTCTGAAACAAATTGTAAAAATACGAGAATGTTCTTTTTCATTGCATTTTTTGCAATTGCAGAATGCTGTTGTATGATGTAAGCTTTAAAGATGTGGAGTAAGTTTGTTTAGCTAAATTAAGTTAAATTTACTTATTTTTTTCTACTTGAAGTCCCCCATTTGAAATAGAAAAATAAAAAAAAAAAGTGCGTTCATATTTTTAAGGAGTATCTGTCAACGCACTTTCGTAATCCAATTCACTATTTAGTTACAGCATATTTTTGCAGTGAGCTTTAAATCTGTTAACTAAATTCAAAAAATAACTAGAAGAATACTTCCTCATTTTTTAAATGCGTTATTTACACAGTAGCTATAATACAATTACAATTGAACTTAATGGAAGAAAGTGCTAAATGACAATAGGGAGAAAACAAGAAAATGGGCTTTAAACTTTTTCGTTGGCACTTATATACGGTAAAAACGGCACTTACAAACGGCAAAAAAAATACTTAACTTAAAGCATATGAAAAAGAGAAGGTTTGTTACCTTTGAAGGAGGGAATAACATGTTTATTCACAAAAAATATCAATATTCTCAAAAATGTCACTTAGCACGTTCTTCCACTAAGCACTTCAAATGTTAATATTTTACTTCAAGTAAAAAGTTAACACAAAGAAAAAAATTAGTTTAAAAACATACAATTCTTGTAAATTATTTATAAAATAAGTTTGATAGCCTTGTATTTAAATTGGCTCTTTTGAAGTGCACTTACACATTTTGGGTGTAATATCAAAAGCTAGTGATCCGAATTTCGATTCCTCAGAGTCAGCCAACGCCTATTTTATCTTTTGTTTTACAAAATCGATAAACGAACATCAAGTTCTTCAAAAGAAGTATTAAAAATATTCGAGGTTACACTGACTGCCATCAGCCAATGAATAATTTACAATTTTTGTTATAGAAAAGGGATTAGTAGCAATGGTGATTATTAAATGATAATTTGTTTGTAGTTATCAAAAAATGGTTTTCTGAAAAAATATATATATTATATATATACGTATTACAGCTCGTAATGTGGAAAAAATTTAAAGTAATCTGGCTTAATATGAAGGTGGCATATATATTGCTCAATACCAAAAAATTGTTTTAATTTAAAGGGGAAAGAGTTGGATTATTAAAAGCGGTATAAAAATATTGAAGCAGAAAATTAAAAAGGTTTTAAGCAAAAAGTTTTCACTTTATCGCTCATGGCTTTAAAATAATGAACAAAAAAATATGAAAATATAAATTGTACAAGTTAGGTGGTGGTTATAAATGTATATGCAGGAAGTCTGCAAATGTCTGTACTCTGTATTTAAGCTTCGCATGGAAGCTAGAAATGGACATCCGAAAAACTTACGACCTACTAACCTATTATCGAAAATCTGTTACGGAAAAGTGGTTTACTTCAGGTGATCATAAAGACGGCAATTTCTAAAGAAAATGTGCGTATTTTAAAGCTTAAAACTTAGGTTTTTTTTAAAGCATTGGTCTTTGATATTGACAAATCCATGAATACCATCAAATATGCAATCTAACATAACAGGGGAGACATAACATAACATAAGAGAATGGGAGATATAAACAAAGAGTAATTACAGTAAGCACGGTCCTAATAAACTTTTAATAAAAATACTAAATACTGTTTTATAATGGAAATAAATCTCTTCGTAATTATCGAGAACAATACTTGTTTATTGAAAAGCAAGATTTTTTCTTAGAAAATAAAGTGTCACTAGACAGCATATCATTTCTTGGTAAAACTTTTTGAAAGTTCATGTTCGATGCATTCCAAAGGTCAAAATATTCTTTCACTTAAAACCCAAATTGTATATCAGTGACGACTAAACTACAAAACTTTTATTCTGACGATGAAGTTATAGCTAGTTCCCGGAAAACAGAATTAAAATATTAAAAAAAAACACATTTACTATTGAGCTTTTCCAAAAAAATTTATAAACTAACAGACTAAAAACTCTTCAAACGTATCATAATTTGAAGAGTTTAGACTAAAAACGTTGGCCAAATGGACAGTTTAAAAAAATGTGTCGATGAACAGGTTATTTTCTCGTTTAAAGATAAAGTTTATGAAAAAGGGAAAGTTGTAAAGTTTAGTATGTTTTTTTCTGTATACATTTAGATATTCCTTAAAAACGGTACTTGGTAACTAAAAACTGAAAAGCTCATTTTATCGTTTTTGCTGTTTTGTAACACAGCAGGTTCTTTTACTGAGCTCTTATCATTATTCACAAAATTAACTGATATTTTATTATATTTTGTTTAGATAACGGGGAAGAGAATATATCATCTGTTTAATCACTTTTGCTATAATTATTGCAGTAAACTGGTTCAGAAATTTAAAATTTCCCTAAAGTTGCTTAAAACTATACATTTCATCCAATGACAGAAATAATTGGTTTTAAGTAACAGTCAGCTGATAGCTAATTTATTATTTAGTTCATTTCTGTTAACTGGTAAATAAATAGCAATCTGTTCAATCTTATTATATCCATAGAACTTAAGGCGTTGTAGTTTAATCTGCCCCATCTATTGAGGAAATTTTCTAGATTACAAAAAAATATAAATAAATAAGAAATCAGGAGGGAATTTTTTTCGGTGTCGGGGGAAATACCGGGAAAGCTCTATTGGGAAAAGCATGTTTGAAATCGAAGAATTCCAAATGAAGTTCCTGAATAGTCCATCATTCTAGACAATCCGATAGCCCGATTTAAGCTAACAACCACTCTTATTTGGTGCTTTACATTGGCTGATAGTTAGTCAAATTTAATTTTTGTTTGTTGAGTTTAATTCTCTTATTTTGATTTATAATAAATTCAATTGTGTTAAACTTTTATTTAAAGCGAATTCATATTTAAAGATTACAAAACAATGCATTAGTTAAAAGTTTAAAACATTGGATTATTACGTTGAATAAGCCATTTATTTTATAAGAAAATAATAATACACCACTTTTAAGGTTATTTGTTTTCATCAATGATTTAACAATAAAATTTGGAAGGTTTCTTTTGTCTTATTTGTTGGCAACAAAATTGTAGTGCATTTCAATAAAATTATCTTTAAAGCTATGAAAACATTCGTTATTTTTATTATGAGGTTAAATTTAAACGTTAAAGATACTAAATAAAATCCAAAAAATAAAATTATATCAATCGCTGAGAATATTTAAAATAGTTTTTACAAAACTATTGCAAACATGTGATTTTCCTTTCCATTTTAAAGATGGCCAAAATATACAAATAGCTTCAGATAAAGGGAAGTACAACAAATCACCGCATAATATATTCCGAGTACAATGCGTTTTGCCCTATTACGATTTTAATTCAATTAAATTACATCAAACAATACATTACTAAGACTTTGATGCAGTTTCGCATTTTATACACAATGTTACACACTATTTTTAAACAATGTTTTTCTAATTATTTTCAGTAAATAAATTAACCAAGAACTCTTGAATCCTACTCTTAAGTTTCATCAAAAGTATAAATAACTATCGTGTCAACTTAAAAATGAAAAGATAGTGTGATAATTAAACTTTGTCACACGTTAAGTGTTTAGGAATCAGAATGTAAGTAAAAAGAAACAATTAAGGAGTCTGTTGATCACTCACTTGAGATGTTTTGTGAAAATAATGAACCATTTAGAAAAATGCAAAATAAGACATTCACATCAGAAGATATATTATCATTAAAGAGTTTCGAAAATATCATTTGAAAAATTACGAAAATATCATTGCAATGGTATATTTAATTCACATTCAAATGATAATTTTGAGATGCAAAATGCAGGAAAGAAGAAAAGTTATAAACTGGAAACTTATTTTAAAAGTATACTTTTAAACAAATAATTAAAGCAAATGTTACTTAAAGAAATTCATCTAATTTTGTTGCTATTTTTGTAAAGAAAATAACTAAGCGAGTAAGAATTATTTTCCTACTATACATAAAATTACCCAATTACCCAAAAGGAATCATAATTGTTCTTATTTACTGTTATACATTTAATCATCAAATACTGAATGTTTAATTAAATAATTAAAAAAAAGGCTTTAAAGTTGGATTTCATAGAGATTGTAGGGTCAATTGAAATAACTTTGAACATGGAATAGCTGTAATCAGTGCCGTTTTAAATATTTGTCTAGAGGAAAAAATATTATTAAATATTTTCTGTAGTATATTTGTATCAGGTTTGGTTTTTAGATTTGGACGAATTAAGGTCAAACTATTATAGATCTGGTTGAATAAACCTAGCACTAGAGCTAAACGAGTATTCTTTATAAGAAAACTTAATGTATATATTTATATGCACGATAAAATTTCCTTTTAAAAATGCTTTCAATTTCTACGATTGGTTTTATTTTTCTCAAAAGGGATGTGTTTAACTAAAGAATCTAACTATTAACCCTTTAAAAGGAATTTTTTCTAGTAATGTTACTTTAAAGTATTTATGGGATTGAGATTGATTTATAAAAAGAAATTCATTTAGCTCATTACTTAAAATTAATTTGATTATTAAGACCATTTTATTTGGGTAGGAAGCATGTTTCCCATCGTCCGCTGGGAGCTATTCAAACGTAGTATCTATTCAAACCTATCGTCCATAGGAATCCTGCATTAGTAATTTTTTGTGTGTTTTCTGAAGTTATCAGGAGATGGCAGCACTAATCAAGATTGATGAAGTTGCTGGGAAGAATACTTCCCACAGCCTTATAAAAGGTTAATAGGCATCAATAAGTATTTTTTTAATGAATCTGGATTTTCTAATTCGTATGACAAGTTACGTAAAAAAGTAATTTTAAACTCGTAACAGTTTCATGTATGCTCTCAATATTCAAAAAACAAAAGCGGGGAAAATATGGGATAAACATGGAACATAACATTGAATTCGAAAGCGGAACAACAAAACAAAAAGCAACAGTTTAAATCAGGGCAAAGAAAAAGTGGTGGTTAAAAATAACTTTACAAGTTAATAATGCAAAATAAGGACAAAGATATTAAAATATGAAGTACAATTCCCTTTTCAAGTATTTAGTTAGCAACATATTAAAAATTTTAATCGTAATAACTTAAAAAAAAAAACGTTACTTTTGAAACTTTTTTGTTACCAATATTTCTTAATTTTTTTTCAATGAAAAAATCATGGAAGAAAATCTGTCAATATTACACAGTATTGATTTAAAAAAAAGTTTCGTAAACTCAAAATGATTCGTAAAATTAAATCAATTCTGGCTTCATAAATATATTTAAACCCAATTTATATTTATTCAAAATATTTCTATTTATACTAAACTTTTCACATGCTTTTAGATTGACGAGAAACAATTTAATATTAGATATTTTCTGAACAAACTCTGATAACACTTTATTCTTAATTAGCATGGTTCAATGTATTGAAATTCATTTTCTAAGACATAACTTTGGCAAAATTAGCTTATTAAAGAATGACATTCAGAAAGGATTAGGCAATAATTTTATAATAAATTATTCTTAATCCAACTTAATTGTCTAATTAGCGTCGGCTTTTGCGTTACGAAGACAAAGACTGAATCATAGTTACTAGATATTTAATAAATTCTTTATCTGCACAGTTTATAGTTTATTTTATACGCATGTACTTTTCATGATAGTTGTGCTGCTAATCTCGCCTTAGTACTTGATTGTTTAAAAATTAAAGTTTGGGGATTCGCTGTTATTTTCAATTTCATGGCGAAAGTGAATATTAAAATGTAACATAAGTCCAATCAGCGATAGGTTTTTTTTGCATTATAGGTTCGAATTTATAATTAAAATGTAAATTTGACAGTGGAAAACTACTAAAAAAACCTTATACACATAATTTTAAGTATTATAATCTTTACACAATGTAAAGTACACAAACTTCAATAATAATGGTTTTACTTTTAAAATTTTAGTAATTCCTTTTTTTTCTTCGTTTCAATAATGCTTCGGTATCTATTTTATTATCAAATATTTTTATAAGAATGTTGTCCTACATTCTCTAAGGATATAAAAACATAAATGTTGAGTACCTATCATATAAAAAAAATATTTACAAATTTTTTAATGCAGTTTTGAATATGTGTATTTTACTCTTAAAGAAAATCTTTCTACTTTAGTAATCTTTCCGCCTTACGATTTTCATACGCTTGGAATGTGGTTAACGATATTTTTAAAATAGTGTCAATAACGTGAGGATTTACAAGAATTCATAAATTTTATTTTTGTTAGATCATGGTAATATAGGTTTGGGGAATTTAAGTTTTTTCTGAATCTGAATTGCTTCCAGAAACTGTTTGAGGATTTCAAAAACAAAACAGGAGTATTTTTATGAAAGAAATATATTTATAACAAACTTTAACCAAACAGAAATAGTACATTGAAGGTATTAAAAAATTATAGCAATTTTGTCAGAATATTCTGGAGATAAATATTTATCACTTAAGTTAAATATCATATTATTAATAAATTTATATTAAGTAAAAACTATAAATTGAAATGCTTTCAATGATATATTACATTTCCTAACCTAAAATATAATATCTTCTGTCAAATGACAAAACCATGATTGTTAAAAACACAGTAATGGAAAACTGGATACTGTAAAGCCCACAGTTTACAAAAACCACCAATTCCTACAATTTTGACATTCGTGGTTTTTCCATTTGATCGACGAATATTACAGATTTAATATTATAAGAAATCATGCTCATCAAACCAAAATGCGTAAACACTAAGGTAATCAATATAAATGAAAACGTATCGAGTTAAAATTTTTGTATCGCAAAACAAAATTTCACTCTCCATCCTAACTGTAGTTTAATAAAAGAGGAAAATTTAATTAAGCATGGAAATATAAAGATTCAAGTCCAGAATTTCGCAGATTCTATTTAATCATTCATTGTCCAAATAACGACAAATAAATACAGATATTTTAATTTGAGGATTTTCAATACAATAAATATCCATTTAAAAAGGCTACAAAGTCGGAGATACACATCACATGTTGGGCAAGCCACGACGTATTTTAAACTATCAATCCAAACACAAAAAAATATTCTTTCAATCTCTATTTATTCAAACAATTTTTAACAAGACACACAGCCATCCATCTCATTCCGTCAAAATTCCCATCCCCCATATTTTGATTTCCCTAAGCATTTTCTTTTAAACTCTTTCAAAAACACAGCGCTATTTTTCCCGAAGTCTCCAGCACAAGGCATTGTTTGTTATTTCCCGGGTAAGACGACAAAGTGTCTAATAGCATCCCATTATAGAAGTCGGTTAAGGGGAAAGGTGCAAGTGAAAGCAGTTATACACTCATCGATCGCCAGGGTTTGCCTTATTCTGTCGGTAAGTCAAGTTCACTTAAGATCTTTTATCTTTGCCCTTCAGTTGGACATGGTTGTATAAGAACGGCTTGTCAAAAATGATTTTGGGATATGCTACGTACTTTGGAAAGGATATCTTTTGCCATATTAGCCCCCTAACGATCGGATAATTTTATAGGAAAATTGTCATTATGGTGCCTCTTTTTTTACTCTTGCTTTTCCCTCTTTATTGGTGGATATTTAAGTTAGTTTTAATCTTATTGGCATGTTACTACTGAACACTCCAGCCCAGAAATATCACGGGATTGAGAGGCAAGGAAGAAAACTCGATGGAAGAAGGGTCAATTTCTAAGCAACAAAAAATGCAAAACAAGTATAGGGTATTCGCAAGATTGCTTTTTCACTTATGGGGAAAATAATGCATAAGTAAATAAAAGTAAATGAACAAGTTCTGAGTTAGGTTAGCTATATTATCGTCGCATTAGAGCTACGAGGGCTATTGGTGACGGACGTCGTAATTTAGAACCAGAGTCAAGTGACGACAAGTTCTGAGTATTCTTTTATATTATATACATACTTCACTACAACGCCATCGATGTACCATTCACAAGGAACATAATTAAAATTTCAATTTATATTTCGAAATCTGATAAATGTTTCTTAAATCTTCAGGTCAGTCTATCAAACAGAAAGTTTGTCTTTACAATTCTACAAAGTACTAGAAAAACGTCATTTCATATAGTTCATCAATCGATCATGTAGCTCTTCAACGAACCTGGTGGTCACACCCCATAAGTGTGTGGCACTTTGTCTACCTAAAATGGTGGTGACAAGAGTGAAGGGGAGCCTTTCATGCTCTCTTGATGTTTTTTGAAGCTTTCTTTATGTTTATGACATGGAAATTCCTTTCGATTTAGTGTCTTGACGAAGGATCTTCCAGGCTTCTGAATAGACCACGTTATGCTGGCTTTTATTACTTGTAATGTTACATGTGTTTTGGCACGTCTTTTGCATTGGTATTATTAGCATTTTTTGACGTGGGTTTTATTATTTAGTTGACAGCACAGTACATGAAATTTTCAAAAAAAGAGATTATTTTGTGTAACCTGGAGCTATTTTTTTAAAAATACGTATGGCTTTTTTTAAAACTTTAATTCAAAAGGAAAATAATAAATGGTACTCAAAGCCTTCTCAAGGTTTGAGCTGTTGTCCTTAACGTAAGCTTAATTTTCTCCAACAATAAAACACTAACTTAACTTCGTATTAATTTTAAACCTGCATTTCATTTTTAATGTGAGAACTATTGTAAATTTGTAATTCTTAAATATCTTGACGTGGATGTCATACACGAGAAAACGCATCAATTTAATACACAGTTATTTACTTTTAAAAGAGAATGTGTAATACAATAAATATCGGGTTATTGTTTATGTCATAATGTTATTGAATCAATTGCAACTTTCCCGACAGAAATATATTAAATTTATATGTATCCATTTCACTTTTTTAAATGAGGAAAATTTCTATTGAAAATGTAGATTTCAGAAATCAATTTCAAATAATGAAAATATATCTTTCAGTTTGTTAGTATTTCAAAAAGTTTCGGCAATGTTTTTCGTATTTCAACTTAATTTATTTTCAAACTATTTTATTATTATATTTATATTAATTTTGAATTTAAAACACTATATGAAACTTAGGCAAAAATTTGGACCAAATGAAATGAAGACAAAGTTTTAATCAAATGAAATTTATTAAGAAGCTGTCATAAAAATAGGCGTTTTAGAATTTTAAGTCCCAAGCTTCTCTAAACAGCCGACCATTCCCTCTAATGCCTTGGTCAGGAAATTACTCTTCTAACGTGTTGCGGTTCCAAATACGTTGAAAAAGCATCAATTTGCTAATTAAACCAGACACTCTAATGGTCCTCCATCGCAATCGAGCCCCAACGTTTACAATGGGGGAATTCCGTTAATCGGGGTTTTCCGCCAAGATTTCGAATCGGACGCCAAAAGTGTTCGACACGAATCTAGAAGCTAGCTATCTTATTGTTATAACTCGTTAAATTCACCAGAAAAACTTTGAAAGTTAAAAATATTTATGTTTAATCAAGTGAGTGGGCCTTTAAGGAATTATGTCGGTGGTAAGCATGGATTTTATTAACTGTTAAAAACTAAAGCGTTTTCCAGTTTGTTTTAGATTTTTAGATTCAGTCTAGTAAATTTGAATTTCTAATTTAAATGTAATTTTAATTGCATTAAATTTTAATTGCATTAAATTTTGAATTGCATTTAATTTTAAATTGCATTTAATTTTTAACTGACATTAATTTTTAATTGTTTTTAATATTTAGATGCATTTAATTTGAATTACATATAGTTCAATTGCCTTTGTTTTTAATTACCTTTAATTTTTGATTGACTTTAATTTTTAATTACATTTGAATTTTAATTAAACAACTTCAGGAAATCCTGTTACAAAATTTATTTATACTTGGGGCGTTTTGTTTTATGTGTTGGCGACGAACTTGGCAGTAAAACCCCGATAACAATGTATTCCGTTTTCGAGACAATGCTACTGGGAAGGCAAGCGTTCTCCCTAGAAATTAGACCCATTACTACGCTTTTTTTCTTGATTTGGTTGACTATGAAAGACATCCTAAGCTAATTTATTCCCTTTTAGAATAGGCGTCACATGTTTCGAATTATCGTGGAAAAAAGACGACCCATTCAATGAATTTGACCATTGCCTCCTCGAAGCTATGCCAGGCGGATTTCTTAGTAGAAAAAAGTGGTTTTCCAATGTGAAGGCACTGGACATGAACCGTTGTTCGATGGAAGAAATCTTTCTATCAAAGGATAACTTTGATTGTTCGGGGAAGCCGCGTTTGTAATTAAAGGAAACTCATTAGCTGAAGTTTAGCAGTGGTATTAAAACGCCCCGGGCTATCTTCTCATTATGTAGTTACGAACGGGAAAAGGGTTAGGCATTCTTCGGGAAAATGAAAGAAAATTGGGGCATGGCTGGTTGGGGATCACATGCTCTAATTCATGAATTTCACTTATTTATATTATCACAAAATAAGAATGTATGATTAAATTATGCAAATATAGATGTATAAAGTTTTGCGTTGTTTCTCATATGAACGTGTTTTGCTGTTGTATATTTTAGTTTTTTTTTATTGCCTAACTTAAAGTTACTTGTAAAAGGAATTTCTTATACCTGAGAAAGTGAGTATACAAAAAAGTATTTTTAGGTGTATGTTTCCTACGTCGACTTTATTGGAAGGAGCTGAAATTAAAAGTATATATAAATATAAAGTTAAATTAAAATATAGACAATTTATGCACCGAAATTGGGGGTCATGAAGACTTTTGTAGCAAAACAGGTTCTGAATATGGTATTAGTATTTCATGATTTGAGGTTATAACCTTGCAAAAAAGAACTTTCTAATCAATATACAATTGTATTCGTGGCATGTCTTGATAATTTCATTCGAATGGATCACACGAACTTGCTTATTCAATTCAACAGCCCTGTCTTTGAAATATTCGAGCTAGGAATCGCATTTTCATTGTAAATTTCCGTTTAAATGCTGTTAGAGAGAGTCACGTAGTCACATTTGCAATTTATTTCATCTAATTTCCAGACAGAATTTAGCAAACCGCTAAAACTTTTAACGAACAATAGAATTAAAATTCAACAGACCTTTATTCGCTTTAAAACATTCAATGTATAAAAAAAAACCCGGGGATCACTCACAGGTCACAGAAAAACTACTTTGAAAGTTCACAGTGGAATGATAATAAAACCCCCAAAATCCCAATGCGTCACTCTTTGAAACTGTAAATAAAAATATGAGAAAAAAGTTGATTCCTTATTTCTAGGTCACTCTTTTATTCAATGTCTCTTATTTCTTTTTGAAGTAGACGTCGTTTTTGGAAAAGTGTTTCTTATTCTAATTCCACTTTTCAATGTTTTCTGAGGAGGTTAGAGCAAAGTTTTAAATGTTTGTCGCATTTTTAATGAAATTTTCATCAACTTGTCTAATTTATGCCATACAAACAAGCCATTTTATTGCAATATAAAAGTAACACATTCTCTAAAACTACTTCTGCAAATAACTTATCTATTTCTGAAAAAGTAGATTTTTAAGAAAAATAACACTTCTTTTGAGATTTTTAACTCGCATTTGCTTAAGTACAGCTAAGATATAGGAGCCGTTCCTTAGACCATAACAAAATTATAAATAGCGAGTTCGGCAATTCGAGCCTTCAACTTAAAACTTTAAATTTCATCTTATTACGCGCGCTTATGGTATGAAAACCACGATTTTTCTTGCAGTTTGGTTCACGGAAAAGTAAGCTATAGGCTATTAAAGAAATGAAATCCACAACATAATAAAAAAAATTATTAACCAATCGCTCTCGAAAAAATGAAGGGGCGAGGTTGTTGACTTTCCTAAAAATTTAATAAAAAAATTAGAGCTAAAAGCAAATGAAAATTTAAAAATATATATTGTTCATGTACACATATTTTTTTACATAACTTTCAGATATAATAAAACCACAGCACTTTATGACCGTTTTCATTATAATTAACTAATCGTTAAAGGGTTAATATCAAATCAATTGCCAAAAATACTTTGGGCCTACTTGAAGCGAATAACCACCTTCTCAATTTATGCCTGAAAACATCTATGATATTCTCTTGCCTCCTCCCACCTCCAAAAATTTCGGAGGATTATTTGTGAAATTGGGAATTCCAAAAGTGGGGAGGCAACGCCTTTTCTCACCTCCGCTGGCTGATGTTTCGTTTTTGTTAAGAAGCTTCATTTCCACTCATAATATACAGATTCTCGAAAAGAATTCAATTTCGTTCTTTTCCCGATTGTATTAGGCAAGAAAGAGACATTGCAAAAGAACTTTGCGATTGTGTTTTTTCTTTACTTTGAATATCGTTGAGAAGAGACGGATTTTTTTTTGTAACGCAATTCACAATAAAAAGAATAAAAGCTTTGATTTCGGTGGAAAATCTTGAATGTGTCTGGACTTGTTTATTGGAATTGAACAATTTCTTTTTAGAAACGTTCTATCGAGGCTTATTTAATTACGGGGCCTTTTTTGGAGGTTTTTATGAAACGTTTTAAATTTATAGAGTTTAAACTTGCGAAACAATAAAAATACTTTTAAATATTGCCATGGTGATCAATTTAAGTTAAGTTATTCGGAGAAAACGTTTTTTTTTTATAATCTACAAAAGGTATGTATCCAATTATTTCAAATACTTTTTTTAGCTGCAAAAAAGTTTTTCTACTATTTTCTTTAAGCGTTATTTAACATACGAAACCAATTTATTATTTCCACACGTGCTCACTTCGCTCAGAAAATAAAAACGTTCCTAAGTAACAAGTAAGAATTATGGCTATTTTTTCTGCAAGCTTAGTTTTTTCGTTAATTTAATTGCTTGATTGTGTTTAGATTTTTTCTCATTTTTTGTTAAAACTGTTTAAGCACAAAAGTTATGCGTACATTAAATGAAGGTTAAATGGATAATTGGTACTTAATTGTAACTACATTCTGAAGTTTTGTATTTTTAAGGAGTTAATTAGAGATGAAAAGAGCAGCATTTGAGTTGAAAATGTGCTATTTGCATTCATTAGGTTTAACATTCCGAAAAGGAGATCATGAGGCAATGCTTTATAATTTTGTATTTGAGTGGATTTTAATACTAATAGTCTAATTTTGATGAAAACTATTCGTTAAGTAGAGGTTTTTGAATAAGTTAATTATATACTCTATAATTTAAAGGTATCAATAATCCAAGGCTCCCAGACTCAAGTTATTGTCTCACGAATGAAATGTATCGAATTAGGTTTGGTTTTTATATACTTTTAGTGTATGAAAAGAATGTTATCGATGGTCAAGTTACAGGTACCGGGTGCAAGAGGTAGATACATTCTAAGTTTACTTCTTTAAAAATTGGCACTGAGAAAAGGACATGTTTTAGAAAATATTGTTAAAAATTTATATTCAATGCTGCCAGACATTTTACTCAGGACGGAACTTTTGCCAGACGCTTTAAAGGACCCTGTAAAGTAAAGACTATGCATAATTTTGACTAAATTCCTTAAATAAATCATAACATTTTAAAATTTCAATTATTGCGAATTTTACAACTTTTTCAACGTAAAAAAATCCACAAGAAGTTTATTATATCCATTAAAAAAATCAGGCCTTGAAAAGGTATTCCGCTGCATTAATAACACCTAAGTTAGTTTAAAATTAGAAAATTTTAAAACTCATTAGAATTAGCGCTTCCAAAAGGAAAATGTTATAGAGGAAATCTTCTGAAAACTAATGCCTGACAACTAACAAACATAAGATAACTTATCGTATAAATTATGAAGTTAATTTAAATTAAACTTCCTTTTAAAGATTAAACTCCAACAAATATCACGCCCACCCATACTCTCTCTAATTGAGACCCGTATTTACTCAATATGTTTGGATAAATATCGCTTCTCATTCTCCCATTAAGCGATTAATCCTAGAGGACACACGGTCTGAGCAAAGGCCTTTGAATACAGCGCACTAATGTTGAACAGCACATCCTTTTAATATTAAGCCCTTTAGTACCCGAAACGCTGATTCTGAGATGTGACAGAAGTCCCATATTGATCTGTACACAACAAAATCTAAGATTTAATTCTGATGGTGTTAAGATTTGAAGATAAATATTAACCTCTCAAGACTCGAGCAAAATCCTACACGTATATTCTTAGAATCTAAACATACTTTTCATGCAAATATATGCTAAAAAGTATGTTTTTCAAAGAAATTAAAAAAAAATTATATTTATAGCTACTTAGGGACAAGCCTTAAACTCTAAAAATACACATTTTTTGTGATATAAATGCAACAAAAAAGGCCTTATTACTTATTTGTGGTTAACATATTATTTTAATATTGCTTTTTAATGCAAAAAATGCCTTTAACATTAACTACTAAAAGAAATTTTTGAAAAGTTTGAAAATTTTTTTTAAAAAAATTTACGAACTTACATATCGTATTGACCATTGTTCAACTTTATTTTTTATAGAAATAAATGATTGATACCTGTAATAAGAGGCTGAAAACTGAATTTTGGATCTTTTTCTATCGGACCAGATCAATTTCGGAACTAATTAACGCGTTAATTTTTTTGTGGGAAGGTTTTCAAAAATTTCCCCAAATGGGGACGCTAAGCTGCAAGAGGTTAACCCTAATGATATTAAGATTTTACGATAAATATTTAGGATATATGGGATGATATTGAAAAATCTTTATATCGCCTAAAATTATTTAGCTTATTTAGTTATTGCAAATATGGAAACGTGTGATTAGTATGGAAACTTAAGGTATTTCGATTTCAAGGAGATTTACTTCGAATTAGTACTTCGAATTAGTGAAAAAAGTTTGTGTGTCGGTTTCCGAAACTTTGTGTTTAGACATTTTTGTAAAATGTTTGAAGTTAATTTTGTGATTCTCTATAAAGAATAGAAATCTTAAAAGAACTATAAATAGAAAACTTTTATAGCTTTGAATTACTAATATTAAACTACTATAGCTCTGATAACTAACACTGAAAATTTAACAATAATTTAGGAGTAAAAGTTGCGGTAATATTAACTTTTGTTGACCTTACTTTTTGTTGAACACAAGTTGTTGTAATTAATAACATTTGATCTTAAAGAGTTAAATCACCGAAGGAATAAATTCTCAGAAATTGATTTTTACATGAAAGATAAATAATTTTAAAATATATTTCATGAGATCAGTATTTGAAGTATCACTCCACACCTCTTCAAGCAATATAAATATTCATTACAGGGATAAGTACTATTACTCTTAAAAAGATCAGTAAGCTATTTAAAATAAATTAAGTTTAAGTTTATTAAAAAAGGTACAAAATTATCAATAAACATATTTGTTCACCGTACTATAATAAATTTTGTAGTACAAGTAATTTTCGGTAAAAAGGAAGGAAGAATAAATTTGGAAGGAAAATTTTTTAAATTTGGCTAATGAAAAATAAATGTTAGGAAGGTGGAATTGGAAAATTGTTCAAACATCAATTTTCTTCTTGATTAAAAAATATTTGTCATTTTGGAGTGGTTTTAATCCCTTATTCGAAAGAATTTCTATGCGTAATTATTATATTTTACCGGCATTTTTGATGTTATTTAATCATCTTAAAAATTGAAGTTCTGTCGTTATTTTTTTCATTGGATTTTTTTTTGGTTTTTAAAATATTCAACGTGTTCTCGTAAGTTCGCTTCAATATTGTTTATGACCTTATGTCAAATAATTTTTAATATATTAATAATTTCAATTTTTACCAAAATTGCATTTATGTGCAATTTTTAAAAAATCCAATTGTTATTTTATCAGTGTTTTTAAACTATAAACGGATTTTAATTTTAGATTATATTAATTCTTAAAAATATTAGCCATAACTTAAACAACTAAAAACTATTTCGACAATTTATTTTAAGTTAAGTATTTCAATCAAAATTTTATCATCTTAACAAAAACAATTCGGCAGCTTATTTTTAAAATTAAAAATGGCGATGATTACGTCAATCCTTAAGGTAGGCGAATACCCAAAATTCTAAAATTTTTACTATTACTTTAATCTTTTCCAAATTTGGCATAGTGATTTCAAATATAATGAGCAATGCTTTTTATGCGATTTTTTTTATTTAAATATAATTGATTTATTTTAAACGGTGTTTTTCAACTAAAAAAAGGGGTTTACGCCAACACTTCTAGCATAAAAAGTTTTACATTAATTTACCTGAAATTTTTCACAGATGCTATTTCAATATATATCTGTGCCAGTTTTTTTTTTAAAAAAATGTCCAAGTGTAAGTTAATCGAAAAAAATCTTTTTTTGTGGTTAATTTATAACATTTTTCTTAATAACTTTCTTGTAATTTGTATGTAACTCTAGAGGGTCATTGCATGTATCAGTCAAAAATGAAGAGAATTTAACACATAATAAATGTTCATAGGAGGAAAATTCAATGTGGTAGACTTGTTGGCGTAAACCTTTTTTTTAGAAGAAAAGCACCGTTTAAAATAAATAAATTATATTTAAATAAAAACAAAATCCTAAATAGTATTATTCATTATATTTGAAATCACTATGTCAAATTTGGAAAAGATTAAAGCAATAGTACAAATTTTAGAATTTGGGGAAATTTTGGGTATTCGCCTACCTTAAACTAAATATACAAGAAAATTCTAGCCACAATCCTTACTTTTGAGCGAAAAGACAGTACTGAGCCAAATAAAGGGCGAGGCAAATAAAAGTGGCCCCTACGTAGAGATAAGAGTACGACAGAAATGTTGCCAAGTCAAAAACCAATACAAAGACAGGTTTGCTAACTGAAACTATTGATTGCTTCAATATTAAGCCCAAACAAATGCTTGGCGACTTATTTGTCGGCAACTACGCTATGGTTTGAGGAGCAAGTTGAAATGATATATAAACAAGGTTTGTAGAGCTGATCAATAAAAGTTCCCACTATTGATTATTTAGATCGTTATTTATCCTAGAGAATCGGACCTTATTGTTTTTGTTAATAGAAAACATTCTTAATTGATTGCAAGACACAAAATTTGCATTATTTGGGACGTCTTCATACAATACGAACAAAGATCTGAACTCGCCACTGGGTAGCTCTAATGTGAAGCTAATCCAATACAACCTATGCAGAAACATGTTTCAGGCGGTTTAAGGAGTTTTCTCGCCAAGCATTTCAACTTATTCCTATCTTTAGACCGGGGCACTTTTATTTGCCTCACCCTGTATTAACCCAATTGAATGCAGAAGAATTTGCAGCCGAAACAGCTAAGCTCTCTCAAAGCCAAGTCTCTTTCATGCTTTTGTTTCGAATTAAGGTGAAAGAGACATTTGCGTTTCCAGTTTCATGGTTTTGTTGAAGTGGCTCTTTCGTTTAGTAATACTTATTGGTAGTTTCTCTACAGATTCTTTGGATTTCTGGATATGGTGTCGAGTTTAAAAGGTTGGTTTGGTACACTGTTAAAAAAAATTACATTAAATTTACGGGCAGGGACCTGAAGCAGAGATTCCAGCCCCCACCCCGTTAAAAAAAACTCATGCCCATAATTTCCTACAGCTAATAGATGAGCTAAAACTAAAAATACGGGAATCGACCTTATTTCCTTACATTCGCAGTTTATTTAGTGGGCAAGAACGTATTTCACCAAATACGGCCCTTTGCTTTAAAAATTGAAGGGCAAATGTCGTAAATTTACAGGCTTTTTTACAGTGTAGAATTATCATCGCAGTAGACGTACACGAGTGCTATTGGCGCCACTCCTTGTAATTTTGAATCATGAACAAGTGACGAGGTATACTCACGAAATAGACTCAAAACTATGAAATAACAATATTGCATTGGAGTTTCATTTAGACTCTTCAGTTAACTATCAAGGCTGCTCTTTGGCATTTTAAACAAAATTAAATGCATTTAAATTTGTCAGCATATCTTAAAACAATAGTTAATTTAAATAAGATTGTAATTGTTTGGTTAGTTGTAAAAATAGTTTTAATTTAAAGCAAAAACAATTTTTAAGAAAGATAAAGTTCTTAAAAAATTTAAGAATAAAAATTAAAAAATCTTAGAATCAAATAAAATTATTTTAGAGATATGCTCAACTTTATTTTTAAACCAATGATTCCATAGTTTTAAACCTGAAAAATACAATTTCAGAAGCACATTTAATATCTAGAAATATTAAATCAACAAAAGAATTAAAAAAAATGTAAATAGAGAATTTAAGTCAGGATGAAAGTATTTCATTTTTCTTCAAAGTACTCAGAATATTTTTAAACTTAGAATGAATAAATTAAATATTCATGTAATTTAAATTCAAAAACTCTTCAACTAAGTTATATCAACACTACAATTTTTTTTCTAATTTCAATATATTTTAAGGGGCCATATTTTTTTTTACTTTTTGAACTAATTTATATCACTTAAAGTTTGTAAGAGAATTTGTTTTAGTTGAGAACTTATAATTATACCTATATATTCGTATTGGTTATTTTAATTTTAGTAAAATCCTGGAACTTAATTTTACCAAAAAATATTTTTTCACGCATTTAACACGTTACAGGCGGAAAAAATATCCGATTAACTCGATTTGACATGACCTTGGTGAAAAAGTAGACAATTGCTCGCATCTACCAGTTGAACTGGAAAAAAAATAACTTCTTTTGCTTTAACGAGTTAATTCTAGGTTAGTGAATGTATCAGTAACATTGCCTAGTGAATTTTAACTAGATGTTAGATGATTATTAATAGAAATTCGAGTCGTTACTATGTAACTGGTTTATAGACAGGATAGCTAAAAAAAAACGATACCTGATCTCTAACAACGCCAATCTGAAAGTTACATCGTGGCTAAGAATGATACCTTAAAACACCAATAACTAAGTATTCAGTAATGGTATCCTTAATGACAAATTACACTCATTAAATGACATGTAAAGTTATTCAATCATTTCTTAAATTATCACAAGAACCAGCGATGCAGAGCTGTTCAGCACTATAAAGTTCAGTTCAGCTACTTTCCTAATAGCTGACAGTTGTTCGCAAATTATAACATAGATACGGTCCATTATGCCTGAATTTCAATGAAAAACACCTGTGTGTACCATATGTGGTACACACATCCGGAGCGTGTTAAACCTAATAGTTCATAGGTTAAACTTAAGAATCGTGGCCGGATTTGGCGTCTTTTTAAAAATAACGCCAGGTCGAATGACAAATTGCCCCAGCGTGTGCCGAGACAACCAATGACCGCAGTATGGAGAGCGTGAAATGATAAGAAACTTTTCCATTGCTAATTTCTCCAAAGTTGCCATAATACCAATAAATCGGGGTTCCCAGATTTGGCGTAAAATATCCGGCCACGATTCTTTTTATTAACTAGTTCATATCTAGTCAAAATGAAGTTGCATTTATCAAGTTAAAAATGTGTAAAAATCAGACTCGATGCATATCTTTGTCCATACATTTAATTTTCTTTGTTCATAAATGTTAAGAGTTTCATTTAAAAAATAAATTTAACAGTATTTTCATAAAATCCTTTTTAAATATAGTCTCGAAACCCAATGACGCGACGTAAAGTAAAAGGCTGTTGTGCTGATGTCAGGAAGAGAAGGTGTAGCAGATTTTTCTAAGCCTCTGCGTCGCATGAAAAGCAATTTTTTTGTGGTTCTAATCTCCTATTAAAAAAAGAAGTAACTTGTTTTGAAGAATTCCATAGCGATAAGCTGTTTCTATTTTTAAAGTATTTTAACTATTTAAACTAGTTGTTTATTTATGCTGAAAGAACGTCATTCGTCGACATTTCCACTAGTTTGAAATGTATCGATCAATTCTACCAGATTCGTTAGCAATCATATTGGTTCTAGCTTCTACAGTACCCAACACATGTTGTGTGTTCTTTAAGGTTATATTTATCTACAGATAATACGTCGGGATAATCTTTCGAAAAACTAAAACTACTCTGACTTTATGAAAGATTGTCAACATGTCGCAACTGGGTTGTCAAGGAAAATAATCCTCTTGAAATTGCTTTAGAAGAGTGTTAATTCTGTATTTTCTTAGCAAAAGAACAATCCAAGGTTAATAAATAAGAAATCTGAGCTTTTTAGAATGTGGTATGGATATTTTTTAAAAAATGCGTAGGTTTGAAATAATCCCTATACAGAAAATGACGCTTCCATATGGCTTTATAAGGTTTAAAAAACTAAATAAAATTTATAATTAGATTTAGTTAAAAAAATATGAAAATAATTACATATTATGTAACTATATTAATTTTTAAACTGGTAACTAATAATTCATTGATAAAATCCATTTTGCTACTTGAGGTGGATACTTTATTCAGTTTTCGTATTTAAATACATAGTATTTTCTTTAATTTGTTTTAAATGCATTGTACTGCTGGTTAACATTTAGCTGCTGCTTATGCATCTTTTTTACCTTATATTAACACATAAAAACAATACATGTTTAACGGTCACTTAAGATTAAAATTTTTTTCCATTGGTAACATCAACATAAGTAAGGTATTTTATAAAATTTAATTAGCAAAAACGTTTCATTCCCTTAAAAATAATTTTATTTGATTTATTATGGTTAGTTTGAGTAATAAGGGGTATTTGCAAGCAGTACCATTCATTTAAAATCGTTATGGCTTTCTAAAGGTAAAATATACGTGTAACAGATATTTTAACAGTAATTTCAATTTTGGCGAGTTCCTTAAAATGACACTGGCTAAAACCTAGGTCATCATAAAAATGAGGTCAAAATACCCCCAACTTACATTTAAAGAGTTTTTAACTAACTTTAAATAGATAATTAAGTAGTTATAAGATATTTTTTAGATATTTTTTTTAAGGATAGTGACCGGGCATAACATTTTTTTAGAATATAATTGAAAATAAATTTATCTCACTTTCCTCACTTTAAAAAGTTATATACCTACTGCATTACGTAGTTTTGAAATCTTCTGCAGAAAAAAATGTTCTCTTAATTTACGAATTTTTGTGACCTGGCGTAAAAATAGTAATAAAAAATTAGAATAAAATATATCACCCGCTTTTTGATTAAATAACACAGAGTGTAGTTTCAGTTTTTGATTGTACCTAAAATTTCGATTTCAAAATGGTAAATTCTTATACCTATCCCTCAGATATGAATCTTTCAAATCAGTCTTTCAGGACACCTTGTTATGTGAACACTTGGCAAGCCATAAAACATATCAATTGTATATGTAGGTGTCATACAGAGAGACATGGAAGGCATTTGGAAACTGATGAAAAATCTCCATACCAATACTTCAACCAATAAAGTATTTTTTAAAAATAAAAAGGTGAAAATATTGATTGCCAATATTTTTTTTTATGAAACATTGGAGTTCGGAAGTAAAATACTATCTTATTCAATCACAATAGGGAAAACGTATAAAAGGAACGTGAAATCTAGGGAATTGTTTTTATATTTTCGATTTTAAGGCGTAACCAAATAATGTTTACTCGAGTAACAATTCTTGACATTTTACGCCTGTATAAGTATGTATTTTCATTGTCAAATTATTTTTCGACATATTTTATTTATAGTTTATACTTTTTAAAATTAAATTTAATTATTATCAAGTGTTGAAATATTTACTAAACCACTTTCACTTAAAATCTAGCACACGAGGTCCAACTTGTGTAAAACTAGTTAAAAATACACATGTGTCCTAGACCACTGGATAAACAAATATTTTCCCAAAAATTTAATTTGAAAACTCAAAAATCTAGTTACCTTATTTTCCAGTTTGTTTACATCACAAACCTTAAATTTTAACTCAAAATGTTGACTGCCGTGTGTCGAGAAATAAGATGGCCCACAGGAAAGACTAAAATTGTCATTATGACGCTGAAATGAATGGCGTCTTTATGAGCAGAACTATAATAATATTAAGACACCTTAAGCGATAGAAGGAGGTTAACAACAATGCGCCTTAATTACTCTTTCAGGATGGAAGCTTTTATGAACGAGATTGACTTTAATATTAAGCTTCAGAACATGTCAGTTTTCCTATAGCAATATTTGGTTTGATTTTGTTATATGACGTTTATTAAGGGGGTCCAGCAAATTTAAATTCGGCAAAATTGTACTTATTGTTGTATTATATGAAAATATAAAACAGCCAATAGCCTACAATCCTCAGAAAACTAGATAAAAAAAATCGCATTTCCAAAAGGAGTTGATATCAATTTGATTGAATTATTTGGCAGTCTGGTAATGTTAAAATGAAACTTCAGAAGCTAATATCTTCGGACGAGATTTTCATATTTTGAGACATTTCAAAATTATAAGGCTTTTAACTATGCATTTCAAACTGTTTTCTTATTTTTTTTAAATATAAATAATATTTTTAATAAAAGTATGCATCTCTTTTGTTCATTTGTGCCTTTGATTTTTTTTTTGTAAACAACGTTAAAAGTTGTAAATCTGTATTTTTCAAGAAAATTTTGGTATTTTTTCTTTAATATTTTTTCACAAATAGTAAACGATAACTAAATTGTAATGCAGACTTCTATTGGGATATAAATAAAGAACCTTTTATAAATTTTTGTTTGTAGAAAATTGAAAAACCGAAAGAGCAGGAATTCGAAAATAGTTAAACATCTGACGAAAATTTTAAATTTATCAAATTTTGAAAATTACTTATTGCGTTTTTTAGTTGAAGCATAGTTTTTAAAGATGTTGCTTACGTATAAAAAATTTGGATTTGGCAAATATTGTGCAAGACACTGCCACCCCCCCCCCCCACACCCCCACCACTTAAGACTTAAGAGGGATGCTCAGTCGTGGGTCACTCTCATAGAGCTAATGTATTTGTTATGAAATCGCAACCACTGCGAAAGTAGAGCTAAAAAAATGTAAGCATTTTTTCAACCAGTACAAAAATCGCCATTACATGAAAAATTATTTTTTGCGCTTTTTTTTTAATACATGCTTTGATATACTCGTATATACGTATTAAAAAATTTTTTATTAGAAATACTACACATTAGTTAAAAAATTTCCGTCACAACTAATATCATTCAAATGCAAAATTGATATATTTTGTTATAAAAAATTCTACAATTTTTTTTATCTCAAACAATTATTAAATGAAAACAAATTATTTGAAAAAAATTAAGGGTACACTATAACTGCAAATCAAAGTCAAATACTTCAATATTACCAAATCGTGTAGTGGCATTTTTGGCTGGTAGCTCGTTGAATGTTAGGAATATAGAAAACTTCATTTTTTTACAATATTTTTATTAAAAAAATAGACAATAAGCTGTTTATTTTCTAAATGCTATAGTTTACCTATTGCTTGGTTTAAGTTTTTTTTACGTCTGAATGATTAATACTACCTTTTATTTATAACGGAAAAATCTTGGTTTACTTTAAATTAAAATTTATATATAACCATAAGGACTTCTAAACTTCATTAATTTCAAACGGCCGGCGTTTAGAAAAACTTCATTCCACTTCAAAAACATTGTATAAATGAAAAACAAATATAAAATCCAAATACTGCAATTTCTGAGGTTTTTGCTATCATCTTTACAAAAATGTAGCCTTATTTCAAAATTTCGATTAACAAAACACTTCATTTTTTATGCTTTATATTAAACAAATATATGTTTAACGAGTATAGAAACACCCCGAAGATTTTTTGGTAGAAACTATTTTTTCAGTATGACTAAATTTATATAAAAAAATAATAATGATTTAATCAAAAATTGCTTACGGTTCATTTACTTGGAATACTTAAAAATCTTTCACAATTTTCGAAAATAATCTTTAAATATTTAATACTTTATCCAAAGTCAATTTCAATTTTGTTAAACTGAATAATAAAATCTTTAAAAATGTTTTTTTTTCTGTTTTAATTAAAAACTTTTCCCATAAAGAAATTTCAATAAAAACAATGTCATAGAAAAGTATTCGAAATATATCTTAATATACTCCACAAAATGAGTTTTTTTTTAAATAAATTGTTACATGATTATAGTTGAACAGATACTCACTAGTTTCATTCGATTGATTAAATGTTTTCAATTATACGATAGATAAAATATTTTTTTAAGTCCTTAATTCTCAGAAATCTATTCACGTTACAGTTTGAATATCCACCGAAGTTCTCTTTAACTTAGAGCCTTAACCGACAGAAATAAAAAAATATGATTTATTTGTTAGTAAAAATATTTATATTTTGATATATATGTTTCACAGGAAGAGTGAAAAAAGAGTATATAGGAAAGAGTGAAAATAAAAATTATAAAGTAAAGAACAGAAAAATAAACTATACAAAATTCTTTTTTATTCTAATTTTTCTTAGTCTACAGATTGTGATCCGTCCCTCGCGTCCCAATTTCTTGATTTTGGCAGTTTTTATTCCACTTATAAAGATATGAATTCACTTTTTCAGTTAAAGAATTAAGAATCATTTGGGAAAATATTAAAGCAATTTTTATCTTTATTTTTAAATCTGCATTTATTTTACTGAATATTTATAGCTTGCCCCCAATACTAAAGTCCTATCTGACATATGTAGACATAAACAAAAACTTATGTTGAATTCAATAGGTGGCAGTACAACGCAGTGTCTATGTCGTTTCAGTTTCGTTGGCAGCCATTTTGTTCAACAAAATCAAAAATTCAATTATAGATGTATGATCTGGTCGATGTTAAAGCGTCAATGGGCTCTATATGTAAAGTGTAACTCAAATCCAAAGTTTCAAAACCTTTCAGAAGTAACTTTTTTTCAAAAATTTTAGCCGCAAAATGTACGTTTTATGAAGAGAATAAATAACCCTTAAGTTAAACAAAATACTACCATTTTTGAATTTTTAATCGTAATTTAGAAAAATAAATAATCACTAACTGAAAAAAAACGGAGATTTTTTTTTAGCTAAATAAGCTGAAGCTGTTAACCTGATTCTTGTAAGCTTGTTAACCTGAATGTATTAACTAAGGTGTTACACGATTAGCTCCCATTACTAAACAGAAACAATTATAATAAAGAACAATATGAAATAGGAATAAATAAAGTAACTTGTAAAATAAGAATATTACGAGTTTCCTTAATTTTTTTTACCAGTGCACTTAATTAAAAAACACAAATAGGTTTGTAACAGTAACTGTCATATAGAACCACTTCCACACGCGATATTTAAACCCTAGAAACAAAATTGCCAAGCACAGCCTACACTTCTAATTTAAACTTTTATTGGCCCAAATTTCTTATATATTCTTTGTCAAATCTAATTATTCTTTATCCTTTTCTAAAATAGTTGGCTTGTTTCTGGTAACGTATTTCCTGCCAGCTGTCATTCCTGCTATTTCTTCGTTCGGTTCTACAATTGGTTTGTTGTATCCACAGGACAGGGATTTACCAAGGAATTATTTATTTTAATTCAGAATCAATATTGCCAATCATGGCCTGAAGCATAAAGTTCTTTGACGAAGTAAAATTACTTGCTCTAAAAATCGAAGCGAGAAATTTATATTATCATTCAATATATATTTTGAAAAAAGATTTACAATTTTCGAACAAACAATTGCTGTTCCAAGTTATTCGAAACTATGCCCACTTATGTCATCATATATGCAGTCAAATAAGTATATTATTCACGAAATAAGACCACCATATGTTGTTTACGATAAAATCAATTTTCTCTGGAAATATCAAATTTCCAGCAGTGATAAACGAAATTACGATTGTCTCAGACAGTAACCAAATGACATTTTAAAATAAAAATGCTTTTGAAAATAACAAGCTATGAGTTATTTATAGAATTTACACTTGTTGAAGTTGAAATAAAAAGTATTTAACAAAAATAACTATAGGAATTTTTTTTGTGATACCTAAAAAATTCGCAAAAAAAATTAATACGAAAGCCATACAATGAAGCTATACAAGTAATTATCTTCTTTGATTTATTGCAGAATTAAAACAATTAAAGATTTAATAAAAAACTTTATTTCATCTATTCAAAATAAGAAAATCTCAAAGCAAAATGTCAATCCACTTTCTAAACCAAATGTCTTTATTAATGTCACCATGGGACATGAACAAAATATGTATTTTAATTAAATTTATTAAAACTGTTTATAATAAAGTATATTTTACACAAAATAAATCAATAAAAATTAAATTACGTAAAACGCACCACATTACAAATAAAAATACCTCAAAAGACTTTTTACTTTAATATTTGTCTTTATTCACAAAAAGAAATCTTAGGCAAATATACTTTTAGTTTTTATATCAATTTAAAATCAATTTTGGCAAACAAACTGAGAGTAATGTATATAGCGTAAGGCATATTTTATTTATGTCCTTTGAGACAATTCTTCTTATTCAACCACTTCTATGTAAATTTCTTAAGACCCAGCAAACGTGGGGAAAGAAAATTCAATTTTAGGATTTTCTGTTGGCTTTTTCAGTACATTGATTTTAGATCCGCGTTTGCTCATTCTTTTAACGTGCTCTGGAAATCTATCCAAACTTCGCTTACATAATATTCAATAAGCCTCAAATGGAAACTAAAAGGTTTAAAAAGAAAAATGTGACCCGCCATGTTTTAATCCGCAATAGACTATTGCGGTGTGAATCTTGATTAGCTTTCTCCATAAAAAGCTATATAAACTTATTTAAAATTCAAGTAACATAATTTATCGCAAAAGAGCCAAACAGATTTACTATGAGGTTTTTCTTTTAACTAAAACTAAGCCCAGGGACGCGACAATCCACAGTGGGTCAAGGCCTGCTGTTACAATTTTAGCTCTCTTGATACAGGAGGTCTGGGGTGAGAAACGTATCACGTGGAACATATCACATTCAAACATTCATTCACACACAAATATTCACCATAAAATATTCAACACACCACTTCAAAATAACGCCGAACCCTATATGTTTAAGTCCCAAGCATGCTTGGTCCTCGTTCTATTGCCCTATTTAAGAAATGAAAGGTTGAGTGGACCTAGCACGATTTTTAATTTCTAACCCAGAACCTGAGGAAAATCGGCACTTAAGCCACAGACCTCACTTTTTTGTAACGCGAAAACAAGTTAAAACAGAACATGATTATTTAGGTTCTTTTGAATTATTGTTGCACCAGATATATTGGCGACGGGCTTTGAAATTTAGTTAATTTAGTTAGAACGAAACTGCGATTATAACATTTTTAAACAAAATAGTTTTTTGAACAATCCAATGAAAAATGATATTTTTCATTGTCAGGGAGTATGGTATATTTTTTAAAAGTTAAACTAATTTATAAAAAAATACTAAAGTTATTTTAACTATTACTGTAATTATCAAATTGTTCTTCATTTTAAATTTGAATGGTAAAATATTTGATATGTTGAAAATAAATTTCCCTCCATAGTAGTTGGTTGTATGCTAAATATTATAGTTTTGGATCAAAAGTTACTCTAGCTAAGGAGCTAGACCAAGATTATGTGGCGTAAAAATTTAATTGGTCGTTTTCTATCAATACCAATAAATATCAGACTATTAATCATTTTGACTTAACTACACTGCTCAAAACAATTAGGGGAATGCACGGTTTAAACCATTTCGCCCCCAATGATTCCATTTGGTATCATCAGCTTCCGTTTTTTTCTCATTAAGTCAAAATCGTACTTACTTATCGTCAGATGGAAGAATCATGATTTTTGAAGAATTAAATAGCGTTTGTTTCAATTGAATGAAAATATGAAAAACATGGTAAAATAAAATTCACTCCCAAAAACTTTTATGAAATGAATTGACCCTAAATTCCTTACGCTTGCATTCTTAGAAGTCTAAAATTTGATTTTATTTTTTTACAATTAAAATCTTGAAAAAATTGTTATAATTTATTCAAAAGTTATGATTCCAATTTTTTTGCCCCTTAAATTTTGGTTACAAAATTAAGATTTGTTTCCCTGTTTTTTACCATTTCAATCTGGACGCATAAGGAATCTATTTCACAAATTTTAGATTTTTACAATAAAAAATAAAAAGTTGGAACTGGACGGGTAAACAAAAGTACGCAAAGTGCTCCCCTAATTGTTTTAAGCAGTGTACTTAAATTAAACTTGAAAACCAAGTTTTAAATCGCGATTGAGTTTTCTTTAAGTTAGAGTAGTTATTGACAAGGAAATAAATACACGTGTTGAATCGATTTTTCTAAACGGTAATGAATAGCGTCTGCTTTTAATGATATAGATATCAAGACATTAGTTAGGCTGTAATCCTATACCTTGTTAATCATTGACCTTTTTTAGTTACACTGGGTGGAGCATCCCTGCTTCTCAGAAACTTTAATTGAAAGATCCTTATTTAAAAGTGATTGATGTATTTCACGCAAGAGAAACTTAGAAGGTTAACAGCTTTATAAAAAAAAACAAAGTTAATAAGGGTTATTCTTATTTTTAAACATTTTTTTTAATTATATCAAATATTATATTATTAAAAATGTTATTTTTTTAACAATTATTTTATTTTCATCAAGTTCGAAAAAATAATGTAAATAAAAATAGTTTTGTTTTAACAAACATTGGTGTTAAATAACTATAAAATAAACTTGTATGCAAGTTACTCCCTAAACTTTTGTAGGAAATACTTTTCATAGATAACTTTTAGCGTCAAAAAGTCTTGGAAAAGTTTTTAAATATAAATGAAATGCTTAGCTTATGTGAAAAGCGACTTTCAGAAACATCGTATTCAATGAAATATTTCCCCCCTGAATATGTAGATGATCGATTTTTTTTGTTGCCATATGAAAATGCGAACAATTTTGAAAAACATTTTTAAAACTTCTTTTAGTTCTTTCTCTGATTTCTGACAACGTTCAGAGATTTATTCTTTTAAGCTGAAAAATAAATCAATATTTCGTTGGAAACATGTCCCATTCGGCTTTAGTATGTTTTGTGATCAATGTTTCAATATTTTTATGATCATTCTAATTTGAGTTAGTTAACTTCGTCACTTTTCACGTACAGTGCAAAGAGCTTTAAATTTTCTTAAACTATCACAACCGAAAGATTTAAAATTTCTCATTCGAGATTTGTTAAGAAGAAAACTTGAATAAGAGTTCATATAACTTTGCGATTTAAACTTTATTCCCAGTACAAATGTTGAATGCTTAACTTTCTGTCAGATGGTAAATCGTCAATTATTTATATTCCTAAATAAGCCCAAGAATGACTTGATCATGTGACTTCATTTTGTATGCTTCACATGTTATAGTGATTGGAGTATGTAAAAAAAATTAAGAAATCTAATATGAAAACTTTAACTGGGTAATAACTTTTCATAATTAAAATGTTTATAATATTTTTTTATTTAAATGCTTTATACCCCCCCCCCCCCTAAAATTTAGTTTTTTTTATTAACCCATTAGTGACGACTTTGCGAAAGAAAAACCCACCAAACAGAAAATTTTAAATGCTTGAATGAAAAAGTTTATAAGTATTTTTTATTTAAAGTTAACTTTCGTTAAATCACATGTAAACATAAAATCTTCATCCACGTCCTATACCTATACAACTGTTTCAAGCAAAAGAAATTGCCTTTTAATATGCACCAATAGTAAATCTAATATGCCTAAATATCCGGTATCATTACGGAATTGTCAGCGAGAATAAAGGAATTTCTCAATATAGAAAAAGGCAAGTCCGTTGAAGAATTTTCCCCTCTTATTTCTTTCAACCATAACTGAAAAACAGAAACACGAGGAAATTCTTCTGTTGGACACTTTTTAGATATAGCTATTTAAGTGTATACAAACAATAAAAATTGCTGTGCTGACTTAGTGGTAGAAAGAAAATATCATCGTATGCTTCAAAATGAAATTATACACCAATGCTGTTATTTTTTTGGATTTCAATATGATTTGAAGTGTGATAGTTGCAAAATTACAATAATGTTTTGTATCATTGGCTCTTTATTTACATTTCAAACTTTTAATTCCTTATAACACACAGTATCGATATTTTAAATCAAAACAGTTTAATAATAATTTTATTGTTTTAGGGTTGGACGAAATTTTTTTTCGAAAATATTAGTAACTTAATTCACGTTAATTCAGTTTATGGGAAACACAGATTGAAAAGGAACAAACAATTAACATTATCAAGAATAGTTTGGTGTCCTAATTTGTAATACATTCTTTATAGGAAATTAACACGTACACTAAGTGCTTTGTTTAGGAAAATTAATATCTTTTAAGTTAAGATAATAATCCTGATGTATGACCAATGGGGTTGAGTAACTTCAAAGAACAAAGATATAGTTATCAACTCAAAATGTGCCACAAAATGCACTGCCAGCGTTATCATATTCACTGGTTTCCAAATGTGTGCGTGGCATTTCGGTATGTCTGCAGTTCTATATCAAATACTCGAAATATGTGTATCTCAGCACCGCTTAATATATCAGAGATTACAGCTCTAGCGGTTTAAGTATAATTTTAACTAAATTATTACAGTTTTGGGAAGATCATAAGTAGGTTTTTACTATTATTGATATTCCGAAAATTTAGTTTTTTTTTGTTAGAGATAAAATAAAAATTATTATGAAAAACCACAAACAAAACAATAACGAAATAGAAAAAAGCAATATTAAATACATGTGCATAGAAATGTTTTGTAAACAGTGCAGGGTGGTTATATTTTAGTTACGTTTGAAAATGGTACTCAAATAATAGCTATTGGTCAGTCAGAATAACGTAAAGTCAACAGGAACCAGGAACAAATGTAGGTCGGTCAATAGACTCAATGTAACAAATAAAAAAAAGAAATTCGAGAAATGGTTTAGGGCTTTAAATCAATCCCCCCTCTAATGTAGCTAGCGTTAAACTTGCCAAATCAAGAAAAATTCTATTCTGAGAATTTTATCTTATTCGACTTTGCCATAGGTCCTCTCCTACTGTATTATTTTTTATCCATGGCTTTTAAAAAATACAATTTGATAGCTCCACAAGCAATTATAATTTTGTTTTCTTGAGTCAACACATTTTTAAAATAAAATCGCGTTTTTACAGCTTTTGAAATTAATTAAAATCAACTTAATGACGTATCAGAAGAAATAAAACTATAAACGAAAAAAAAAATACATTTAATTTAAAGCAAGTGTTATTCATAAAGGCACCGTCATTAAAAATATTTTCAAAATTCCTGTACAGTTAAAGTTTTATCCGTTAATCTAGAAATAAAATGTAACAATATAACTAAACACAACCTCAAAGCAACACTTTTTATCGGCACAATTTCAAAATGCATAATACTTTAAGCGTGAGCGAAAATTGCGCATTTTTTAAACTAATTTTTTTTTAATATTCTACAAAATAATTTTTTGTGTGACTTATAAAAAAATATATTCCAAACACCTTAGTGCCATAAAAAAAGGGTATACGAAATAATAGCCGACAACGTTGGAAACCTAATTTAAGAATTTATTTTTTTTCCTTCGAGTTCAACAAGATAAACTTCATAATTGCTTTACATTTTCTTAGAGAATACAAATTTTGCTCGGATAGATATAAAAAATATAGGTAATAATTTTTATGAAAGAGTTATTTTTTCAGTAGTGAATCTTTAATCTATTTGCATTATACTAATAAATAAAATTTCATTATCGGTCTCTTCTCCGAATTGAAATTTCATTTTTTTGCATGAATTGTAAAAAAATTATATTTACAGAAAAAATATTTTAAAACTTAAGAATGATCAACAGGTAGGATGCAAACTTGAGAATGTGGTCGACCGAGACGTTGAACAAGGTCCATTTGTCACAAAAGATTCAAATTTTCACAAGATATTCGAAATTTTAATCTTCACAAAGTTGTTTAATTAAAATTAGAGTAAAACCAATGGAGTCATTTTTGCTTTAGTCCAATCACTACGTTTTTTAATAACTTATTTCCCTAACTACTCACTAACTTTAAAACAACCATAACTAGTCAACTCAAACATCATTAGCTACCTTTAACAAGCCAAAAACACCACGCCAATAAATGGTTTTAGAACCGATAACTTCTTTACCTCACGAAATCTAATCTCCTCACAAAACTGGTAAAAACAAAATCCCCATCAAAAAAGGAGTTTGTTTGAAGCTCCACCCATCCTCAAAGACTATGGGAAGCAGGCCCGTGATAGGCTCAAAAGCTGAGATTGCGCAGAGAGAAGCGGAGATCAGTTCTATCCCGTCAGTTGCTGTTGGCATCTCCTGGTAGAGACTTGATTCGACTCCTCTCCTCTTAACATCTTTCATCTCGCGCTTCTGCTCATCACGTGTGGTAAGAGAGATGTTTTTTTTTGTATCAGTATCGGAGTTGGTTTAATTGTGTTTTATGTTCAGTGTCAATTTATTTAAATGTTTTTTGTAAAGTTATTTAAATATTTTGTTTATTTGATTTGTTTTGAAAAGTTTGTTTGAAATATTTACTTTATAACATGTGGGAAGAATTAGTTCCCCACGAATTATCTGTTTTTTTTCTCACTGTAAAACCAAAAAAATATATTCTGATTTTTACTAATTTTTATTTTTGTTAACTGATGTACGTTTCGTATTTTTTAATAAATTATATGGAAATATTTTTTAGTGAATGTTGGCTTAACAAAAGTAGTAAAGCATATGAAAAAATTTTGCAATTATTTAAAATCAATTTTGAAAAGAAAAGTTCATTTTTTTCTAATTTGTGTTCTTTAAATAATTATTTGAATGTTATGACATGTGATCCGTTATTATTCTTGAAATTTCATTACGAACAATTTGATTTTTTTTGACACTTTTGCTACCACAATACTTTGTGGGCTTATTTTGTAACGATTCCAAAATTTACACATTACATTTTCAGCGTAATTGCCGCAGTTTTCATTGATAAACAAAAGGTATTACTTAATTTGTTTTATGCAGTTTAAACTTCATTTTACGATTAAAAATTATGATATTTCATCTGATTTATATTCGAAATTTATATTAATTTATATTTGAAACATACATTATTTGATTTAATTCTTTTATTCGTGGAATAAGTATTTTTTTCCAAACGCGCCTTTATAATGCTGTTTAATATCCTTTGTATTTAAATGAAATTTTTAATATTTGGGTTATTGAGTTTTAGTAAAGTCTTATTGCATTATTTCAAACATGGATAAAACGAACAGTTAATTCGTATCACTATTAATTCGAACAATACTATGTTACCCGTCTTATCCTAATTACGACTAGTGTTTTTGAATAAGTCGAACAATGTAATTGAAGAACAATTTCTGTACAATTTGTGTATTTCTGTTCTGAACAAGGTACAACTGTAAAAATACAAAATTTAAATACAATATTAGTCTACCACTAATACAACAATATATACCTTACTCCGTACAAAGTGACCCTTCTGTCATGTTATCTCAACGGACTTTAAACTAACGTTGACCCGACCGCTATTTTGACGAGGATAATAGTAATTTAAAATAATGGTCAAGTGGCGAGGCCAACTCAACGTTACAGCGATGTCTTACGCTACAACAACGTTTAGGTTAGTTTGAATCATCGTCGCACTCACCTAAACGAGGGCTATTGGTGACGGGCGTCGTAATTTAGAATCACAGTCAAGTGACAAGCCGAGGCCGGAGTAGGCACCCAACGCAACCGATTAGACCAACATCGTACAATCCAACATCGTTGGGATTGAATCAAATTTAACGTGTTTTTCCTCTACAAGGGGTGTTAATCGCCGGTCATTTTTGGCTGCACGGGCCGTTTATTGGTCGGCAGTTATTTTGGCGAATTAAAGGAACCGAATCTAAGAATAGAACCACAGAAATAGTCATTTCTTACTATAAAATGCAATTCTACACTCTTAAAACAAGAGAGTGGATTTGAACTCAGTTCTGAGTTAATTTCACGCCTCCAGAGTGGAAAATGCACTTACCCGGAAGGAGTGGATTTTTTGTGTGCTAAACCGCCGATAGGATCACTCCAAACGAGTGATTTTAACTCAGCATGAGGTAATATTCAATCCTTTCCAGTGTCAAAAATGCACTTCTCCAACTGGAGTGGATTTCACTCTTTTGTTTTAAGAGTGTATCGTAACATTTTATTCTGTTTTTTAAGTACCTCATGGGAGGCTGAGGAGCACAGTCGCTTGTGCACTCGCCTAGCAGGCGAAAGGTCCCACGTTCGGGTACGGGCATTGCCAAAATAACTGCCAACCTATAAACGGCCCTTGCAGCTAAAAATATCCCACGAATAATACCCCGTATAAGGGAGTGCACGTTAAATATCCTTCAAAGTCCTAACGCTGCGCACGATGTCGTCATTAACGGTTGCGTTGGGTGCCTATTCTTGTGTCGGCTCGTCACTTGACAGTGGTTCTAAAATACGACGCCCGTCGCCAATAGCCCTCGTGTAGCTGTAGTGCGACGATAATTCAAACCAAACCTTAAGTACCTCCTAAAAATATACATTTAAAAGTTAAAGCTTCGGCTTATAATTTTTCTTGAATGGTTGAGGACACAGACACAATAACATTATCGCAGTTACGCCATTTGACCAATTTGTGGAGGTCATCTGGGCGTACCATCGGATAAATACCTTTTAGGATACATTAGCCAGTGTCGCCTTTCCTTCATCATTAATTATACACAGAATTGGCATCCCGAGCGACTCATTTCATCATGTAATAATGAAAATCGTTACGCCTGTTCGGTGGAAATATGAAACATTTGGTTGGAATAACAGGGCATGTCTTTTGATGCCGATACTCGTGAGTTAAAACACGATCAAGTGACGAAACTGACATCCGAGCTGGCACCCAACGCAACCTTATGGCAACATCGTACTACAGAATATTGAAGAATATTTTCATAGCGTGTCGCGTTTAGCGTCACTGGTTAAATGAAATCGTAGTTTGAGACATTTGGCTAATGCTTCTTTTCACTAACATTTCAGTTTGAATTATCGTCGCACTAGAGCTGAACGAGGGCTATTGGCGACGGGCGTCGTATTTTAGCACTACACCTTTCACTAACAGAGGCAATTTATTACCAAACTAAATCCTTCCTTGCCAATAGATATATAATTTGCGTTTACTAGGTGAATAAGATTGTTGAACGCATTACAACATTATTACTTTTTCCTATGCAATTATTTTACTTAGCAGAATGATTAAATTTAGTTTTAAGAGATAATTTTTAATGATTTAAAACATTATTTTGAATTATCTCAGGAGACTTGATTCACTGCCGAATGAACTAATTAGGGTAGACAAGCTATCCGTGACGTCACAGTATCCGTCCGGCTGAGGTTGATGAACCTGTATAGTGTAGTCTAGTCTGAATTATCGTCGCAATAGAGCTACACGAGGGTTATTTTTGACGGACTTCGTATTTTAGAACCAGTCAAGTGACGAGCCGACGCCTGAATAAGCACCCAACGCAACAGTTAAGGGCGACATTGAACGCAACATTAGGACTTTGAAGGACATTTAATGTGCTCTCCTCAACACGGAGTATTATTAGTCGGACATTTTTGGCTACACAGGCCGTTTATAGGTCGGCAGTTATTTTGGCGATGCCCAGACCCGAACCTGGACCTCATTCTAGGCGAATGCCTAACCGAATGAGCTCCCCACCCCCCTTATAGAATGTAGAGAACATTTTTCTGACCAATAAACTTTAGGATATGCTGATTAACGAAAAATCTGGATTAGATTCTAGCAAATAAACGACATTAGAGCTAGTACTAAAAACTAGGTAACCAGAATGTTTGAAGGAGAATAAACAGAGGAGATTTTCTGCAACTATACAATGTTCAGAACTATTATACTCTGTTCAACCAACCCGACTTAAGTATTCACTAATCTTTCACAGAAATAGGCAATCTATTTTCTTCGGTGTTAGCTGGTAGGAAATATGTTCAAACTAAGCTTGTGGAAATAAGACATTGGTGCAACAGCTGTGACACTTCACTAGGGTATAACAAAGTCAATATTTCGGCTTTCTAAGCAACTGACATTTCTTTGCCAAGTCTTGAAAACTCAATATTTGCAGAAGGTTATCCTGTCGAAGGTGGTTAGATTGTTTCACTCATTGACGAATAGTGGAAAACTTGTGGCTTTATTTTTTGGTTGATAGGGGTTGCGGTTAGGTTGAATTAAAGCTACTCGAGGGTTATAACAATGGGCTTATAAGTTAGAACCATATTCAAGTGACGAGTAGGAACTATCGCAACTTTTCAGGTCGATATCGTACGCGGCGTTGAGATTTGAGCCTATTTTAACATGCACTTCCTACACATATTATTTGTCGGACTTTAGCTCTACAGACCATTTCTATAGACCGGCAGTTATTTTAGCAAGTCCGGACACGAACCTGGGGCCTTTCGCATGTAATTACACACCTTACTGACAGGGCTACCCAGGCAAATTTTGTTTATAGGATGACCAAGACAAGGACAAACCTGGAGTACATAACCCCTTTGGCATGATGCCTAAAACCAACCAGGCTACGCTGGGCCCTCGGTTGGTTGGCAGTTGATAAAATATGTGCATTCGGATAAATAAGAACAGTTTTATTTCATCTTTTGTTTGTTGAAGGATGGTAAAAGAACAGTCGTACTATTACACTATGTCCTGGGTCAATGCGACGGTAGGACCTTATATTTTTTCAACCGCTACCAGACTATTCTAAAGAGTGAAAAAAATGGAGATTTATTGATATGAAAAAAATGGTTCGAAGAAAGTTGGTTTCAATAAGAATATTTGGAAAAAATAATACTGTTTAGAACGATTATCGCTGTACTGGAGCAACATTTTAGCTATTGGTGATGGATCATAGAATTTAGCCCACGGCCATCGGAGAGGGAGCAGTTATGAGCGGATTAAGTTCTCAGCGAAAGGTGCCAGGAAATTGAAACGACTGCCTGTCGCATACGTAGAGATTTTTTTTATTTCGTACTGCACAGTCGAGCTATAGAATGACAGTGCTGTATTATTCTATTCCAGGTATCATGATCTCTAATAAGTCAGCCAAGATTTAATAATACGCATTCTTGATTTAATTTTAACATTTTCGAAGAGCCTTTGTTACATAAGCGAATAGAAAACATAAAATTAAATAAGTTTATTGATTTTAAATAGTTTTTACGTAATGCATAATATTAATTTAGCACAACACTTATTGTTACATAATTTTAACTAGGCTAGTTTAAACAGAGTTTGATAATACTGTTTCGTTTCCGAACAATATGCTGCTGCTTAGTTATTTGTTTTGTAATTTTCCTATGCCTTAGCATTTAGCTCAAAAATATACTGGGTTTAAACAATAGAAATATAATCCGTTTAAAATACAAATTCTTTTATTTTCAAATGGTATGTAAAATCACGTTATTAGTTTAAGAACAAATATCGTGCTTTACCATCTAACAAAAAATAGGAATTTCTATTGCATAAGCATCGAAAAATTGCTAACATATTATATTTCCTACTCAGCATTTCGAAAAGCTTCCCGAATACAATTTGTAGTTGTAATAAAAAACTACTTTTCAAAATCGTACACTTTAAATTTTTTTCAAAGAAATATGTGAAACTTAAAGAAATCTGTTTTCCTAAAGTAAAAAAAGCCTTTTTTAAAAGCCTCTTCTAAAGCCTATTTTGTGTGTGAGTACAATCTAAAATATTCACTTTTACTAGCAAACACTGTAAGTCAATTTGTATGCAGTTTTAGTTCTCGGATGTAACCATAAAAATCTTAAATTCTAGAAAAGAATCAAGACTGATCGTTGTAATATACAAGTGAAAAGTCAAAAACAGTTGTTAAATTTCGACATAAATACCAAAAGTTAAATTTGCGCTAACGAACGAACAAAAACAGTTGAAATACCAAATAAATCCATTACGCTTTTTTTATTTTAAGGGAATCAACCTCAAACATCCTTTGTCCCCAATGTGGCATAGTGACCGGGGTGTTGTAGAGAAATAAAGATATGACCTAAGCCTTTGATCATTAAGTCAAATTATCACAACACAACTACATAACAAGATAAAGATTTTGAAGTGAACTTGGTATTCTCTGGATGGAGATTAGAACGCTAATGATATCTATTCGGTCCCATGTCTGGCTGAGGAACGATTTAATCCATAAGAGGGAATGGGCGCGTTGGGGACCTGTAGGGTCTACAAACTCAAGTGCCTAAATGTTAATCCAAAATAAACTATTTTCTCTACCACATTTTTCCGGCTATATTGAATATTTTTACAAACGTTTTTTTTTAATAATAATTGTAGATAACTTACCGGTCTCCTTTTTCCAAATCTTTGAAATTGCTTCGAATATTATGTAAAAATATTCATTGAAATTTTTAAAAAAAATATTCGTGCCAATTTCAAAGAGTGGGAAGGTCGGGACTTGCAAGTCAGCTGCATTTATCACATAAAAAAATTCACTTGTAGAAATATTCAATACAGCCGGAGAAGTGTGGTAGAAAAAAATATTTTTTTTCTCCATAGGATTAACACTTTGCACTTTGCTTTGGAGACCCCCGAACCAGCGCGCCGATTCCCACTTAAGTGTTAGAAGATTGGCTAGATTAAATTGAATGAGATCATACCATGGGTTAAGAATTCTTGATTAACAGGTTTTAATTTTAATTCGGGAAAATATAAAAGTTTCGTTATATGTCAAACAAATCTTAACTTAAAGGAAGTTGAATGTACTAAGGTACCTCACCACGCCTTCATGAGGTCACATTGAGAACTAATTATTTTTACTTTCTATAATTTTTCTCGCCATCTATAGCATTCTTTTCTTATCAATCATATTTATGTGTTAAAGCAATAGGGACTCATGTCCAACGTTTGGACCGTTTTTGTTCTTAAAGTATTTCTTTCTGCTCTTTATTGGTGATTGAATATTTAAGTGCGTAAGAAAAATAATAAACCTTGTCTATAGTTGACTTAGTTTATTTTTGCTGGGATACATTTACATTGGAGAGCCTTAAAGAAGATTGATTTGTCGAAACGCCAAGCCACAAACTGCATTCCTTTTAAGATGTCGCTCAACGCTTTATTTAAGATTATGCCAACCGTTCACAAATTTGACAATAGCTTCTTCACTGATACGAGATCAGTTGAAATATTCTCGCTTGAAAAAATATCATACATTTTTTTTTTAATATTTTTTTTCTTAGTTCAACTTTTACAAATACAATAGATCGAACAGTTTCGATTGACGTTTTTTCCTTCAAAAAACATGTTTCGTTGTTTATTAAATCTAAGTAAAAGGTATAATATTTTGATTGATTTTAAATAATTTGTTTATTACAATTAATGTGTAAGTAAAATTTTTAAAAATACTAAAAAAAACCCAGATTGAATTATCTTAGAATAGCTACTAATAAATTTATTTTAAAAATGGTATAGTTATGACCAATCGTCCAATCGTCTAATTTATATTAGTTACAATAAACCCAAAATATATAATACCTCTGCGTTAAAAATGGAGCGAGTTAACTTATTTTATAAACTTATTTGGAATAAAATACTGATTTTTGCAGACACGACAACGTACTTCAATACTAATTTCATACTCTTTAGAAATACCCAAACGATACTTTAGTACAATGACAATTTGTTACAAATAAATACAATTCAACCAATAGCGCGCTACATGAAACTCATCCATTTGTTCGTATAAAGATATATACTTCGACGCAAAGCGTAAAATCAGCCCCTAAGTAAATTTTTCTTTTCTATGCAGCAAACTTCTCGCATGCCCTGCATTAAAGAAATGTTTTTATGCTCCAACAATTGCCCTCTACATTTGTTCTTGGAACGAAGTAGAGAAATGCGGGTAACATTCGGAAACCCGGACACCATTTAAGTTGGAAAATAGTTCCGAGTTGCATGGAGAAACCTACTGACCTGACAGTGTAAAACAAAGGCACTGGTGCAGAAATTCCTTTTACCTGGGACTGGCCTGATAGACGGAAATAACTCAGAGCAGACCGTATTATACAATAAGGTTACATTATACCATGAGGACTCCCTTTAAAAAGCAAAAGAAACGACTTGTATTCGATTAAATGTTCCGAAATTTGTTTTAGTAATGTTAAGAATAGTTACAATTTACATTTAAGCTTTTTCCATTTGATGGAAATACAAAATAATAGTTTGAAAATAAAATGAAGAGCAGACCATTTATAAGACAGCAAATATTAAATGCAGCCCAGTCGCAAATCTATCATTATTTAGTAATTTTAAGTAGAATATCCGTTAGTCGACACAAGTCAATAAGCTTTTAAACTATCTCATTTATAAAAATTAAGTAGGCTTACATTAACACCACATGCTTAAACGTTTAAAGGATGCGTTTAAAATAAATTACACTGCGACTTAGATGTATAGAATTATTGAAATATCTAATGTCTGCATAGATAAAGAGTTGCTGTCTTTCATTAAATGTGCCTAATGTTCTGGCTTTTAATTAAGATAAATTATTTCTGCGACCTTCGTGTTGATGTATTTATTACGTCTAAAGGTTGTTTAAAGAATCCGTAAGAATGGAAAGAAAGGTTTATGTTAAGAACACAAGGAAAATGACCTTTCTACATTTTAACCTGCGTGTACGAAATAAAAAAAAATACTGCACAAAGTACTACATATGTTTCTAATAGTTTATAACTAAGTTTTAAAAATCTTTTAGATTTCAAACTGTTCCGTAACATCATATCCAGGAGTATATTAAAATATTTTCAGTGATTTAAGCTTATCTTCAACCATACCGGTAATTAAAAAAAATGATGTATAGCCACAAGCAAACCCTAAGTTTAATGCTTTTCATGGCAATTATTCAACAATTATACCATAATAACCGATTTGCAACTATTTTAAAAAAAATATAATCTTGTTAAAACAAACTTGCTACATTTATAACGGATTAGAAAAATCTATGCAATTGCCTATTGCAACTCTATTAAGATACTTATTCCACCATCAAATGTACCTTATAATGGATCATATGCCTCACAGTCTAACTATTTCCAGACCAATTCGGATTTTGTCTAGACTTCGGATCACATACGAGCTTATTCTTATAAGATATGCAAGATGCAATTCGATTTTCACATTGAAATCTTATATGGGTTAGAATCGATGTGATCAAAGTGAAAAACAAGACGTGTTTTGAATAGCTCAAAGAGAAAGTTCATCAATAGAATATTTTTGTGTTTATTCCTACGTGATCATATATTCAAAGATAATAAATTATTACCATATGGTTGCAATAAAGCTATTGTCTCTTACTTTGGGCATTTACTATAGTTTTCCCCTATAGAATCATAAAAATAATTGATAGTCTATCTAGATCAAACTACATTACTACCATACTATTTTTCATGTTTATTACCTTAAACCTAAAAAAGTCATATGCAAACAATACTCAATAGTTTAAACTTTAGTATTATTCTAATACAATTATTATTAATTGAATGTCACATGTTTATTCAAATAAGTTAAACCTACATATTATCGCAGTATAGCATTAAAGTTTATTTTTATGTTTTAATACCATTTTAAAATTGAATTATTTATCTGTAACCGTTTTAAATTGAGTTTCCACCATCATTATTTATCTAAGAATACCATTACGTAATTGAATAAAGTTTTAAAAAAAGCTCTAAACTATTAAAATCATTTTATCTAATTCTTCACACATTAGAAAACAAGTGTCTAAGACATAATTACTTACACTAAGAATAATATTTTGCCGTTTCCTCAGTATTTGGAGCCATAATATTAATTATTCCTACATATATATTAATCCAATTCACTATTTTCTTATTTGTCTTGCTATAGTACTTAGAAATACTCTACTTAGATTGTGACAGGAAACAATAAAGAGATACTTTCAATCAAACCTTTGCTATTCAAAATATTTGAATATTTTCCAACCGAAACGTTATGTATTTATGGATATTTAAATCAATGTTATAAACTTTTAAAGGTTTTTTTCATAAAAAAAACTCGTCTAGTTTAATTTTTCCCATGATGTCTATGTGGGGGTCCTTTCAAAAGAGATGTCTAAAGGATTTCATCATTATACTGAAGGTCGTTTTTTTTTGTGCTTTTTTTATACAGTATGATGGCTTGACTTCTAAAGTGCGCCTGGCTCTAACCCAAGATTTCATCGCTTGGACATAGTGAACAAATAAATAGAGATTTGGGTTTCCTCAAAAACGTTCTTTTCACTTCAACATAAAAAGTACCTCTTTGAATGAAATAATTTTTTATAAAAAGAATTATAATTGGCCCTCTACCAAATAAAAAATAGATTTTTGTTAATTATTATATTTATAATTCTTTATAGTAAACATTGATTTACGCAGCAATTGTACCGGCAAAAAAGTTTTTAATATTTGTGTAATGACATTAGATGATTATTATTAGAAAACATTAGATAATAAATTATATATCAAGTGTGCATTGTATCTAACACGCGTGTTATTAATATAATTAGGGGTAATAAAGTTTAGTATAGTTTTGAATTCGTCTCATCGTTACGTAATAGTCAATATTTAATTATGTCTTTTCAAACCAATTGTTTATAAAAATGGGTTGAATAATGCACAATTATAAGTAATCGAAGTTTCAGTAAAAAAATCCAGTATTGCTTCAATTAGGTTAAATTAGTTTCTTTCTCAATCCAATTTGAATTTAATTAAAGGTTTATTCCGATTCACCGAATTAACTTTTGTTAGTCGGGAACACAAGTAGGTATTAAAGTGAATATATGATAAAAAAAAATTTAGAATTTCCGAGCGGCAGTATAGGTAGGTCGTTCACGAATCCCAGACACCCAGACTCCATTTGCGCTATTAGTAAGATGAAAAACATAATGATATTAAATATTATATTAAAATAACTTTAATAACATTAAAAAGAACTTTGACAACGAATGGATTCATTTCTTGTAAATTTTTATACCACTAATGCATTTTTAGATTCATTCATTTTTTTATCGAGATGGGCCATTTTAAAATGACTCAAGTCAATAAAGTTTTCCCTTTATAACATCGATTGTATTGTTGCATTCTGGCAAAATAACTAATAACAAAATACCAATTCTGTTTTCCTTTTAGATGAGCATTTAAAGATATCCATTAATAGTAAATTAGTGAATTTTAATATCTTAAACAGTCGTAGACTCATAAGAGCAGCGGGACAACTCGGATACATATTACGTCATCAGCAGCTGCTAGTCCCCTCCGACATCGGTTTTTTTTGTATTTTTTCGCTAACTTTTAGTCACTGAAATCAAGTAAATATTACACAGAATTAAAAAAATATATACTATATTGCATTTTTAAGTTTCTCAACATATTTATTCGATATAAAAATGAGGAATTGCCTCATTATTCCTACTAGCATCCTGAGAAATATTGTTTTAAATAATCTGCTTATAAAAATATCAACACATTTGAAACCACGAGAAACTATTTTCTTTGAAATTATAAAGTTTCAAGATATATCGCTATTGTATTTGTTACATTATACGAAGAATATTCGATGCATATTTGTTTAATTATTTTTTGCAGATATCAACCCCACATTTTAAATGCATGGAAATAAGCTCATGATCTTTTATAAAAGGCTTAGTGGGCGAAATGGTTTTATTGTTGAGCCGTAATACTTATTTTTTCTATTTGTGTTCTAAAACAAAGCTTTTACCTTTTTGTTGAGACATTATCATTTTAAAAGCAAATTAATGACAGTTACGAAATCTATTTTTTTTTTAAATAATTTTCACAAGAATTATTAATAAAGACAGTCTTAGAGCTTTAGTGAGTACATGAGATGTAAAAAAAAGACATGTAATCCGCAATGAGTTTCAAATTTTTTATTCAAGCAAGATTTATTCCACAAATTAAAATTAGTTAATTAAACATGAGCTTACTAAGCTGATTATTACTAAAATAAAATTAAAATAATGCTTAACATTTGTGGTTCATGGAAAAAAAATCAGTGTTTGCTTTTGTCCGAAATGAATTTATGGTACCATTTGAAATTTATGCAACTCAATAAAAGGGTTTATATAATTTGGAACATGTTTTTGAAACTAGAGTGCAGTATTACAGTTTAACATAAATGAATAATAAAAAGAACGTATAAAACAAAAACTATGCAGTACTGCTCTTTACTTCAGTAAATTACTATTTTTGAAAAATAACTTTGTTGAGCTATCTATGACACTTTCATTGTGTCGTTAGGAAGTTTTATGAGAAAGTATTGAATTTCCTAATTGGCAATAAGACTTAGGAGAGAAAAAAATTGGTTTAGTACGCTTTATTTAATGCCTCTAATTAACAAAAAAGTAACCAAGTATTATTTCCTGATAAGTAATTGCAATTTTGTATCATGTTTTATTAGCTCTGGCTGTATACTTCTACCAACAACTTGAAAAGTTTTCAAAAGTAACAACTTATTTGGTTCAATGGTAATCACCCTTTTACGTACATAGTTTAATTATGGATTTAGGATGTGGTGAAGGAAAAAGTAGCTACTTGAGTAAGTATAGGTTTATAATTTGACAGAAGTGTTATTAATTGTAGCATAAGAGAATACTTGACTATGTAGTATTTTGTTTATGTTTTATTGATATTCAATTGTTGATTGTACAATAGGCACTGATTAGCGGTTCATTCTGAAGAAGAGCCAAACGTTTACCTTGTGCTTGAGATAAAGTCACCGAGTAGTGATTAGATATTTTCGAATTCAACCCAGGCCAGCTACGGGTTCTGGGTAGACTTGCAAAAATAAAAGTTAATGCGAAGTGTTAGAGAAAACTAATCCTCTTTCGGTATTTCACACTAAGCAATTAAACAAAGGTGCCGGATATACATAAATAAGCTAATCCAAAAGTTTTAACCTTGTTAAAATTTATTTTAACAAACAGCTATTTAAAATTACATGGAATTATTGTATCTTTTTTGAACAAGTTCAATGCTTAAGACTTTTACCAATTAACTCTCATAATCCATCGAATAAGAGACGGTTTTTTATTATTCATGTTAGAAGTTCTGAAGGGCATAGTACACAGTTTGATTGTATGAGCTACAACCATGGAAATAAAGAAATAGTTTATTAAAAAAAAAATTAAATGATTTTGTTGAGCAGGCAATAAATTTGGGTTGGTTGATAAACGTTGCACTAAAGCTTCACGAAAGTTATCGTAGAAATTTAGGCAAAAACAAATTTTAATCCCAAAATCTACTAAAATTTAAAAAATGGCAGAAAGCACAAGAAAAAATCGCATAATTGAAAAGTTGTCTTACGAATATAATTTAGATACAAGGTAAATAGTAGAAGAATCAAATAGTGTGTAAATGTCTACTGTGTATCTGATCCTCAGCTATTCTATCACATTCGTAAAATAGCTGAATAATGCAAAAGACAAAGTTTTCTACCCTTGAACGGAAGTTCTTGAAAAGCTTTATCAGTACCCTGCCTTTCCTTCGATTTCTTTAGGTTTTGTGAAGAGATATCCTATGAAGTTGCAAGGGTTATTCCGCTATCTATTTGACCAAATGGTGAAATGGAATTGGGTAAAAAAAATCAGATAAGGAGCTTGCGGGGGCAATAAAAATAGTTACGATTTTTCAAATATTTCGATCGGCAGATAACGGATGATATCGATACTAACTAATATTGAAGGTTTTCAAGTATTTTAATGGGCGAAAATAATTAAATGCTCTAGATAAAAACTTGATTTTGACATATATGGATGATTATGGTGTTTTTGATTGAAATAATCGATGATGTTCCGAATAAAAACAGGATGGTTAGCCGAACTAATGAACACCGTTATCTATCTGAAGTTGATAAATGACCTAATTGAAAAAAGTGCGATTAGCTCAATGTGTTTTATGAAGTTATTGTGATAGAAAAAATTTGTAATAGATTAGTGTTCTAGTGTTCGTGGAGGTATTTTTATTATTGAGATAAAGTATGATAGCCAGGGATGTAAGAGTCATGACTTACATCACTCATGTAAAACTGACTAAGTTATAAAAAACCTTTAACATGACGAAAAATAAACTAGTTTAAGTAAAAAGTATTCTTTTTCTGTTAAAAATATATTTTAATAGCTTGAAATGTAAATTAATGTAAAATATTTCGGCGTAAATCGAAGTTTTTTCTTAATGTAACCAATAACATTACATACCATACAGATTAATATAGTTATCAATCCGTATTTATTTCGTTTTTTTATAAACATGTGCTTTGAATATAATAATCTGTTGATTCCAATACAAATATTAATCTATCACATTTATGAAATTCACTAACTAGTTTTCGTTATTTTACATGTCTTCGGAACATAATTTTTCTAAAAAACTCTCAAACATTTTGATAGACTGTTATTAAACAAATTTTTTTAATTGCTACGTAATCAAAAAATAACGAAATCAAAATACATGTCATTCCATCGAATTACGAAATAAACTGTGGAATCAAATATCATTAGTTTTCTTTGAACACACACACTCATGACCTGATCCTAAATAAAAGTTTCAAATATTAATCTATCGCAACTTGTTACGTAAATTAAAAATCATTTTTTTTGGATGGAAAATCGAAGCTTCATTAAAATTGCTTTTAAACCTGAGATGGGCCGGCCGGCCGATGTTTTTGAAGCTTGTAAAAGTTTTAAAAAACATCTTAGTCATTAGAAGCAAGACATTTTTATTTATTTTCTAATTATATAACTATTTAATGCATCAGTTTGCGACGAAATTTATAAATATATGCACAAATTATTTATAAAATACTTTGATAGATTTCTGTACCTTGAAAGACGTGATTTAAACTACAATCGTCAGAATATTTAGAACACATTTTAAAAAAATGGAGGATCGTTACTCCATAAAACTGGTAGAAATTACGTGCTGCCTTCAGATTTACATATTAACGCTTCACTACAAAATAGGAAGAAGCGTTAAAATTACTCCTATATTGTGGTGTAGAGTTACTCCGTTCACGTGTTAAGTTAACCCTTAAAGCTGAAGCAGGGCATGCTGCTAGTTTTATGGAGTAACGTTCCAAATTTTTTACAGTGTAGGCAAAAAAACCTTATAAAGTAATAAAAAAATTAAATCGCTTGTTGTTACCAAGGCGTTTAGGAACCCACTAGTAAAGATATATTTTGTGTGAGAAAAAATGAATTAGAATATAATTGAATAACCTTAAAACTAGTTTTCACCCGGGTTAGAGAGTAGCGTTACACCAAAATTGAATAGCTTAGCATACATTAAGGAAATAAAAAAATAACTTTTCCGGTTAAAATCATACAAGTTAAATGCAAAATCTAAAAAAAGTTTCGAAACTGTAACTAATATTTACTCTCAAAAATGTTTTACAATTTTCCGAAGCAATGCCACCATGATATTTCAGTTATTCAACAAATAATGAATTTTTCTATAAGAAGAAGAAAACATCCATCAGCAAACAAAACACAGAAAAAAGTTAAAATATTCATTTTAAGAGGACCGAAATCGATTGACAAACCATTTGTGCACTAAGCCAATACTTATCCCACTTAACAACTTACTATATTCTTTTGGAAAATCCTTAATATTTTCGTTTATTGTGCAAATATGTATGTTTAAAGTTCATAATAAATGGATTTTTCTTTCATTGTTTAGTTCGCAAATCATTCATGGAAAGCTAAGTGGCGTGTTTGATAAAAAGTAAAAAAGAAAATTATAACTTAGTTTGTAAAGACGAGTGTTTCTTACCAAAGTATAAGTATTTTGACAGGAAAGGGAAATTGGCAAAGACCAAAAAAAAAAAAAAAAAAAAAAACTCGCAACCCAAATATATTCGATAATAATTTAATTATACCGACGGTTTCACTTGTAAACATCAATATTGTAAAAAAGGCTATTCCGTTTAATTACTTTAATATGAAAGTAGAAAAAATTTTAGTTAAAAAGCTCAACTACAAAATCAGGTAAATTTTTTTAGTTAAGTTTCCAACCATTGCAACTAACTATTAAAAAAAGATACGTATCAAACTATCGAGAAACAACTTACGAACAAAAAGTGGACAACCAGAGGAAATTATAAAATTAAATATTATCCAAACAAAATATAAAAAGTATTAAAACAACCCTGCAAACCTGCAAACTGTGTCTCTAGTGCGACGTTAGTTCAACAAAATCCACATTTAACTCAGTAATAACCATTTCCCAAATTCCGAGCTCCATGATAAAGTTTAATGTTTCCCCCTTTGAAAATCCGACAATTAGTATATATGACACAGAAAGTATAGTTAAAAATTCTATATTGTCGGGTAAATTTCGGAAAGTTTGCAGGTTTGAGACAATTATCAATCCCTTCAAATAGCGAAACTTTAAATAAAAACAATATTGAAATTATTTAAGCCATCCATTGTTCTGTTAATTGTCGTTAAATTTCGTCATTTTCATTTCTGAGCCTTTATGATACAAGAAATGTATATACTTAATGTTTACGGGATATAACAGATAAGCCCTTATGACTTTTTCGTCTCAATGTTTCTGAAATATCTTTCTTGTATCAAGATATTAAAAATATTTATGTTGAACACAAATAAAGGAATGTTACATGAAACCTTTTCTGGCGCAATATTTTTTGGGTACAATTACTTTCGCTTTTTTAATCACAGAAAGTGGTGGTGGTTCTATGTTAACAAAACCTTCTATCTTTGAATATAAGAAAAATAAACAGTTTCTTCTGTCTCTGATCCTTTCTCAATAGGAGTACACCACTTTTTTTGGTTTTCTTTTTCAATGTACTGTACACGTGTACAGTGTTGCAAAAAGGATAGGGCCTGGATAATATGGATTATTACTACACATTTCACAAATTTTTCTAAAAAACAACTTTTTCAATAACATAAACCTTTAAAATGTTGAGTGAAAAAGTTTTTGTTCTTAATTTTAATATTAAATTGCTCGATATTATGGTAGAATTCAACTTAAAAAAAAACAAAGTTAAATATCTATACACCTGAAAGGTAATTATAAACTCGTCAACTGACTATCAAGTTTTCTAGCAACTCACATAGTTCCATAAACTTTATAATTTTAACTTATTTTAACTTTTGAGGAGTCTTAAAACTATTTCTTAAAAAAGTTTGAAAATGTAAAAGAAATCAATGAGTGGGAAATTAATTACTCATAAATGAAAATAACTTTACACTTTTAGCCAAACTGAATACATGAATATCCCTCAAAATGAGTTATAAACTAAATTTAACAGTACTTTCAAACGAAATAATGATTTTTTAAATCGTAATTTATTTTACAGGAGGAACTACGATTCAAAACGAAGGAGTAAACAACAATAACATTCTTGTATTTAGCAAGTTATTTTCTAAAACTTTACTGCCTGTTCCTAAACCAATTTTCAATATTTCGATAGAAAAATTGTAATATTTAATTAAAACTTTTTATTTTTATGCACGAACTGTTTGGGTATTGTTTTGAATGAGCTCAATTTGAGTGTAAAATCTCTTTAAGAAATCCTTATCACTTCTCAAAGACACCCTTTGTCTTCAAGAAAGTAAAAAAAAGGGGGTACAAGTTGTCTTAGATTGTCTATCTTTAATTATTATAATATGAAGATAAAATTGAAAAAAATAGTGAAGAACACTTATGTACAAAAAAATAACATTTTTCATTTTCCATTGGATATTGCAAAATAAACTATAAATGAAAGAGTAAATTTGATTTTTACTGTTCACTAATGGATTGGTAATGTACTTGAGCTTCATTTAGTGATAGTTGTTGCAATCTGCTTTTATTTCATAAAACTTTTGAAGAGGCATTTTCATAATGAATTTTAGAAAGTTCTTACATTGTGCAATATTCAAACTCATCAATTGCGAAATGATAATTTTATCGTTATGTATTTTTTCTAACATAACTAATTGTGTCTTAATTTTTTTGTATATCTCATATATAACATGTTAACCATGACGGTTAAATGTTTTTGAAGCAATTTGACAATGGTTTAAACAAAACCTGATGTTAAGTCTTATGAATTGTGCAGGATTATTTTAGGTTAAAACGTTATCATTAACATCCTTAATAAATAATTACGTAAAGCTAGAAACGTAAAAAGTGAAACCGAGATTATTTGTTCTTGTTTAATGTCAAGCGTCACAACCTAACTTTTATTTTTTTAAAAGTTGTAAATTGTAAAGTCATTCTCTTACTACTTTAAAAAATTAATTCCTATAGTTTGAATTACAAGCTCGACTACTATTATCAAATTAAAAATATCATGAAACAGAAAAGTTTTTTTTATTTAAGTAAACGTTTGATTTGATTCAATTTCTTTTTATAAGCCCAAAAATAATTTAATTCTTTACACAGAAAGCAATGGACAAAAAACTTTTTTTCAAAGTTTAACTTCCAATGTAAACAAATAGTTTTTCAGGAATTTGTTTTATAGAAACGTTTAATCAGTTTCACTCCTCTAATTCTGTTTGACTTAAAATTTGACGATTGAAATCTTAACTGAAAAAGATAGTATTTTTTCAAGCTTCTCTGTTTTTAATGTTTTTCAAATAGTGTTAAAACAATTCCATTAATAAGTGTTAAAACAATCCCATAAAATATTGGAATTTAATATTTTGCAAAAGAATTTAAATTTGATTAATAAAGGTCAAAAATATTGTTATAAGTAGTGTTATTTTTTAAGGATAGAGGAAAACATTAATTTAACGAGGTTAAACATTTATATAGTTTTCGAATCTCTTCGAGATAGTGTAGCTTATAAAAAGATCAGCTTGAAGAAATTGCCAAAGTGATTATCTATTAAACTAAATAGATCTAGTTTGATAGCTCTCACATTATATTGTGTACTTTTTAAAAGTTATATAAACTAGCAAAATACATAGTTATATGAAATTGCACTGGGAATTATGTTCAACCAATAAAAAGGTAATCAGGTAGAAAGAAGTCGGAAAAAAATGCATTCATGCGATCAAAAAAAGTTATGTAAAAAAATTCTTTACATATTTCACCTCAATTTTAACCCTTTCAGTCCCAGTGATGCCATTTGGCATCATCACTTTCACAAAAATTTTCCCAAATGTTTATGTTCCGTTATGACATCCAAAAACACATCATTCGATTCTACACACTTTGCTCTATTAGACAATATTTTACATTAATCTCAATAGAAGTCGGAACTACGATTTTTTTCATTTAGAAAATAGCTAACAAGCGTTTCACCTGATTTTTGAAAAGTTCACTTCAGTTCCACATATTTAAAACACAATTTAAACTATTTCGGTTAAAATAATTACTAAATTTTTTTAATAATATGGTCAGATGCATTAAAATATATAACTCGAAGTGTTTTTAGGTAATACATATATTTTTATTTTGTCGTTTTCCACAGTTAAAAAAATTGGCATTATTTCAAAAACCATATAAAAAATTAAAATGATTTTTTTTTCTTATGGAACTCTTATCTTTGACCTAAAATAAGCTTATTTTGTGAATATCAGATGTTTCTGTAGTGTAGTGAATTTTTGGGACTGAAAGGGTTAAATCAATAAATATATTTAAAGTTTGTCGCAAAATATTTTTCCATCTCAAAATTCCCCACCTAAATAAACTGTTTTGTCTACTTTAATTTAAAATTACCCGTTTACTACAACACTTGGAACTGGAATCCATTTCTGCAATAAAAGTGTATTATTTGAAATATGTGCAGGAAACCTTTTAAAATCCCTTTGAATTATTCAAGCCAGTAAAATATAAATATGTCTCTCGTTTAACATGTTGAAAGTAATAAATAATGCTAGACAAAAGTAAACAATACAGTTCATTAAATTTAAAGGTTAGGTATGTTTAAATTCGAAGTGTCTATGATTGAGTGAACCTCTCCCACGATGATATGTTAAAATAAAATGTTTGGTGGGGTAGAAATAACGTCGCACGAGATATACACGAGGGCTATCGAAGGCGGATCTTGTGATTTTTGAGCGACGGTCAAATAACGAATCCTGAGTTTATATAGATATAGTAAATGTCAATAACGGTATCGGACTAGAGACAGATTTAATGCTAACCTGCCCCAGAAAGCACGGAGTCATTTTTTGATGGGATTTTTTAGTCCAATAAGAATTATTATATAATAACTACTAATAAAATTATAATAATTTTTAGTACAGTTTATAGAATGAATAAGGCGAGAATATAACCTGCAAATGTATCACTTGCGGCACGACGCACTGTACCAAGAACTCTAAACGTTCAATAAATAGCAAAAATTATAAATTAAAACATACAAAGAAATCCATATATTAATTATAAATAAGTTACAAAAATAAAACATATGAATCGGATATCTTAATTTATTTTACTACCTTAAAAAATCCTATTCAAGAGAAAGTAAATATATATGAAACATAATTGAAACAATAGATAATTAACTTGCCTAATGCAACCAGCCGCAAAAAAGAATGACAATTAAATAAACAAATACGAAATACTTGCCTCTTGAAATTAGTTTGCCCTTGACATATTTTCTTTTTTCTTTGTTTTATATTTAAAGTTTTACTTTAAGTAACGTTTCACGTTTAATTTAATGACGAAACTAATTATTGTGGATGAAAACTGCATTCGGTATAAATTACATACAGTATAAAATGCTCTCTAATTATTATATAAAAAATTTTTTAAAAGACAAGAATAGTATATTAAAACTAACTACAAAAATAAGACTTGTCAATCGCATTTAAGATTTAATTAAATACTAAACTTGTGTTTAAAGAATAAATAAAATTTGTGTCCGTATTTTTTTTTGCACGGAAAAGATAGAATAATTATATGGTTGAAGGACAGCTAACCCATTAAGTATTTTTTAATAAGTTTAAAACACCGAGTCAATTTTTATTTGTAAGAATGAAGTACTCATCGAGAAATTCTCAAAAGTTTAACCAAAAGATTATTTAAAAATTCAATACTTTAGTGATGTTTTAGAAGAACATTCAAAATGTGTATTCTTATTTTTAAATTCCTTTGATACACTAGACAAAGGATACATCGTTAAAAGATGATCCATATTATACTCTACACAAATCTCAATAATGTAGCCCAGTTTTAAATTGAAAATATTGATATTTTATAGATTCATTTACTTGCTCTTAAAATACACAAGCAATTAAATATGTGAAATATTCAAGACAAATATCTCCACAACCGACACGACTTTCCAAATAATGACCGAAATACTAAAAAAAATCAATACAAACAATCAAAGGTAGAGAAAGTTACTGAATTTATGGGTTTAAAGAAACATAATCAAAACGCAAGTTCAATTCATCATCTAAAGCCAACATTATTGGCAACAAACGTGGGCGATATTAGAGAAAATGTGCATAGGTTACGACATACCACTTTTCAGGAATATTTGACTCATCGTAGCTTTTGATCGTCAACTTTTGACAAAAAATAGTTTAGATATTCATGTTTCTGTTTAAAAAAAGTTCAATTGCTATGTTCCATTTGCACTTTTAATTATGCTACTTTGAAGTTTGGCAACAAAATAGAGCATTTATCGGCAATTTATTCGTGAACATTTACGTCCCAAGCCGTAATACTTAACATTTAATATTCATGTATATGGTGACTGGGTCTACGTTAAAAAAAATTCCATAAGAACATTATGAACTTAGTTACTATCAAAGAGAAATGTTGGATAACATTTATATGTTTACCTACATAAATGTCTCTTAAGTACATATGATATTTTGTCGAATAATATTTGAAAATTTGAACACCTAAGATCAACAATTATTAATTCTTTTATGCGTATTTTACATTTACATGTTTATGTTTGGGAAACTAGGTATATTTTCATAAAATGAACGTTAGTTTTCTGTTAAATGGGGGTAAGAAATAACGGTTCGCATTGGAACATTCTTTATTTATTTTTAAAAGAAATCATAATTTTTCATATGAATTATATGCATCATTTGTTAGCTTACTCTATGATATGAATTGCGCATATTTTGCAAAGCTCTTGACAACAATATTTATTAGAACATAGCTGATATTTTCAAGTTTGGCTATGCTCATCTACGCGATACATTGGATCTCATTATGAATTATAGTATAAATGTACTAAAGGAACGTTTATTTGGTATCTGAAAATATTTTTGTATTGCATGCAAAGACGATAAATCCAATATTCAACTCATCATTTAATAACTAAGAATTTAATCTACAGTAATTATCAATAAATGTAATAAATGGCATTAATGTTTTAATGACAATAATTAAAACGGTATTTAAATGTAATTTTATTAATTAACTATTAAATAGTAAGAACGAATAGTTAACGTACTCTTGAAGATGTAGAAATTAACCATGAAGTTTAAAATGTGTAATGTTAAATGTACCTTAGCTCCAATTTTCACAATTTTTTGCTATTTCCTGCAAATATGTAGGCACCAGTTTGCATTTCAGTAAGGCATTTTTTTACACTGATTTTCCAAATGTATTCACAATACATCCCCTTGTTGGACATTAACATTACTACATAAATTTGGTACAAATTTATTTCCTCGCGATTATTGCTCATAATAATTAAAGTTATTCGGAATGATCCAATGTGCCCCCATCTGCCTTACAATTTTTAGTTGTTGAAAATGTCAAGTTCATAACTCATTAAAAGTCAATGTTAGTAAAACACTTTAATATTTATATAAAGAAAATATACAAAACCCTGCACAAAAAAGGTGAGCCTGTTTGGAGTAATAACCTCATATATTTCATGTTATTTACCATATTTACATAAACGCGTTATCAAAAATTTCTGAAGTTCTAAAGATCCAAATTTCAACATATCACAAAAATAATTCTTTCTTTTAATATTTACTAAGATTTGAAAAAATGGTCAAACTTTTAACTTCATTACGAAACTTATAAGAAAATATTCCTTTTTTAAACAGTTTTAAGAGTATTTTTGTTGGACGAGTTCAAAAATGGAAATATTTTTTTAATGTAAAGGTACAAACTTTAAAATACTGATTTTCTAGTTTTCATTTAAACTACTTCGTGTTTACTACTTGTAAACGTTTAAAGTGTTCGTGTTTGTGTTTCTGAAACGCTGGCAATAATATTTAAATATTTTCCATCTGATTCTTAACTTTCCCATCAACTTTAGAAGAAAAAAAACGTCCTGAAGTTTGTCCATTTCCTTGTTGATTTTTTCGAAAAACTCGGAAAGCGGAATAAATGTCGTCCTTTTTTTTTCTCCCGAAGTTTTTCTTTGAACCCCTTTTCTTGTAAGATTTTATTCCATGGCGATTTTTCTAGACGTCTTTAAATATTTGAATCTTAAAGAATATAGTAGGAGGGAAACACGCCGCTCAGAATTGAGGATTTGGTAGATTCCAACTCGAGGAAATATCCAACGGACGGGAACTTAGGATACCCAAAAAAACGTTAAATAGAATTCGGCCCGGAGCAACGCTCAAATCTATTATCCAAATCTGAAACTGTCAAAAAAAGTTTGTCGAGCACCGGCCGATAGACATTATATGCAGTTAAAAACTCTAAACTGTCGCCTCGCGCATTTAGAATTGGCGATGGAATGCTGACTAGAATTTATACGATAAAATATTTGCATCCTTTAAATATGTATCTCCTCTCAAAAGAGATTTGGTCGGAAATATTGAAATTTCTTTCGCACCATTTTCAAGGCAACAATAAAAAACTAGTTCAGTTTATCATTCAACTTTTTCGAATACAAATTTGCGTCTACCTATATGGTAAATATTTATCAAATTTTGGGATTCAATCCCGATTTCCCGTTTTTAAATGCTTTTTATGTAATGATCAAAGTTAAAAGTTGTACCTCATACATTTATGCCTTATCAAATGAAAAATTATCTAAGTGGCAATTTGAAAATTTTCAAGGTACCTCTTGTTAAGAGTTTACATTATGATTTTTGGTAGTTTATCGAAATCATTTATAAGTTTTAGTATATAAATAGTTTTTACTCTTTTATTTTAAAAAAAAGCATTACAGCTTTAAATAACTTAAAAAAAACATTTATAACTGCAAAAACTTTATTCTTTGAAAATATATTTTGAAAAACAAATAATTGATATAAAATTTTATAAAAATGGAAAATGAATTTCATTCAGTATTTTGTAAGCCATCCTATGCATAAATGACTGTCCACAGTGTATGAAGTTTTTCCGATCAAGAGAACTTTCACGACTGTTGCGATTTTAAATATCTAACCTTTTAGGTTACTAGTTATGTCGTCTAAGCTTATGAAGAAATTGTTAAATTCATTTTATACATGGATTACTTTCTGTATTCTTTAAACTCATTTTGTAAAGTTAAACATACAATTTATATTCATAAAATAATAAACATTTCTTACGAAACCATCAACAAAGATTTCCTTTTAAATAAAAATAACTAACATAATTTTTATGGTTAAATAAATACAATATAGTTAGCATAAACTTGTTTATCTAAAAAAGAACTTCATTATCGGATGCTTTGTTTTAAAATACTTCATCCATTTATAATAAGCTTGGTTAATTTCAGCTTAATAATTCATAAAAAGTTAATAACTTAGTAAAAAAGTTCAAAATATATTCTCCGAAAATCACAAAATCATAAACACGTGAAATGATTTTAACAGTTGACAGTAGCAACAGCCTAAAAATAGAATATTTTATAGCATAATGGAATATGATTTACGCTTTTAACGTATTAAAAGTAATTTAGATACAAATTAATTATGATTAATGATGATCATAAAATTTCGCTTGTAACCAAAAGCTTTATGGTACAAAAAAAACCTTCATTATCTCTAATGAGAAAAAGTAACTACTCTGACGACTAATGTTCAGCGTCTTGTAAACAAACTTAATCTAATAAGTTTAAAAGCTAAGTCGGTCCATATACTCTAAGACTGGAACTTAATTTTGAATTCAGAGACAAAAATGCATTGTCTCTTCTTTTCTATTACAAAATTTCACTGATAAATAACGTAGCTGGATTTGGTTAAATATTGTTTAAAATTAATGTTTTATTTTACCTTGTCTTGTTAAACATTCAACTTTTTTTTATTGATTAAGTTTCTAGTATATATCTTAGCAAGAATATGATATTACAAAATATTATAAATAAAACCTGTTCTGAAGAACTTCAGTGATGATTCAGTAAAACTTCACTATGATTTTAAATATTTCGAAGTATAAATTAAAATTTGATTAAAGTAAAAAAGGAAAAGCGATCGTATCGAAAAATTTATCAGTGAGTAAAGTTCGCACGTCCCAACAAAATGAGTACCTTGAGGGATACTAGTTTAAGAGTATGATATCGTTAAATGTAAAGCGTTTCTTATATAACTGAATTATTATTTTCGTGTTTTAAGAATCCAAAATACATGCAAATAAATATTGAGTTCGTAAATAGCGAACAAAACGAATTAGTTCTTCATACAGAATTGCAGAAGAAAAAAACAGTTAAATTACTAGGAAAAAAGCATAACGCCTCTGGCGAAATTGAAAACTTTTCTTTACTCGAGAAATAAAGTTAAACTATTTTATGTTTAAAAATCAATAAACTTGAGTTTTTTAAATTTATTATTAATACAATTACTTTCTTTGCAATCTTTGTTTATCCAAATAAAGGTACGTGAATTGATTGCGTAAAAATTCCATTTAACTATGAAGTCGCATAAAACTTGACATAAATATCTGCACAGCTTACAATAAATATTTCATACTAAAACAAACCTACAATTTTTTTAAACATTCACTTTAAAAGGTAGTTTATTTAAAATTTAATGAAAAGCTTCTAACTGGCTTTTGCAGATCTGTATACATCTGAAAATGGGACATCAAACATTACATTATAAAATCACCAACTAATAGAATCGAATTCCGTATTTCGCACAGCATTTGAAAATGAATAGTAATTCCCCCATAACTATCCAAGACATAAAAAAGCTGTAAATAAAGCAGAAGTTGCAACATTGTTATACAAGAATTTGCATTTCTTCAACATTAGATTTTATTCTGTCTTTTATAATTTATCTTGAACATTTTATAAAATCGAGAAAAAGTAGACACTTAAGGGAGAATGGGAGCCGAGTCTCCAAACCTAAATCTTCTATATGCTGATCCAAGGGAGAAAAATAATTTCTAAGACAAATTACCGCGGTTGTATTGAATATTTTTTCAAGCTGTTCGTTTATACGACAAATAATATAGCTAGCTAACTGAGCTCTATAATTTCACTTTTTGAAGTAGGTTCGATAATTTTTTAATTTTTAAATAGTTTTACACAAAATATTCGACCCAATTTTAAAAAGTGGAATTATACAGCCCTGTGATATCTTTATCGTACAAAAGACAATTGTAAAAATATTCAATACAGCCGAATTCATTTTGGCTTAGAAAATTTTTTCTTCATTGGATTAACTTAAAGAATTCGGTTTGGAGACCCGGCTATCGCTCCAATTCCCCCCTTAAGACAAATATTTAAAGCTCATCTAATTGACTATAAAAGCATAATAAAATTGTATATGGAAATTGCATAATGAAATGCCAATGATATTTGAATATTTCTTAGTTTCCAATTTTAATAGGAGCTCAACAAGTTTCGTAACGCATTAAAAATGCTCTTTTAAAAAGATTTACTCCGTGTTGTATTTCTGCAGCCCAGTGTAAATTATTCGCGGTTTCTGTCAGGTCCTACTTATTTTTTTATGCGTGTATATAAACACAGCTTAGTTTAAAGCCATTTTCGATTTTGAAGCAAGCAAAGTAAGATACAGTAAAAAGAATTAGAGTTTACTATTGGAAATTTGAAAAAATTTTCACTTTAATCGCAGCCATGGTGACCTTTTTAAAGATCATTCTTGAGCTAAAAGTAGAGTGAGAGTTACCAAATATAGAAATGAAAGATTGAAAATAAAACTACCAAGGTCACCCCACGTTTGAGGCAAAGACTTGGCGTATATTTTTTTTATCAGCTACCAATCTGCTTGTTGACGCCTTTAATACGATAAAAAAAAACTCGAAAAATATCATATTGGTCATTTAGTCTTTTTCCACCTACAGTACCACATATTATATTTGGGAAAATCTAACCATTTTATTATCTTAACCAGATACGTAAGTAAAAATTTTAAAATCTTATCTTGAACTATTTCAAAATACGAAAAAAGAAATTAACAATTCGTAATATATAATATATAAGAATACAAATTATAGAGCAGTAAATACGAAGCTACTAGAAAAAAATTTACCAAACTATCTCCATAAACCAAAGTGAAAACTATGTTACAATTGTATTTTTTTTCTAATTTGTAGGACCCTCCCAATACCAACAAAATGCCGTCAAGCGCGAAGCTTAAATGATGAGTCTTTGCTGACTGATCAAATCGCATTGAATTGAAGAGTGGTGCTTTTCTTGGAGTTAACATGGCAAATCCGTAATTTTCTCGAGTACATTTCGAACCGTTAGAGGCCCTCAGAAAATAACTATTTGTTACAAGTTTGTTTAGTCCTATTCCGGTGGTACTAGTATATTTAAATTTATAAATGACGAGTGTACGATAGTCTAAAGAGGTCTGTAAATGCACAAACGGGACATAAAAAGAACTTTCAACCTGGCATTGTCTAAAATATAATTAAATCTGTAGTATGTAATGGTCTATTCAATATACTTTGCATTTTTGTCGAAATATTTAACAAAAGGTATCCAATTTTTTAGAAATTGAGAAATAGATTTTATTTGGTATTTATATGAATTTATAATAACCTTTAAATATCAAAATTAAAGTTTGTTATAAAGTTTAAAAAAATCTAGCCCAAAAGATTGTTTTATACAATTTATCCAATAGAACCGTCAAAAACTTCCCGAACATTTTAAAGTTACATTTCCTTTGTAGGATATTTAAACAAAAAAAAAACAAATAGAAAGAATGCTACAAAAAAATTTTTAACTACACGAACATTTTAAACTAGTATACGAGAAAATTTGTAGAGAACTAACTAAATAATGAAGCTTATTATGTATATTAATTGTACTTGCTTTAGTTTGTGAAAAGAAAAAAAATCAACATAAGTAGAAGAGACAAATGTACATAATTAACACTAGTTAAAAATAAAGAAACTTCCATAAATAATAAGTAAAAAGAAATTGTTAAAATACAGAACATGTAGTTATTGGTATGAAATTAGACAATTTTTCTAATACTTAATTTTATACAATATAAACTTTAACCAATTTATTAAATATAATGACAATAAGTATTTTAAACTGTGCATTTTTGTTTTAAAAAAGGGTTTCGGATTTCCAGAGAAAAAATATTTCTTAAACCATATTTTTAAAACCAAAAACAGCTTTAAAATTTATTTTATTAGAGTTATAATTTAAAATAAATTAATAGATTCAGTTATTTCCGGCTTTTGTTTGTAACCTACAGATGGCGTAACTAAATTAAACAAATATCTGCAATACATTTTCTATGAAGGATTCAAAATTTCTAATGTTTATCTTTACTAATTACGCACAAAATGTTTACAATTATTTTTGTTTAACTGTTATCAACTATAAAGCTTAAAAGAATGCGTAGCGATATTTGATTAAAATTCTTTTCAATGTCAAAGCATTTAAATAATTTTTGAAGTGGGAAGCAAAGAAGTAATAAAACAATTGAATGGGGCAAAATTTTCTAAGAATTGCAATGTTTTAGCTTATAGAAAAATATTCTAAAATATACTGCAGACTAGAAAAATTAATTCACAAGCGACATTGTATATTTTGTTTTAAAAAGCAATTATGCCAGAAACTCCCTTAAGTATTTGTAATAAAAGGCTTTTTATATTATTTTACCCTCCTTAACGAAACAGTGTTAGGAGTCTTGTGAAACAAAATTTAATTGTAGAGTATTATTGTTGTATTATATTTGTAATAAAATGCATAAAATAAGGCAAGTATATTTTTTATGAATTTTATTATATATCTTTAATAAAGTTTTATCATAAAAAATCACTTCTAACAAACGTTCTAATAGTTTTTTCCTATATATATATATATTTATATTATTTATAATTTGAAGGAAAATACCCTTTAAATACTCGAAATTTTGATTAAAATAAATACAAACTAAATTTGTATTGCATAATTGATCATGTTTAAACATGCTAGTTTTTCTTAAACTAATGTAAAAAATCTTTTAAACCTTTTGTTTATGAAGGAGGTTAGATATCATTTAATATGCAAATTGGTTTTGGATTAATTTTCACATTTTAAAAATAAACATAGGGGAAAAAATGTAGATAAGTGCATCGAGAAAATTTCAAATACTGTCATATCTAGCCAGTTTAAAAATTGTTATCACAATTTCAATTCCTTTCAAGTTTCGTAAAAAACAAATTGAATAGAAAAAAATTCTATATCTTTTTATCGCAGTAAGAATAAAATGGATCTTCCCCGGCGGAAATACATTTCAATTCTTTTACTTATTAGACTTATCTCAGCCTCATACACCAGAGACTTAAAGAAGCAATTCCATTACAAAGACTTTTTTCCGCTTGTTTCAATGTAATAAAATTAATGGACTTCGACAGTAGATTTTAAATCGGATTTTTTTTTCTTTCGCTTTATTTTTATGGCTCCAAAGCAGTGATACATACTGATATTGATAGTGTTAACTCAGTTACTTAACAACTGAACTACAAATCATAGGATTATTTCTAAACCTGTCATTATGTCATGATAAAACGCTTTTCTTATGGTTTCACGGTGGTGAAAGGGATTTCTTAGTGTAAATAAGTAATCTCAGCCCAAAGTATATGGTTACGAAATAAATATTGAAGTTTTATTGTGTATTTGGCAACAACTGTTTATTCATAAGCTAAAGCTTATTTAACAATTTGAAATTTTATTTCAGTAGTATAATTCAAACGTAATTATATTATTTTGTGCAATAATATCACTGAGTTTAGTTTTAAATGCATAATAGTTTTTCATTCAAAGATATTTTTATATTTCACTGTATTCAGTAAATCTTCTGTTAATCCTTTAAAATTTGTTTCATTGATATTCTTTGTTATTTTTTTAGGTTCATCCTGCAAACACACCTCATTGCTCAAACTAAATTAAATGAATTGAGATATGTAAATACCATCTTTAGTAGTTAGTACTGTGCATAATTGCGTCATCTGTACATATATTCATCTGTATTTACGACGAAGAACACTCAAAACGTGACTTGTTTACAGACAAACACTGTACATATCTATGTCAAACATCTCCTGTAAATAATATGACTTCACAGAAGGATAAAACTTCTATTTCAAAAGTACTTTATTGTTACCAACTCCAAACCTATGAAATTGCATACATGCTTACCAAACTGCTACATTTATGGTGTTCCTTGTAATGGCAAACGGTCTTAACATTGACCATTATATAGCTCTAGCGGCACTGGTCCGGGCAGGAGGTAATATCTCAAATAACTTCGGCAATATGGATCCCTCAGTAAACTTGACATCTGTGAGAGAGTCAGTGCCACCACCTGACGTCATAACAAGCATACCGGCAGTCAAGGCCTTTTTCTACTGTCTGTACATTACCATCTTCGTGACAGGCATCTGCGGAAATGTACTGGTATGCTATGTCGTGTTTCGCAACAAGGCAATGCATACAGTGACCAATATCTTCATCGCCAACCTGGCTTTGTCGGACATTCTTCTGTGCACATTTGCAGTGCCATTCACTCCCCTGTATCTGTTCATGCATGAATGGGTGTTCGGAGATCTGCTCTGTCATCTAGTCCCTTATGCCCAGGGTGTCAGCGTGTACATCTCGGCATTCACCCTCATGTCGATAGCCATTGATCGATTCTTCGTGATCATCCATCCTTTCAAGCCACGCCTTCAAGTGAAGTACAGCCTCCTGATCGTAGTGGTTATCTGGGTAGCAGCAGGGTTCCTCACCCTCCCGTATGGAATCTTCATGGATCTGGTGCCTGCGAGAGATGGTAGACCGTACTGCGACGAAGGGTGGCCCCACGACTCGTTTAGGAAGGCTTTCGGTTTTACCACGTCAGTAATGCAGTTCGTAATCCCGTTTGTAATTATCACATTTTGTTACGTCCGGGTCTGCTGTAAGTTACGAGATCGAGCTCGGAGTAAACCCGGAAGTAATTCCCAACGAAAAATGGAAATGGAATGGGAACGAACCAGGCGCCTGAATCGAATGTTGATATCCATGGTCCTAATCTTTGGCTTCTCGTGGCTGCCCCTGAACGTCCACAACTTAGTTGTCGACTTCTACATTCCGGCCAGCGCATGGGCCTACCTCAATGGCTTCTTCTTCCTCTCGCATGCCGTGGCTATGAGCTCGACCTGCTACAATCCCTTTCTGTACGCGTGGCTGAACGAAAACTTCAGAAAAGAGTTCAAAACCGTCATACCCTTCCTGAACGAGTCCAGGATGTGTCAGTTCTTCGATTCTTCCAGAGCTCAGAACCCTGAGGAGGGGAACGGGCCGGGGCCGACCACCGCCGCGGCAGCTCCTGATGAACCTCAGCCTGGATGTTCGCATGAAAAGGATCCTGTAAGTGTCGCACCAGCTCCTCAGAATGGGAAGGTCATGTCGGTTAAGTACAGTCCGGAAACAGATACCGTCAGAATGCAGGTGAATGGGGAAGAAACCATGACGGCCGTGTAGAAGAGACAGCAAGGGTCATACTGTACATAGAAGATATTTTGCTATAGGACAAACTCTGGTGTCTATATTCGCTAGGGTGCTACTTTATTTCCTTACCTACAAAAGCGTACCGTTCCCGATGGTTATTCAATGCGATGCTTTGCATTGAAATCTTAAAGAACCTTAAATATGGTAAGTTATTTACTTTATTTCAGCCAATATAGTTTAGATAACAAAAATTATGAAATTTCACATTAACACTTTTTTATTAGTTTTCATAGTTTCATGTATTGACTAGTCAACAATTATGCTTAAATATCATCAGTCATTCATTTTTACAATAGAAAAAATATGATAAGCAAAAATTGAATGAGAAAAGATCATTTTACGAAACTTTTTCAAAAAGTAATTCATTACAATAAATTAATTCAACCTTTCGAATATATTGGAGGTTAAAATAGAAAACCACAGAAAAAAATTGTTAATAATGTAGAAACAAGAATTATTTTTATTTTGAAACCTTCTAATGTTGTCAACATACTTTGCCCAGAGTACTTTAAACATTGAAATCAATTAAATATTTCAACATAAAATTAATGAAAAAAATATTTTCTTAGTCTTTCTTTACTTAGAAAATGAAATATACAAGTACAATTATTAAATTTTATTTATATCCCATTGAAGCAAACATATCACTTAATCAAAAAAAAAGTATTCAGATTTATTAACAAAAGAAAAAAATGAATACAATCAAAAATTGAAACAGAAGCAATTTGAGTGGTTTTAACTCAAAAAATGGTGTAAATGAAAAACCTAAAATCAATTAATACATTTATCAGAATAGTTAATTAACTGATAATATCTAGAAAGACAAGCACCGTTTATAAAAACAATTTAGTACTTTTTCTGTTACTTTTTAGTGCTTAACATAATATTTGATTAATAAAAAACTTCATTTTTCCTATTCAATCTATTTTTATTCTTTGGAGACCACACGTCTCCCCTCTGCAGTAATTTCCTGATTCTCTAAGGTCGTTCTTTCTTACATGATTGAACTAAAGATTATTTTTTAGTCACTATTTTCAAGTATTTCGAATTATCTTTCCTATTTTGTCGTGTGCAACTTAATTTGAATTGTGGTTCAAGTGTTCTTTTCTTGGGTAAAATAAACTTAGTCTACATATTAAAAACGTGAGTGGAGATAAGAAAGATAAATTTATTCATTTTATGTATATTCTTCAATGAGATAGTGGAGTTTAGTTAATATTAAAAAAATATATCAAAAGATTTTTATTACATTAAGCTCATTTTATTATCTACTTTTGCGGATCAATAGTAAAAATAAACCTTTGCAACTGATTAAGAATGAGAGGTATTTAACTTTTTATACATTTTTACCGAACGTTTAAACGTAATTATAATTATTTACTCAGCATGACTCAGCGTAAAAACAACCGGAAAATGACTAAAATATCAATTGAAATAATTTAAATGGAGTGAGTAAAAATTTCATAAATCAACTGCACACACTTTTTTCTTTCATAATTTATGCAGTTAAAATAGTAAACGAAGAAATTCTTTTTATAATGAAATTTAAAAATCTTTGCGCACGTTAACAACGGAAAAACTTTGAACCCTTTCCTCCCTGACGTGATATTTTAGGAAACATCTTTTACAGTCAAATACGTGAATAATTTGTAAGAATTTGAACTTAAATATTTAATTACCCCTGATGAAACATTAATGAGGAGAACTGTTTCATTTTTGCTCCATAACAAAGGAGATAACGGAAGATGTTTCGCCATTCTGATGAAAACTCAGGATCGAAGGGGGTTAATAAATTTGCTTAATATTTGTATTCTTTAGTGCGCTAATACCGAATTAAATAATAAAAAGCATCATCTGAAACATTTTCACAGTTAATCAAAAGTGAAAAAGTATTTTCAGCAAAGAAGTCGATGAGGACCTTTGTTTGTGAAATTGAATCTTAAATATTGTTATCACAGACCATTTTACACAATTCAAGTAAGCTTTTCTATAACTGAAACAACATACAAGTGCTGAAAAGGGGAAAACTTATTCGTTTGAGGGTTTTTTTTATTTGAGGTGAAACGCAATCTCTATAATTATCTTCTCAGTAACTGTCTAATAATAAATTTTAAAATAATCGAATTTTTAATTTTTCCGTATTTTGTTTTTGGGGTAACAAAAACTTCCTAATCTTACAATCGCTTCAACAAATTTTGTGCGCTCTCCAGAAGAGATGGATTTTTTTTTTAAAATTAAAAGTCTAATCTCAAAACCGGGGGCGAATAGAAATCTTTACCGATAAGATTCACTTATTGGTTTATAGAAGTTTTCGAAAAGCAATTTGTTATTGACCTATTTTATTATTGTATAAATTAGATTTTCAAGGTAATATAAAATTTTAGTCTTTTTCTAAATAGGTATATTATTTGGAGCTTACTTTGAATTGAATTTTCTTTATACATTTTAGGAACTTAATATTCCCTTCCTCTGCTTTGTGTGCTGTATTATATATAGCTGCACAACAAAATATGTACATATGTATTTATGTGTATATAAGAACTTCTATGTACTCTAGAAAGTTGGATAGTTAGAAAATTATCTATTGATGTATATATACAGGTAAGTGTTTTTTTTTATTTTATAAATAAGTTATAAAGATTAGATTTTATCTGATTTAAGAACTAAGAAATTAATATTTCTTATGTTAAATATTTTATACATTTATTCATTATTAAATTTTAATAGCAAGTTTATTGGATAATAGTATGTAAATTAAGTAAATAAACAGTATTATAATAAGTAAATAAACAGTATCCTCTAGCTATTAAGTAAATTACAGTACGATTAATTAAGAACAAGATCCTTACCCAAAATATGATAATAAAGGTAAATTTTCTTTCAATATTCTTTAAAGTGTAACAAGAAAAAAGATTTAAGATATCCTATTCTTCACTAAAAGCCAGAAATTGTCATTAATCCCATGGAACACTTTAAATTCTTTTTATAACCTAGTAAGGACCCCAGTAATTAATTTGAAACCCATTGTATTTGAAACTGGATATGGAATATTAAAACATTCTCTAAATATTATGCGTGCGTTTATCCTTTATTACGTTTATATACGCTGCCTTTATTGCACAATAGTATAGACGTAATCTGCTACTTTCATTTATCATATTAATTACAACAATATTTTGTGTTTGTTTGACGCAATTGTCAAAATTGTAATGAAACTATTTAGCATTAAAGGAGAATACTTTAGTCTATTAACAGTTGAGAACGGCAAACTGAAATGGTAAGTACGAATAAGTTTTTGAAAAACTAGAAAGATTTTGAAATTAAAAAAAAAATGGAAGCAAGAGGTAAGATTCTTTTCATTTTGTTTCCCTATATGGAACATTGATACACACACCAATGAATTTAGGATAAAATAATTTGTATGAATATTTATGCAGTTCGTAATGTAAAAATTTTCGAAAGTTACAGTAACGATAATTCTACAATTTAGTAAAAAAAGGTGCAATTCCAAATTTTTTTAATATCGATTTTAATTGTCGCAATAAAGAAAAACAGCGCTACACTCTTAAAACAAACACTTCTAATTTAACTCAGTCTGAGTGGATTTCACTCCTCCAGACTAGAAAATGCACTTCTCCTTTGTGTGTTAAACCTCCGACATGATCACTCCAAACGAGTGATTTTAACTCAGTCTGAGAAAATATGCATGCCTTTACGGTGTCGAAAATGCACTTCTCTAACTGGAGTGGATTTCACTCTTTTGTTTTAAGAGTGTACGACTCATGTTTGAAAATATATTTAAAAGTTTCGAAAAAACTTCTATATTTGGCAGTTATCAAAATGAATCAATCGTGAATCTGCATACAGTTTGATAATCAAATAAGAAAAGTAGCAATCACACTAATAAAACAATCTCGCATATTGCAATACCCTATTTCGCAAAAAGCAGCCCATAATAATCGAACCAACTCCTAAACTGCAATTTCCTTCTCTAATGAAAACTCCAAAACTACAGAAAGCAATAAGACAAATATTTGCAGCTGATCTCTATGAAGTACCTATTCTCCTACTGGTCTTTTTTTATTGCTAAAGATGGGAGATTTGTAAAGACTAGGACAAATATGACAAGTCGGTTAGACGACTGTCATATCTGGATAACAACCAGAAGCTAAAAGGTATTTGGGGACCGTTAGTATTTTTTTGAAAACTTATGGCCATTGCCAAAAACAATTTCGCATAGTACCTTAACAACTGTGGTAAACATCGAACGTTGGTAAGATAAATTATATTACTTTTTTCTATTCTCGGGATACAAAGAAATTTTGAAGTTCTGTAGATGTAAAAAATTGATGACATTTTAGTTGAGCGACATTCTTTTTAGGTAATTTTGGCGACGAGCTTGGTAGTAAATTTTGGTAAGGCAGGAATGTATACATTTTAAATCGAGTTTATGGCCCTTAAGAATGGTTTTATTGCAAATGACATTGTAAAAGTTTATGTTTCCTATTGTGGCAGCGATTCTTGAAAAGCAATAACTTTACTTTGAAGAAGCGATTTGTTACTCGCGAAGGCATAACCAGCTAAAATGATTGGTTTTATATGAATTATTTATTAAATAGTAAAAAGTAAAAGTTATTGATTTAACCATAATTCTTTAAAGAATTTGTGAATTCATTTTCGATTTTTCAATGAACAGTTTATTTATTAACCATTTCTGTCCCAGTAATGTCATTTAGAATAATCACTTTCAATATTTTTTTCCGAAGTGTTTATTTCCCGTTATGACATCCAAACACACATCATTCGATTCTTTACACTTTGTTCTATTAGACAATATTTTACATTAATCTCAATAAAAGTCAGAACTACTATTTTTTTTTTATTTAGAAAATAGCTAACGAGCGTTTCACCTGATTTTTGAAAAGTTCAGTTCCATATATTTAAAAAAAAATTTAAACTATTTCGATTAAAATAATTGCTAATTTTTTTTTTCAATAATATGGTCAAATGCCTTAAAATATATAACTAAGTGTTTTTAGGTAATATATATATATTTTTTATTTTGTTGTTTTCTACAGTTAAAAAAATCGACATTATTTCAAAAACCATATAAAAAATTTTAATGAAATTTTTTCTTACGGAACTCTTATTTTTGATCTAAAATAAGCTTATTTTGTGAATATCAGATGTTTCTGTAGTATTGTAAATTTTTGGTACTGAAAGGGTTAAAAACTAAAAAAAAATTGCTTGATTAATTAAAGTATAATAACACGCTTTTTTATACTTTGTTTCCAAAAACTCAACATTTATTCTGGTCTATAGACAGTTTACATTTCAGACATCGTCGCAGATTAGCTAAAAATAAAAACACAAAATTCTACATAATATTTTAATACTTTAGTATCCTACTCAACTTCGTATGCTTTAATATTCGAGGTTTGGACCAAAATATTTATTTAGTTTGTCCCAAATGCATACAAAATCTTCAACACATTAATGTTTGCCTTTTTCGTTAGCATATCCGAATTCAAAGTTTCAGAGCAAGCTTAGAATACATCTTATATTACTTTGAGACAACTGTCGTAATATTTGTTTCGTATTATGGGCAAGGAAATTCTATACACTGCTTTGTGAGAATTTTAAGTCACTAATGAACTTGAGAGGCCGCCTCTGGCTTTGAGATTTCATTCTAGCTTAAGGTCAGGAAAATTATATTTTAAGGCTCTTAAAAAGAAGTACAAACGTAAGATTTAATGAAATATATTTTACTAAGACTAGTATTCGGTTTACGGAATTTTTCTTAGTTTTCAATACTTAAAATCTAGATTTAAATTATTTGTATTTAGAATTCAGTGTTCGAAATACCATATGATTAAAAATTACTCAGAATATTTTATAAGTTCTAGGGTTATTGAAGCAAATAAAAGTTTGAGGTGAATTTAATTTTATAAAGTATTTTATGATAAAATATTTCTTTAAAGTAAAGGCCTTTTACAAGTTCTTTTTATTAAATTGTTCTACTATTACACATAAAAGTTTGATAAAAAAAATTTACCAACCGTTTTCTCCCACAATTTTTTAAGTTTCACCTTAAGTCGGAAAAAGAAACACACGAGTTAAAAAAAAAACACTAAAGATACATTTTTAGGCTATTACAATACGCGACTAAGGTGACTGTGAGAGTAATACACTAATGCACTTAACCAGGCATAAAAACTTAAATATTTATGGTCGTCACAATTACTAAACACCAATTAAGTCCTTCAACAATTACATCAGATTACATTCCATAAACCAAATCAAAATATCAAAAATATAAAAACTTGAGATACAGCTAAAAATAAAGAATTTTCATTTCCACTTTTCATTGCTAGCTTCAAATATCATTATTTCAAAGCACTAGTTCTGTAGCCTTGAGGTCTATTTGTCTTTATACTTTACTTGGAGAATTGGAATTTACTTTGAAGTTGTATACATGTCTATTCAACAAGGTAAAATGTGCCAAAAGCATCCCAAAATACTATTAAGTAAAACACAATTTTATTTTTTATTTAAAAACATTCGAAAATTCTTTTTAGGTTAATAACTTAGAATTTTTAGTAAGTTATCTCCCAACTTAGGGTTCATTGAGTTGAATGGACATTTTTTATCAAATTATTTTCAGACACACGTAATAGTTGTGCTGGAATTAAACGTTAAGTTTAGGTGCCTTGAAGTAACGACATTTGTAGCAAAGTTATATTGAAATTAACTACCATCTTGCCTAGTCCAGCTCCATAGAAGGATGCGTATTATATAAGTTTTCGTAAACTCATTTTAGTACTTAAAATGAAATTTCGATATTTTTAAGTCTCTTACGATGTAACAAAACAAACTAAAATATCTTTTTTAATCATTTAAAAACAACTTTAAATGAAAATCCTTTCGTATCGCAAACTTAATACCCTTCCAAATTACTACCAGCATTTATCGTCTAATACTCATATCAGAGCATATGTTCCCGAACGTCAATGATAATTGAATAAACATTTTATCCTGTGCTGTATGCTAGATATGGGGGGGGAGGGGCGGACTCAAATCGATATCCTTTATAAAAGGTTAAGAAAATGCCTTATGTGATACGAATGCAATTGACATATCTTTAATTTAAAAATTGATTTTTGAAATCAATATTATGAGATTTCAATTGCATTTTTATCGATTCAGTTTTATTGTAATATCATAATATATTATCTAAATAGGTTTTCAGAGAAAACTATTACTGGGATCTTTGACTTAAAAACGTTGATTCATGATTATTTAGTTAAAAACAAGTGGAATAGTTAATGTGGTTCCAATAAAATATTGTCCTACTTCATAAATCAAATAAAAACGGTGAAACAGTTCTCAATCGGAAAAAAAGTGAACCATTGTGGATTTCTTAAAATGTGAACACGATTACTTTAACTTTGTGAAATATTTCGAGAGTTAAATATTTGTTCTGCACTTCATTTCTGAAACTTAAAAAACACACCAAATATTATCAATAAAATAATGGTTTTGATGAAATTCATAGAGATTAAAAAAATGACTTGCCTAAGATTTTAAAACTTATGCATTCTTTAAATGATAATTAATGTGTTTTAACGTTATGCATTTTTGAAACAAAGCAGTATTGCTTGAAAACGTGAATACTTAACTTATCTTAAATTCTTTTTCAACAATAGCAAGGTAATTAATTTTAAAATTTCTTTCTTAAACGTGGTTATTAATTATGAATAACCTATGTCTTTTCGTTACTTAAATTAAAAAGAATTCATTTTTAACCAAAACAGAGGACAAATAAATGTTTCCGGCATAGATCCTGCAGATCTGAAATTTAAGAAGCCCAATTTTTAAGTTGACATCACCTTAATACCTTTTGCATGACAAATCACAATTGTCAAACAAGTAATGTGTTTAAGTTACTGTAATAGGGCTAAAACAAGTTCGCTTTAGTTAAGTTGAGAATTGTCATCGCACTAAAGGTATACGAGGGCTATTACCGACGGATGTCGTAATTTAAAAGTCAGTGACGAACCGGCATCCGAGTAGGCACCCATCGCAACTTAAAAGGGTGTTTTGAAACAAATTAAACATACACTCTTAAAAAAACACTAGGAAAACTTTAATTTCTGTTGGAATAGTTAGCTTTTAGTAGGACATACTGATTTATACTCTATAAATTACATTTGAAATACTTTAAATATAATCCTTTCATGTACTTATTAAATGATCTCGCCAAGCTTGAAAGACACCAACACTATAATATTCCTATATCTACCTTTACAAAACTACCCGTAAATAAAAAAAACTATTTTTGGAAGAAGAAATCGACTTGCACAATTGAAAGATAATGAATCAGAGAATATTTTAATGCAAAAATGTCAAACATATTTTTGACTTTTTTCTCGTTTTCCAAGGTTTTCTACCTTAAATACCATTCTATCTATCCTTGATGGCTACAGATACTATCATTAGTACGACCTCTCCCATTGCCTAGACAAAATTTCGAATGGGAAATACAAATATTCCCACAGTTCTATCCCAAGGTGGGGCCTCTCACGTAGAAATCCCAATTGGGTCTAGAAGTCCTGTAAAGATCTTCTAGAGATACCAATGGATTCGATACATGGTTGGCAATTCTCAGGAGGAATAACAGGGTATTCTTTTGGACGCAAATGTCGATACTTTCAGCGATAGTAAACAAGAGTAGTAAATAGGAAGTCGTTGATATTATCAGCAAGGAGTTAAAGGTTTTAAATCTGCAACATCACATTTGTATGCTATGCTTGCTATTGTTAGGCGATACCTTGAATTGACTATAAGATATATCATTTTATTTTTAAAATATAGAGGAATCTTAAGTCAAAATAATATGAATTCATAGGACTAGTGAAAAGAAAGCTTTACATATTTTCAAATCAATTGAACATTTTTAAGAAAATAAAGTTTAAAGTAATGTTTAGTGGTCGATTCGTAAACCGAAGTCACCCGGGCAATCATAGAACTATAAAATCTTAAGCCACACAGAGAAAAATATGTTGGGATACTTTGTTTGGTTAGACTAACATCGAACTACACTCTTAAAACAAGAGCGAAATCCACTCCTGAAGGAGAAGTGCATTTTCGACACTGGAAGGGAGTGAATATTAACTCAGACTGAGTTAAAATCACTCGTTTGGAGTGATCCTGTCTCAGGTTTAACATACAAAGGATCCACTCCTATTGAGAAAGTGCATTTTCGACACTGAAGAAATGAAAATTAAAAAAAAAGAGCTATTTTAACTCGGTTTGAGTTAAGAGTGTAGAGCTTCATACAAACAAGAGCCTGACAATTTGGAACCTCGGTCAAGGTACGACTGCGACACTTGAGGGGGCACTCAAAGCATCCTAATATCAAAATTATACATGGAGCATAAATTGTACAACGGCTTTATTTAACACGCACTAAATTCATCACGAAGTATTTATTTATGGCACTGTACAGTATTTTTATAGGATGGTACTTTCAAAACTCGTATTCGAACATCAAAAATTTAGAAACTTCAAACTTCTTGTAACACTAGATTGTGTTGTAACAAACTTTCTTTTAAGCCCAAAAGGAAAAAAACTACATTGACTTTTAACTAAATATCCAATCTTTACCATCAACATTATACTGAAGGCAAATTGCAATTTAACTGATAAATTCTAAATTAACAGCATATAAATTATTACAATATTGAGGTAACAATAAACTAATCTTACACAACTTCAATCAGTAGTTTTCGTAACAACGCATAAATATACTCATTGAAATACTTTTCAGTTTTAATTAAAACGTTATATATTGTAGAATAATAATTAACTGCTTCGAAATTATGGTAGTATCCTCAATCTATAATATTTTTTGTAAATTAAACTTAATAAATCAGTAATAGAAAGTCTGTGGGGAAAGTACTCTAAGTTCCAATGTTAACTGTTTCCATTAATTACTTTGGCGAAATTCTCCTAATTATGCGAACTATTTCAAGCAACTAAATTAAAACTATGTTACGGAACACTTAACAGAAAAAAATATTACCAATTTTTGCTCCCAAGCAACACAAATTTATTAAATTACCCAAAGAATGTTAATCAGCCTTGTAATGTGTATAACAGTGGAATTTATTGTTGGGGTACACCAGGCTTGAAGTAGTGGCAATTTATTGCATTTCGGTCTTTTAGTCAATATGTTCTACGTGCTTTATTAAACGAAATAAAAGCCTTTCTACCATTGTCATCTAATAAAGTCAATTACGCGCATTTTTAAACTGTTTCGTATTATCCTTAAAATTTTATATTTTTTTTAACTAAAATTACGCATTTAATTTGAGGACTTGCAATTTAATAAAAGAACATGTATTCAACAATCAAGCTCATTTAAGTTATAAAATCTGTACAGCATAAAAGAACACACTAAAAAGGCTCTTTTTAAACAAAATCCGTATAACTGTTTATTTTTTTAGATTTTAACAAATGCTAAAATTAAATACATTCTGCAAAGTTTCTGGCATACCAACTGACCAGATTCTTTTTCATAAAAACATTTTTTACGGGATATGTCCTATGTTATTACATGAAACATTGGCCTTTGTTCCCCTAAGATACATAAATCTATCTTCCGCTTGGTCAATAATTCATCATCCGTTGCCTTGACCTTTAATTACTGAATACATAATTATTAAATAACAAAGCTATTTTCAGAGTATGGAAGGGATTTTTAAACAGGGTTTTTGATTAAAACTGATGCATGTAATGATCGATGTCGCGTCTACCGATTCTGTTTAGTAATTATGTTATTACCAAACGCCGTCTTTTAAATAGCGTATTATCATACTTATAAATTAAATTACTCAATTTACAATATTATTAAATCTATAATAATAAAAGAAAGAGTCTGTCTGTCTGTCAGTCTGTGTGTATGTCTGTGGATCGCAAAAGACCAACTTAGACTGCTAAAAAACTCGAAATTTTTAATATAGATTCCTTTTAATACCTACGTGTGCACCTGAGGCTTAGTTTTTTCCCTATTTGATTGTGATTTCTAATATAATTAGTTTTAAAAAAAACGTCATCCACGTGGGATTGCGGGACCATAACAGGGCTTGAAAATACATGGACCGGGCCGAAACGGGGGCATGACGCCATTCTCTATTAGTTTGATTGAGTTTGGTTGAGATATGTGCTCACCCTAAGGCTGCTTCATCCTCTATTAGTGTTTGTTTTATAAAGTGCGCATGCACCAACACGAATTTAATTTTGTTTTGATTTTGAGTGTATTTTCACAAGTAAGCATGCCTCTAAAAGGAGGCAATGCGAAGTTAACGGGTTCCCAGTAAGGCTAGACCATACTGCTAGTGTTTATATAAATATTTCTTTATGCGCAAAGCATACACTCAGCGAAAAAAAAACAAATTTTGAGAAAAATAATGTTGGCTCATGAACATTGATTATTAATCAAAATAAAACTAAAAATATTAAGTTTTATGCCCTTAACTAAAATGTCAGGCATTAGCCTTAAAATGTTACAATACCCCTAAAATTTATAGGAACTTGGTGCCTTTTTACTGATACTGATTAAAGTATGCCATAGAAAAATAACAAATTTCAATTAGAAATCGATGCGTCAGAACACATCTCTCGTACCTTTTGGAATTAACTTAATGAGTATTTACTGAAATGTCCAGTGTTTTGCATTTTTCAGCAGCTGATACAAAGGATTTCGAATGGTTAAATTATAATTAAATGAATATATTAATCATTTTAATTATTATGTTTCCTACGCGTTTTAAATCAATTGGACAGATTCATTGTTAATAATTTAAGTGGCAATCTAAGATTTACGACAGCGCTAAATTTTAAGGTACTTAATCGGGAAATGTGTTTTAAACTTTTCAACGATTTAACAGCCAATGGGATTTTAAGTAGGTCACAAAATATATAAGATCTTGCACTGTAAAAATTAAAACTACGCTATCGAATACGCGTATCCTTTTAATACTTCAGTAAAATTTGTTACAAAAAAAATACTTTATACTTTTTTTAAAGTATTTAAAAAAATACTTTAGTCTTAAGTAATAATACTATAGGAGAGAGTGGGGGCTATTGGGATGCAGGACTAATGGGAGTGGAAAAGTGGCCTAAATCGGGGGAAATATACTTTTTTTTACAAATATTTCTACACTTCTGCATTCTAATAGTTAGACTTCGCATTTTAACAACCAAAGATCTACCTTTAAAAGCATGCTTTGAAATGGAGAAAAGAATTGTTGTTTTGCAGAATCCAAATTTAGTTAATAGTGTATCTTTTTTTTTCAATTGAGAAGTATTAAAAATAAGCTTTCAAACTTTCTATGAATTAAACTATAGTTTTATGTCGATGAAGTATCATAGATTGAGATATTATGTGTCAAATACTGTGGTGAAATACTCGTGCTTCTGTGTTGTATCATTGATGAAAAATCACGCTATGGGGTCGAATGGAACAGAAACTGTGATGCCAAAATTAGACACGAATAATCCTAGCTTTTTATTCTTCTCTTGAAGAATCTATATAAGTCCCTAATATCTTATTCAGTAAAGTTGCCAAAAACTTTAAAACTTTAATTTTAAACTTTGAACTTTTTCATCGTATAATAAGTGAAAGTAGCTTTATTGGTGACATTTTTCCACCTGCAATTTCATTAATTACATTTCAACAGAGCTTGATGAAGATAAATAATTTATTGTTGGAAACATTTGGCTAGAAAGCAAACTATTTTTTATTCGTTGGATTAATTTCTTAAATAGAAGGCTATGAACTCCGGGCAAGCTATTTCAAGATAAAGATGATCATTTTAAATCCCCGTACCCTGAAAAAGAGGACCAGTTCGGGATAAATTTTAAAAGATTTAGTTATAAAACTATCCTTTCCAGTGATTCAACAAAAATTAAAGGAGCATCTTCGATTTTGAGATTTAACTTTGGTGTCACTTTTCAATGGGAATTAATTGTTTTAAAAAATGGAATTTCGTTATTACACACTGTGTAACATGTTTGCTTTAAAATTTATTTGTTTCCTGGTCATTTTCTGATTCTGCTTACCTTTTTTTTATATTTTAATCTAGGCAACATTTAACATGTTCCATTAGCCTTCATCCTGACCCGTTAGACCCCACATATGGGGGCTAATGGGACATTTAATGTTTGTTTAAAATGCTGAGCAACTAAAACATGACAATGTTTTTACATCTGTCGCATGACTTCTTAAGTAAACGAATGTTCAGTTTATGAACTTGTATAAAAGAAATTAAAATTCTTGTATTTTTGATGAAATACAGATGTCGATAAAAATTTGTTCCAATAGCCCCAATATTTTATTTGTATATACTGAATCTGCGTGGTATTTTCCATATTTTAAAAAATAAACAGTGTTAAAACTACCAAAAGACGTTTCCTGTATTTAGATGTAAACAATGTTTTAAGTTATATATTCCTGTAATTACTTAACAATAAAAAATATGACAAAACTTTTTTTATATTTTGTTCAAACGAAAATAGAACGATGAGATTGAAAAAAAATAGGAAAAAAATACTACAGTTGAAAAGAGACCTCTATATCCAATTTTACAGATATATTGAATACGGTTTTCATTTACATTCAGGCGTTATTTTGGAAACAATGTTTTTACTTCGTCGCACAAAATGTTGAATTTCAAATTTCCTTAGAATATCACTTCCTGTAAGACGATGTCATATTTGCAGAGAAAAATTGCCTTTTGAATCTCCAGGGACCAGTTCAAAAGAAAAAAATTGTAGGAAGTATTCGTAGAGAAGGAAGTTACTGCTTCTGGTTAAGCTTCTTTTCGAAATCTTTTTAAAGCTGTTTAAGTCCCGCTACTCGCCAGGTGTACGTACGCACTTTGACAATTTTTACTTCAGTTTTTAAAGTTACAAAGCCGATACTTTTGCATTTGAAGAAACTTAAGAATTCATGATGGTTTGGGTGAAAATATTTTGAAAACAAACAAATTTTAATAATTTATGCATAAATTGGTTTTTTTTTAAATTTTATAACGAAATGTTAAGGTGGCTTGGACGTATAAAATTGCCATGAAATTCAAATACCGAATCATTCTCAATATTGCGGACTTCAAATTAAATTTTCCCAGCAGTTTTCTTAAACTTTTTTTTATAATGAGCAATCCAAAAAATCCTACTTTTTCAGTTTATAAACAATATCTTTTTGAGGGACACAACATCTTCCAATTAAGTTATTTTATCCAGTAAATAACTAATATTGTGCTTTTTTAAATATTTTATAAAACAAAAAAATGTACACTTTATATCTGCTAAACAAAATAAAGCAAGAACAATTATACACTAAATATCTTCAATAATAACTCTACTGCATATCTTTCAATAATTATAAACCAATGTGTATTTAAAAATACACTGCGATCCAAAAGTTTAGACAATGACGTTTTTTAGCTGTAAAATTTAGAATTGGTATAGTAGAATTTCAAAACATCCCTATATATATTAAAAAAGTATTTTGAAATGCTATAATTGTAACATAATAGCTTCATTTGCTATAACAAAATTTTTTTTTCATTAAATAAAATTTTGTATGGTCCCAAAAGTTTAGACACAAATACGAGATTATGCTAATTTAAAAAACATAATGACCTAATTTCGCATATTTATTGATGAATCATATATTTTTTATATGATAAATTAAAGAAAAACGATATCCGGTGAACTAAACAAATTTAATAACGATATTAGTACAATTTTACACCAAAAAGACAATATAGTCACTTTAAATCTTTATTCAAATCATATTTGCTTCAAATTTGCCATTTAACATATCTAAATACGAACCGAATGAATACCAGCCCATCACCTTAAAATTTTGCCACGAATTCGTAGACTTACAGACGTTCTTTGATCGATTTTCTTGACGAAAAGTGCAGTATTTCCCATATAAAATCACAAAATAGCAACAGATTATTCTTTTTTGCACTTTAGTACAATGCAGAGATAGTTACCTCTTCAAAAACGCCAAAAAAATTTGGTTATTCCAAAGTAAATTCACTCTACACCATTACAAACTACCACCTTGATGCTAAAGCTTTTGAGGGGAAAAACCGGTGTTTTCAAAAGCAGTTTTTCAATATTCGGTTAAACTGAACGTGTTTAAATAGCACTAAAGAGACCGGTTAAATTGTAACCGGTTCAAAGAAACCGGTTTTTCTCAAGAAACTTCAAATTTTAGTATGAAGAAGAAACTTTCGTAATTGTGTGGAGTGAACTTGCGTTAAAATTTCCTACTTTTTTCGTTGTTTTTGAAGAGGTGACTATCTCTGCATTGTACTACAGTGCAAAATAGAATGATATGTCGCTATTTTGTGATTTTATATGGGAAAGATTGCACTTTTCATCAATAAAATTAGTCAATGCATGCCTCTAAATCCACGAATTCGTTTCAAAACTTTAAGGTGATGGACTTGTATTTTTTCGGTTCGTATGTAGAGATGTTAAAATGTACATTTGAAGCAAATAGGATTTGAATAAAGAATTAATATGGCTTAATTGTCAGTTTGGTGAAAAATTGAACCAATATCGTTATAAAATCTGCTCAGTTCACCGGATATCGTTTTTTTAAAATTTATTAAATAAGAAATGTATAATTTCACAATAAAAATGTGAAATTAGGCAATTATGTACTTTAAATTAACATAATCTCGTATTTGTGTCTAAACTTTTGGGACCATACAAAACTTTATTTTTTAAAACAAAATTTTTTTATAGCAAATTAAGCAATTATGTTTCAATTATAGCATTTCAAAATACGTATTTAATATATATAGGGATGTTTTGAAATTCTAATATCACAAATCTAAATTTTACAGCTAAAAAACGTCATTGTCTAAACTTTTGGATCGCAGTGTATATATATTTGAAATGTTAAGGGGTCATAGGAGTCTTAAAAATGTGCAAAGCATAAGTTGATCTTTCATGTAATCTTTTAACTACTCAATATACAAGATAGTTTTTTTATATGTAATTCTACAAGATTTATTTAATATAAAACAAATTTTAAAATTTATGAAACTTTAGCCAAAACTAAAATAAATGATATTAAACAAAGCTTTTTGAACACATTGGGCTTACGCGGCAAATTTTGGGGTCAAAATTGAAAAAATGACCAAGAAAATGACTTTATATTGTACAAATATGTACAAACAAAGACTTATACCTAAATTCTCAGCTCAATTTTTATTAGAAATTATTTTAAGAACTTTTTTCTAAAAAAAATTAATAAAAATTTTAAAATTTTGATTTTAAATTTTTTTCTCTCTCTAACTCTGTTATGGAGACTCGCGGTTATTCAAGCTTGTTCGCCCTTTTGACTTAGCAGACGCTAAAAAGAAACCACTAAAATGCAAAAGTACAGATTTTGAAAAGTACATAATAAATCATTCTAGTTTGGTCTTAAAAGAAGTGAATGCTTTATTCAGAATAGCTCAAAGTTGCTTTTCGACATAAAGTTTTAAAAAGTTTAAAAGTCGATTTTCAAACTCCTGGGAAACTTACTCTTAGTAGTTAATATTTCACGCTTTAAATAAGGAAATTCAACAAAAAATTCAGGCACCAAAACTGAATTTTTATTTAAGAAAAACTTTAAAAGAACTGTATGCGTTCAACTCTGCATTTCAAATTATATTCTTCAAAATCAACTACCAGTTCGCTATTTGCAAATACATAAAAGAACTTTGCTTCGATTGCATTTTTAACTATTAAAATAACATGCTTAATTTATTTTTAGCATCAATAACTAAAAGTAGTAAACATAGAAGAAGCGCCATTTACTCCATGGAAGAAGCAATATTATTAAAACTAATTAAAATAAATTGCTTAAAATACAAGTTTTTTATTTATTTTTCAGGTTCACTGTTCGTGCGAGTCTGCTCGAATATCCTATTACCAGTCTAACGCTAAGAATACCAAAGTTTGGGATCTGAAGATGAATATTGTATGTGGAAAAGTTTTAGAAATATCATTTCTATGCAGACGGCTATGTATGGAAAAAAAGGGGCTCTCATACAATAGTTCGGAATGAGTATTTTTGAAGGTTTAAGAAAGTTTTTATAGTGAAAGTGGATATTTTTGGCACCTCTTGGAACACACGTGTGTACTTGTTTTCCAAACTACTACCATTGATATTTTATTGAAAATTGGAATTTTATTGTATATTCTTTTAAATTGACGATTACAAAAAATCTTAACTTATACTTATTGTTACGATAAATAAAATTAAACTTTAGAGATATATTTCTTCCATTAAAAAAATTTCAGATGTATAACTGTTGAGATAAAAGGTTAAATATAATGCTAAATACACCACCGAGCCAAAATTTCCTCATTTAAAGGAGTTCCTGATGTACAGTTCACCTTCGTATAAATAAATAAGAATAAAAACGTTTCTGCCAAATTTAATGTGATATTTTAACCAATTATTATTGTAACGCAAAAAATTGTTAGTTAATAATTATAAAGATTATATTTCAGTTCAAGTTTGTTAGTATTTAAGTGTTGAAACTGGTTAAAATAAATTTAAATATTCTATCATGGCTGTTTATACCAAATTTTATTCGGAATTAGAAACTTTAATTACATAAGTTATGTAACCTAATAGCCAAAGTAAAATGTTAATTCTTGAAAAATCAATGTTGCTTAAGTATTCACGAATATGCAAACTATTAATCTTAAGAAAGGTCTAAGGTAAGTGGGATTGCAAATAATATTGAAAGTGTTATTTGATCGTACATTCCTTAGACAAAATAGATACCATCTTACAATATCTTGAGTTTGTGTGCCAAATTGTCAATAAATTGTTAGAGTTATTTATAGAATATCTACCAGTCATTGTTCTTCCCTGGAAACACAATTCAGCACTTTATTATACTTATTTCAAAGCATGTCTTAGAAAAATAAGTTACTGACTTGACTGGTGCATGCATATTGCATAATGATAAACTAATCTTGTGCTATTGAAATCAAACTAAACTAAATAGCGATATCTAAATGTGACAATACAAATATTCCAGATAATCAACTAAACTAGTGTCTTTGATTAGACCATGTGTAAAGATACTTTATGAAAGTGACACTGAATCTCTGAAAACCACCGATACCAAACTCCCTTCCAACGAAATATTGACAAACAAAGACGACTACCAAACAGTGCGTGGGTGTGACAGCTAAAGAAACAAACTGCACAGTCATTGGAACTTTTCCAATTGATAAATGGTGACCGAATTTCTTCACGATATTGCTGAATATAACGCAGTGGGAACTCTCATTTTCGGATCAATTGGGATAAAGTTTTCTGCGAAGAAGAGAAATTCTTTGTGTCGTTGATCAAAAGACCAATTGGGATCAGAATTTTATTTTCTGGTCATTTATAACCTGTAGAATATTGTGTTTTATTATCCTATATTGTTGAAAATAGTTTTATTTAATTATTTAGCTTCTGTTTCTGTACATTACCAAAGAGTCGAATATCGATGGCTGAGATATTTGTCAAGAACTTGTGTTCGAAAAATTTGGATAACAGATTGCCGAATAAAAGTTTCCTAATGTGATTGTAATGTATTATCGTATACTTAAAATGAATCACTTGATAAATATCCTACATAATGTTCGGACAATTTCTAGTCATCAACAACTTTCATACTACCCGATTTATAAAAACCCTTTGGATTAAAAGGTTAAAAAAAGCTATAAAAAATTATATCAACTAACGAAAGATATGGTATTATTGCACGATGAAAGTTATTCTCAACTTCAATAAGTTTCCTAACGACTTACAAAAGTAATGTCAGATTTTACGAACAGGGGCATCTTTAAAAAGACATTAGTTGAGATTTGAACTTTCATTCTGCTCTTTGATTATGACTATAAAACTAAACCACAGTTTTGATTCCATAGATACTTAAATTATGATTTGTATTTATGAAATCAAATGAGTTTAACTATGCTTAAGCTTTATTTATAGAAATGTTGCTGATTTTGATATGTCATCAAATATCTGTCATTGTAAAGTTAGTCAAAACAATCAGTTTAATCGTCAAGCACATCGTCCAGTTGCACAGTATTCATTTAGCATATGATGTAGCTTCAGTTTAAAATTAGATGAATACTTCAATAACAGTCATTTTAAGACGCTTGATGTCATTGAAAAATTATATAACTTAATTTTTTTTATAAGGAATGGTGCATCAGACCAACAGACTTCTGAAGGCTGAATGTTTACTAGTATAACAAAATTACGACTAAGTATTTAACCAAAATTATAAAAGTTGCAAAATAAATTATGCAACTGAAATAATAAGTGATCCTAATCTAAAAATACTATGATGACAGATAATAAAAATGTTAAGCTTACTTTGAGCTTCTGTCATGTTTGGCTTAAGAAAATATTATGTAAGACCTAGAGGGATGAAAACGTCCCATATAATTTAAGCTTATTGTTCAATGTGTGATAAAATATGCTATGTTGTGATGTTACTTAGAATTTCGCAGTTGTAAAATTGCTCATTTACAGTTGCAAGATGTTACTTTTTCCTAATATTGCAATAAAAATATTCCTACACGAAATTAATTTTTAAAAATTGTAGAAAATAATGTAAAAAATTTAGTAATTAATATACTTTCTGTACCAAAAAAATATTTTTCGTAAAGGGAATATTTTTAAGAAAGTATTTTTATTGTAATATTAAGGAAAATATGTTGTATATATGTGCAAATTGTTCAAAACTGTGCTAAGATACTCTTTTAAATGTATGAAACGTTACAAAATTCATGGAAACATGGTACTCATTTTATAAATATGAAATAAAAGATGTATTTTTACACAAAAAGTAATTAGAACTCGTCATATTAAATTTGACTAATACTTTCAAAATAAAATTTAACGTTTTACAATTATATGCTAAATTCTAAAACTTTAAATTCATGATACTGCATGATCACCGTTTTACAATGCATATTAAAAAAAATATTCGTAATTTAAAAAGAAAATCAATGAAAAGATAAATGGAAAGATAATATATTTTACCGAATAATATCTAGGAGGATAATATATGGTAATTGTATCTAAATAACTGTGTGATAGATGTAAATGGTGAAATACGTATTGATGTTATTCGCTTTCTTTGTAAACTGCTTTGCAATGCTCAAATTCCTACAGTATTTCCTCGAAAAAGACATTCTTGAAAAATAGATTCCCGTAAACCCGAGGGATAATTAAGTATACAATATATAATTAATATAATAATTAAAATATGGTATGTATATAGCTATTTGGGTTTCCTTAGAAGTATGCAGTCTGTAATTTAGCAATTAGTTCGTATTCGAAAAATCATTTGGAGGCATAATAAATGTTTAACAATATGCTATTAAATTGTAATTTTAACATAGGAAAATATACCTAAAATATTCTTCTAATGAAGCGGAGTTTTGTTGTCTTATGCCTCTTTGGCTGACTCTGCAAATTCCCCCGATTCGAGTTCCGTTTTTGTCAAGATCTTAGAGGTTCTTGCTACCAATAACTGACGCGTATTACAATTAATCCGAGTCTTCTGGGGATATTGAAATAAAATGAAGGCACTAGTCATCTAAAAATATTGTTGTTGTGGCTAATCCTCTTTGGTCTGACGAAGTCAGACCAAGTCCAAAAAGTCGTCCAAGTCCAAAAAATATAATTGCCTACATCTTTTATAAAAACAATAAGTGTAAGAATGTCTTTCATTCTTGGAAATACAGTATGCGTTAACTTGTAAAAGATTGCAATAGTTTTAGACAAGTGTGTGAAACAAACATAACCTTTGTTGTTATAGACATTAAATGTGTAAGCATCTACCTTAAATGTTAAACTTTTAATAAGTAGGCATATTTATATCAGTTTGATGTGAACAGTTGAAAAAAAATCAGTTTCATACCTTGTTCATGTCAGTTGTTACCGTTTGGCGTCTTACTATACATTTTTATTTGTGAAATCCTTGACCCCCTAATAGCCGCCTCGTGTTTGCGTATCCCATTAATATGGAATCCAAGGAGTTATCGAGGACACTTTATTAGTTGGATTTTGGATAAAGTAATTTCAATGTATGTTTGTCTGGGATAAAATAGCAAATCAAAAGGATTTAACTAATCCAGTAACTAGTTAATCTAATCATCTTATCTCTCCAAATAAGTAAAGCTAGAATATACTAATTGGTTAATAAATAGCTTCACAAACCTTTGTTAATCTTGATACTCAAGAATAAGTAATTGGAAAACGCTTGGACCTAAAGATTAAAAGAAAATTCTTATTTTCGTTAAATTGGCTGCTGATCGAGGAAAGTCAAAGAATGGTTTTCCAAGTCTAATCCACTTAAGGTATACAAGAAAAATTGTAACCCTAAGTAATTACCCATCAACTTTTTTGGCCCCTATTCTAAAAAGATACATACAAGAATCTTATATATTAAGCGTTGTTCCTATTCTTCGAATTTTGGCAAGTACATAGCCAAATTCCATTTCAAATGTACTTCGGCATCCAGACACCCGACAAACATTCCATGGTATTATTCGAAGTAAGATTGTGTTTTGTATTGGGACGAAATACGAATATTTTACAAAAAGCTTCATACATATGCTGCATTATATTGTATCTGTTTTACTTTTGATAATACTCAGTATAATGTTCCCTTCCCATTTATTAGAGTTACAAGTCTGATTTATACATTTTGCATAGAATAATATGATTGTTATTTCAAACAATATCGTGTTTTCAAGTGACCTAACACAAAATAAAGTTATAAATGAAGATTTAGGGTTATATTCCTTATATGTCTGTATTGCCGTCGTGATTTTTTTTACAAAGTTCCAAAAGTATTGTATGTTATATAATACATTTATGCAAAGGCTTAAAATTTGAGTGCTACTGTCAAATTTTGGTTGAATGGTACTCAAAACAGCACAAGTATTTTTATTTAAATTTTGAAATAACATTATCGTAATTTTTAGCAAAAAGTAAAGTTGTAAATTCTGTAACAAAATCCCCCAAGATGAGTTTTTGCGTTATAATAAAACAAAAAATCATACTATCAATATTTAATGTTGAAGTATTGAACAATTATTTTAAATTTCACACAAAAAAAAACAAATTTTTTACTAAAGGCATGTTTGATAAATTTGAAAAAAAAAACCTTACTAAGGTGAAGCCAAATTTATATATTTAACAAATCGTATTGTTTTTTTGTAACGCAAGTGCTGTCTTAGTAGTTAGAAAAATAAAATGTAACCGACTTAGAATTTTATGTGTATATATTTATACAGCTACTAATTTAATGTCTAGTGTGTTTTATTTTTGGTATGCGTTTTTACATATTAATAAATGCTCAAAATACGCAAGATTTTAATGTGTCACTAAGTCATGTTTTTAATTAAAACTACTATTTGCGATTTTTTTATGATTTTTTTAAAATTAAGTTTTATAAAAAAAAACATTATTTGAGCTGAAAGACGTTTAATTTAATGAAATTGGTTATAAATTGTTTAACTAAAAACATAGAACTTCTTAATATCCTTAAATTTAAGTTAAATTAGTTAAGATGTATTATTGATAGTATTAAGTGTTCCAAAATTGATTCAATATTTTTGCATTCTTGAAGTTTTTAATTTGAATTTCATTGTATAAAGTTTTTTAATTTTGATCACTGAAAGAAACAGTAGTAAATTTTGTATAAAAACAATTCACTTACAACAACTAGAACTTAAATAATTTTGTATAACTTAAGGAACAACATTCAACCACATAAAACAATTTAACTTATGGAGTATTGCTTTTATATTTTAGATTACGAATAAGCTTACAGTAACTGCCACCTACGGGTAAATTCAGTAAAATATAAGTTCTTGGCGTTGAATAGTTTTGGTAAAATGGAAAGTTAACATTTTCTATGCCTTTTTGATGCATTAATTTTTTCTATGCTAAGGTTTTTTAAAGGTCATAATCGAAAATACTTCATACTCTTAAATTGTATAAACAATTGTTTTTGTTGCCTAAATAGTACATTTTCAACTATTAATTTTGAAGTTTTTATATATGTTGACATTTATCACTTCACACATATCACTAAGTGTGGTTTTTATAAAATTTAAAGATTTGCAATATTTTACTAAAAACTAGTAAATGTTAAACCTATAGCATATATCAATATTAAATTGTATTTTTAGCTCATTTTATTCAATATTTTTAGTCTTAATAAATCATTCCTATAAAATTTATTCATGTCAAACTTTATTGAATAGTTGAAACAAAATCTTCTAAATATTTAAAGAAATCCATAAATTTTAATCAATAAAGTTGGGAGTAAGTACTGCTTTGTGTTTAAAAGTGAACGTTTAACAATATTGCATAAACTTAAATCAGCTATTTAATTTATTTAATCACTTTGTACTCTGTGTTTTCTAAAGTTAAGTAAAATTGATTGTATATTTTTAACAGTTTAAATAAAATCTAGTAGTTGTGGTGATTTAGTGTTTTTATTTTGAACCAGATGGTTAGCTTTAAATTACACAAATCGGTTGTACTAAAATATTTAAAAATTTTGTTGTACAAATAGTTGGTTGCAAACAAATTTAACAAATTCTAGATTCTTTTCATGAATTGACTTAAATTTTAGTAAACTTTTATAGGGTAAGGTGGGGTAAGTGGGCCACCTTTTTGGCATAATTCGACTTTAGACCCTCATACCACTGGATATAATCGGCCGAACAACTTATTTTTTTTTGTGGTCCATTCTCTCGTATGTTATTACTGTACCCATGGCAATCTTAAAACAAATTGGCAAATAATAAATTTTAAAAATACTTTTTTCTTTTTGGTCATCCGAGTGGCCCACTTGCCCCACAAGGTGGGGTAAGTGGGCCACCCCCCTAATATATTTTTACACATAAATATTAGAGATATGGTGGGGTAAGTGGGATAATCTACATGATATTTTGAGTGTTTGAAACAAAAAAATTAATGATGTATCTTCAATAGTTCCCCAATAGCAACTTTTCTGGCATGCAAGCTTACTAAAAGAAAAAATTCGTTAATTTTCATCTTGGTCATTTTTGCATGTAGTGTAAAAAAAATTTTAGGGCTACAGATTTTAAACTGGCCTATGTCAATGAATAGGACTATGAATAGTGAATATGACTTACCCTATGAATCAGTGAATATGACTTTTTTTTAGTATATTAAAGAGTTTGGGGCAAGTGGACCACCCCTGGCCCACTTACCCCGCCATTGTGGTGGCCCACTTACCCCAAACGCGGGGCAAGTGGGCCACCCTAATTTTCTTTTAACCTTATCAACATCACAAGTACATGACACTACAAAAATATACTACGTTTTATACACTTTCGAAATATATAACATTTTGTTTTGTATCATGAACCGTTTGGAAATAAATAAAAAAATAGTATGATGGCGTGAATTACGAAAAGATGCAATTTTAAAAATTTTCACAAAAAGCATTGTACCTTGTTACATACTTCAATGAAAATGATGCCATAATGTTTCCTGCATCTATTGGGGTAAATACGTAAAATATTGTAACAGATTTTTTTACGTCCATAATTCGGAAAATGCCAGAGGGGGTGGCCCACTTGCCCCAATGGCCCACTTACCCCACCTTACCCTACGTAAATAAAAAGCGTAAGAACTTGGATTTTGGCTCAAAAATTGCATGAATGCAATGTCAAACTTATGGAGCTATGGAACAAAATTAGACTTTCCCAAAAATTTGTTATACACGTGAGATATTTCAGTTTAATATAATATCTAAAAAAAATGAAATTTCTTTTAAATGAACAGTATCAAAATCCAATAAATTACGCAGATCAACCCATACACTTAAATAGTAAATATTAAGAAATAACTCTGAAGAAATCGAATACTGAAATTAAAAAGCAATTTCATCAATTATTATTTGAGTACTTAACAGTGGTTATACGTTATAAAAAAATTTCAGATAAAAATTATATAGTAGTCCAAATTTGTTACCCACTAAATAATTTTAATTATTGAGAAGTTTTTTTTGTATCCTACAAAGCATCAAAATATGCTTATATGTTACAAATAAACGATTGTGAAACTCTAGGTTTACATACATCTGTAGTTATTTTTAAAAAAACACATTAACTTCTTTATTCTAGACATTCCTTTCTTTTAACCTCAGTACTATGAAAAAAGGTTTCATCATTGCCATAGTAGATGACTGTCATTTACGTGGGAATTGTTCTCCATTTGCTTAGTAATGATGATAAGTAATGTTCAGAGATGCAATTCCGTTTCTCGTATATTTTTCATGTTATGTAGATCACATTGCGTATATTTTTATGAGATAGAAAAAATAAACCGCAGCATGGTCTACAAAAATTTTAAGCATACAGTGCACAACTTTGTTGGAATGTTACTTCTTAAACATAGAAGCTGGAAATAAGAACACGGTGGCAACACTTTTTGCTAGATTTTACCGTGTTTAAGGAGTAAAGTTCCAACTATTTTTTTAGGGTATTTAAATACTTAATAAATTTAACACATTTTAACCAACGTAAAAGTATCAAAACAATCTTAAACTATTATGATTTCATAGTATTTTCATTTCAAATTGTTTCGCACAAGGAGAGAATGCTGAACAAAAAAAGGGGCAAATATTTGTCGCAAAAACAGTATAACATTACTATTAGAGTAAAATATCTGATTCCTTTGATTTTTATAACTTATTTCAAATTTTTATATTAAATATTTAACACTTAACATTTTTAACTCTTAAGGTTTTATTTCTTTTCTTCTTGAAAATTGCGAATGAAGTCTTAAACTTGAAGCATCATTCATTGTTAGTTATACACTGCGATCCAAAAGTTTAGACAATGACGTTTTTTAGCTGTAAAATTTTGAATTGGGATAGTAGAATTTCAAAGCATCCCTATATATATTAAAGAAGTATTTTGAAATGCTATAATTGAAATATAATAGCTTGATTTGCTATAACAATTTTTTTTTTCATAAAATAAAATTTTGTATGGTCCCAAAAGTTTAGACACAAATACGAGATTATGCTAATTTAAAGTACATAATGACCTAATTTTGCATTTTTATTGATGAATCATATATTTTTTATATGATAAATTTAAAAAAATATGATATCCGGCGAACTAAACAAATTTAATAACGATATTAGTACAATTTTACACCAAAAAGACAATATAGTCACTTTAAATCTTTATTCGAATCATATTTGCTTCAAATTTACAATTTAACATATCTAAATACGAACCGAATGAATACCAGCACATCACCTTAAAGTTTTGCCACGAATTCGCAGACTTATAGGCGTTCATTGATCGATTTTCTTGATGAAAAGTGCAGTATTTCCCATATAAAATCACAAAATAGCAGCAGATTATTCTTTTTTGCACTTTAGTACAATGCAGAGATAGTCACCTCTCCAAAAACACCAAAAAAATTCGGTTATTCCAAAGTAAATTCACTCCACACCACTACAAACTACCACCTTGATGCTAGAGTTTTTGAGGGGAAAAACCGGTGTTTTCAAAAGCATATTTTTCAATATTCGGTTAAACCGAACGTGTTTCAACAGCACTAAAGAGACCGGTTAAATTGTAACCGGTTCAAAGAAACCGGTTTTTCTCAAGAAATTTCAAATTTTAGTATGAAGAAGGAACTTTCGTAATTGTGTGGAGTGAACTTGCGTTAAAATTTCGTACTTTTTTTTGTCGTTTTTGAAGAGGTGACTATCTCTGCATTGTACTAAAGTGCAAAATAGAATGATATGTCGCTATTGTGATTTTATATGGGAAAGATTGCACTTTTCATCAAGAAAATTGGTCAATGCATGTCCCTACATCCACGAATTCGTTTCAAAACTTTAAGGTGATGGACTGGTATTCATTCGGTTCGTATTTAGATATGTTAAATTGCAAATTTGAAGCAAATGGGATTTGAATAAAGATTTAATAAGGCTTAATTGTCTGTTTGGTGTAAAATTGTACTAATATCGTTATTAAATTTGTTTAGTTCACCGGATATCGTATTTTTTTTAATTTATCATATAAAAAATATATGATTCATCAATAAAAATGCAAAATTAGGTCATTATGTACTTTAAATTAGCATAATCTCGTATTTGTGTCTAAACTTTTGGGACCATACAAAATTTTATTTTATGAAAAAAAAATTTGTTATAGCAAATCAAGCTATTATATTTCAATTATAGCATTTCAAAATACTTCTTTAATATATATAGGGATGTTTTGAAATTCTACCATCCCAATTCTAAATTTTACAGCTAAAAAACGTCATTGTCTAAACTTTTGGATCGCAGTGTACATAAACATACAATACATACCACTTAAAATGTTTTACAGTCCTGCACAAAAATTTAGACACAGACGCAATTCATGAAAAAATCGTCAATGTTACTATTTTTCAGTAGTTTTTTTTAAAATATATAATCTTTAGACAGCATGAAAAATAATAGGGTAAAATTTTTTGACAAAAAATATAAATAAATTTGACTTCCATCAACAAATTAAAAATGTCCATACTTTCCTTGCCACAAAAGTATAGACACAAGTTTCCGTTTTATGCAAATTCTATGCAGGAAGTGATGGAGGGAGGGGTTTTAAGTTGCTTTAAAAGGTTGAAGGTAATTTTCAATGCTTAGAACCATTCTGAAGTCAACTGAATTTTAGTATGAAGAGATTTTAAGGATATGGACATTCAAATTCGGAGGTAAATCTGTTTCGGATATTTCTACTAAATTTAAGCTTTCGAAACGAGGTATTTATAGAGTGTCAGCACGTGGCGATCAACATCCACCAAAATCGCGGTCTGGAAGACCTCCAATCACCAGAAAACGAGAGGACAGACGAATAAGAAAATTGGCTTCAGACAAACATTGCTCTTCAAATCAAAATAAAATGCCAATTGTGGCTTAATTTTTACCAAACACTATCAGGAGGTGAATCAATGAATCTGATTACTTGATAAAATCCAAACTTATAACGCATCCTAGCTTGCTATCTCATCATAAAGATGCAAGACTGCAATGGACTCAACAACACATGTCTTACAGCTATCCATTGCAGTCTTGGTTAGGATAGGATTGAATTATCGTCGCACTAGAGCTACACGAGGGCTATTGGTGACGGGCGTCGTATTTTAGAACCACAGTCAAGTGACGAGCCGACACCTGAATAGGCACGCAACTCAATCATTGCAGTCTTGCATCTTTATGATGAGATAGCAAACTAGGTTGCTCTATAAGTTTGGATTTTATCAAGTAACCAGATTCATTGATTCACCTCCTGATAGTTTTTGGTAAAAATTAAGCCACAATTGGGATTTTAATTTGATTTGAAGAGCAATTTTTTGTCTGAAGCCAATTTTCTTATTTGTCCGTCCTCTCGTTTTCTGGTGGTTGGAGGTCTTCCAGACCGCGATTTTGGTGGATGTTGATCGCCAGGTGCTGACACTCTATAAATAACTCGTTTCGAACGCTTAAATTTAGTAGAAATATCCGAAACAGATTTACCTCTGAATTTGAATGTCCATATCCTTAAAATCTCTTCATACTAAAATTCAGTTGACTTCAGAATGGTTCTAAGCATTGAAAATTACCTTCAACCTTTTAAAGCAACTTAAAACCCCTCCCGCAATCACTTCCTGTATAGAATTTGCATAAAACGGAAAGTTGTGTCTATACTTTTGTGGCAAGGAAAGTATGGACATTTTTAATTTGTTGATGGAAGTCAAATTTATTTATATTTTTTGTCAAAATTTTTTACCCTATTATTTTTCATGCTGTCTAAAGAATATATATTTAAAAAAAATCTACTGAAAAATAGTAACATTGACGCTTTTTTCACGAATTGCTTCTGTGTCTAAACTTTTGTACAGGACTGTAGTAATTCTTAGTTTTACCCATTAAAACTCCATACATTAACTTTAAGTTCTTTTTAATTCGTGTTTCATGTAAACTTAATTTGTTCTACAAAAAATTTTCAGGATTCGAATCTTTATTTGTCTTGTAAATTTATATTAAGAAAAACCAAGCTAAAACCTCATTTTACATGGTATATTTTAAATTAACCAGTTACACATTAACTAAAATTAATTCATTAAAGGTTTTTTAGTGTATTAATAAATAAAATACCTTTGAATAGTTTGTTTACTTATTCTTTGACGAATACGAAATCACAAATCAAACTATTCACTACTATTAACTTCTTAAAGACATGTTGGGCAACCCAGAGTATAATCATTACTAAAATATTGTCAACATAGCCTTCAATATGAATGACATTTAATTGAAAATGCAATAGAAATCATTTCAGGGGTTTCATCGTTTCACACATGCAGAATGCAGTGAAATTATGAGTATCGCAGTATCAAACACCAAAATTGCACAACTGACTTGGCTCATTTCTATTCCGAAATAAAAAAAAATTAACATACGACATTGCATGGAGACGAGTGAAAGTTTCAGAATAAGAAAGATTTAAGTCAAAAGCAGGACTTGCACCATTGTTAGACATATATCCACAACGCAATCAATGTAGTGCTTTGTGTGACTGTTGCTCACCCTTTCAACTTGCCCGCATTCATTCCGAAGTGTTAAGAGCAAATAAATTGAAATATATAACGATGCTCGGAGTTTGAAACTGAGGAGGTAATTTTAAAAGGTTTTCTTAACAAATGATTCCTTATTTACTAGACATCATATATTACCAGTCAGAATTAAAATGAATACGTACAAATGGTATTTTAAAGAACATGACGTATGTTTAATTAGAAAGAAGTCTTACTCTTGACAATTTGAAGTTATTTTCTTTCGAATCTAATAATTAAAATCCCCCGTGTGTAAAGTGAGGATTTATAGAAATTAAACAGAAAATACTCAAAATGCAGTGGTTTTACAGTTGCGTTAACATTGTTAGATTTTTTTTTTGGTATCGTTTGATATTTCAAAGTAGTGAGGAACTTATTTAAATTATTTACTTTTAATGTGCTCAAAGCACCGAATTATGATGTAGTACTGAAACATATTTCAATTTAATGGTTTATATAAAAAATGAAGTAAAAACATCTAGAAACTATTTAGATTAAATGTTAATGTTCAATAATTTTGTATACAATTTTTAATGAACAAAACTGCGAAATCCAATAAAGTTTTCTTGCTGGGAATACCTCATATTATCTACAAAATTTTATTTAAGATATAAACTTGATGGTACTTACATCTTTACGGTTCATTTCATACAAAAATAATGATCTGATATCAAAAAGAGAAAATAAACTTCTTACAGAGAGTTATAACTATTAAGAAGGAAACAGATTCTTTTGAAAGAAGTCATTGAACCGTCAAAATTACCTATTTTGAAATGAAAACAATCCATTCAGCAATAAAACTCGTAGCAAGGTATGGACAGCTATTAATAAAAGCGCAATTCATTTTTTAAAATATTAACAATTTTATTCAATTATTAATGAAACTTTCACGAATCTTTTGTAAAAAAAACACAAGATTTAAAATTATTCGGTTATATTCGCGCAGTGGAATGAAATAAGCCAGAGTTCAAAAACTTTTAATTTATTGATCCAGAAAAATCAGCTTGTTTTTCAAAGTATATAAAATATCATCACTAAACATTAACACTGCAGAAAGATTTAAAGTTATAATATTCAATCTTATATTTGACAGTAATAATCTGATAACCATCAAAGAATATTTCATAAATAGTCATCTCATAAGTTAACTAAAGACAAAGCTTATATAATAGTACTGGGTGCTACGTCAGCAACGCCCACTGCGACGCTGTCCGAATCAAATATAGTCCATGACATCATGGGCAGCGCCGCAGCGAGACAACGCAACACCTCGTAATTTGCATGACAACGGTTATGCCAACAATCGGCCCCCTCATGCAAATCCAAAAAATCTTAAATTTAAAATACATCAAAATAACATTAAAACATTGAAAATACATTTTAATGTAAATTATTCTTTAACAAATACGTGATTATAGAATTTCTCAATCTCGCCTTTTGATACAGGCTTCGTGAAAATATCAGCCAAATTATTTTTGCTGCTCACATGTGATAAATTAAACTGTTTATCAAAAATTAAATTTCGAAGAAAATGATAACGAATATCAATATGCTTAGTCCTGTAGTTTTCGATCGGCGAGTTTGAGAAGTCTATAGCAGCTTGGTTGTCTGAAAATAGAAAACAATTCTTTAAAGACAATTGCTGCAAACCTAAGTTATAACACTCTTCAATTATATTTTTAAACCACATCAACTCCTTTGATGCTTCAGTCATCGTGACGTATTCGGCTTCCATGGTGGATAACGCTACGCATTTTTGTTTGAAAACTCTCCAGAAAATTGGAGCTCTATCTAGCAACAGAATTATTCCACCAATGGAAACCCTGTCGTCACGGTTTGCTGCAAAGTCCGAGTCGCTGAAACAGTTAATATCTAAATTTGACACATCAGATAAATCCAACTTTAAATTTTTAGTGTAACTTAAATATCCCAAAAGTTTTAATAAAGTGTTCCAGTGAACTATTCCAGGATTTTCCTGAAATTGGGATAGTAAATTCACGGCATATGCAATGTCAGGTCTGGTACGATTTGAAACATATGATAAACAACCAATAATACTTCGGTAAGGTAAACGATTCATTTCCAGAATTTCGTCTTCAGTTGAAGGGCAGTCTCTTTTAGATAAGATCACACCTTTTGGAATGGGTAGAGACGAAATTGGACAATTAAATTCAGAAAATCTTTCCAACACCTTTTCAATGTATTCTTGTTGTTGAATATACAATTTCCCGTGTTCTTGAACGAAATCTACGCCTAAAAATCTTTTAGTTTTACCTAACATTTTTACATCAAATTTACTATTTATAAGAGATATCACAAAATCAAGTTTAGTTTGATTTTTACTGAAGATTATTACATCATCAACATATGCAAGTAATATTATATCAGTATCTAATATATAGGCACAATTACACCACTTTAAACGTTTAAAACATAAAGATTCCAATACTCGGTCAAACTCAAAAAACCACTCACGGCCGCTTTGGTGCAAACCGTAAATAGCCTTATTTAGACGACAAACATAGTCTTTTCTTACAGGATCAGAGAAACCTTGAGGTTGGTTCATAAATACCTCTTCTGTTAGCGGAGCATACAAATAAGCACACTTAATGTCCAATTGACAATGATACCAATTACACATACATACTAGAATAGCAAAAAACAATCTTATAACAGAAAAATTAACCACCGGGCTAAATACTTCGTCGTAGGATTCAAATTTTCTTTGGCTAAAGCCTTGTGCAACTAGACGTGCTTTATACCTAACAATTTCGTTATTTTCGTTTTTCTTGACAGTATATACCCACTTAGATCCAAGAACCCTTTTATTTTTGGGAGGGGGGACTATACTCCAAACATCTCTATCTTTCATTACCTCTAACTCTTCCTCCATGGCCTTTTGCCATTTAAAGGATTCAGAAGACGTTAAAGTTTCATTGTAATTTTTAGGTATTTTTATTTCTACGTGATTCGCTTCAGGGTTAGAGTCGTTATTCGAATCAGAGCTATCGTCCGGTGTTTCGACAATAGTTTGGTCGGATGTGATTTTTCCCGACGAGCTATTCTTACTACTAAAATTAAACAGTTCTTTCTTAAAATTAATGTTCCTAGAACTACAATATTTTTCTATGTCATTGTACGACTTAAAACGAGTTCTCGTACCATCAATACTATAGTAAATATCATTTTTAGTTTTATCGGCCTTCCTACGTACACATCGAACCCATGGTATTTCTTCACATGGCGTTTGATTTTGGGTAACCTCTTCAATATCCGATTCACTTGCAGAGGAGTAGCTTTTAAAGGAGACGTAGTTTTTAGGAGTATTGACTTTTTGGCCCAGGACAGCTTCCACACCACTAACATTTTCATTAAATTTAACGTTAATAGTTTCAATTATCTTATATTCGTCTTGTAACCAAATACGATATCCCTTAGTGTTTTGGGCATATCCCATCATTATTCCCACTTTAGATCGCATGTCTAACTTTCTCCGCAGTGCTTTAGGAACACCGACGTAAGCTAAACTACCAAAAGCCTTTAAATGAGACACGCTAGGTTTTCTACCAGCATAGAGTTCGAACGGGGTTTTATCTTTTGTTTTATGACACACTCGGTTCCACGCGTAGGTGAAGCACATTAAAGCTTCTGTCCAAAACTTTTGGTCGAGATTACTATCATTTAACATACTTTTCACGTTGTCCAGCGCTGTAAGGTTAAAACGCTCACATACCCCATTCTGTTCAGGAGAATATACGTTCGTTCTTTCGGCTTTTATGCCTTGTTTTTCCAGGAAATTATTAAATTCGTTGTGGCAGAATTCAAGTCCATTATCAGTTCTAACACTTAGCACTTTTAAGTTTAGAAACCGTTCTGCCCTCGTAAGAAATCTTGTGAATATATCATAAACATCAGACTTATTTTTCATAGGATAAGTTACAACTTTCCAGGAAAAGTCGTCAGTTATTGACAGAAAATACCTTTTTCCGTCATAGGAGGTAACCGGAAGAGGGCCACAGACATCCATATGCAATAGTTCAAGCGGTTTGGCTGACCTTATCTTAGAAATAGCCTTAAATGAAACTCTTTTCGATTTTGCCAATTTGCAATTAACGCACTCATCACTACAAGAATTCTTTAAATCTGGTAAACCATTTACACTTGAATTCTTACTAGTATGAGTGATGTAGTCGTTATTAATATGACAAAATCTTTTATGCCAAAGATTAAGATCGCTTTTATTAACACTTTTAGTTGAACAGTTATAAGCATTTTCACTAGATGCCTGTGGGTCCCCACTGGTTACATACCCATGAGGTCTGAAATAATATAAACCATTAATACGTTTTGCAAAAAAATAGCTTTTCACCAATTTTATTATAAACCCACAGTTTTCCATTATCCCCTACAAAAGATCCACCTGCCTTTTCCACAACAGACCCAGAAATTAAATTTCTTCTAAGTTTTGGGGAATACATTACATTATTAAGGGTTACAGTTTGGGTTTTATTGTTAAGCGTGACATAGAACTGGACTGTCCCAACACATTCAACGGGACTATCCATGTCACCTATAGCTAAAGACATTTTAACATCCTTTAAGGGTTCATAATCACAAAATAGATCGAGATTATTGCAAAAATGCGACGAGGCCGCAGTGTCAAAGACCCATGACTCGTTGTCCGAAGGTTCACTAACGTGACTAACTGATGCCTCAAGGTGAAAAGAATTATTTATTTTGCAAAAGTTGTTAACTGGTTTCTTATAGTCATCATTAAACTTTGATTTTACAATTTTACAATCGGCCATTACGTGACCACGTTTATGACATCGAAAACAAGTCTTTTGAGTAGGTTTAGACTTAGATTTATTATTTACATTTTTAGTCACTGAATTATAAACACTAATAGAACTAGTATTATTTTCAAGATCATTTTTACATTGACTAAGTCGACTTTCTTCTGTAAGCAAGTCCGACAATATTTTGTCAAACTTAAAGTTTTTATCTTCCCAACGATAAATAGATTGCACAATATTTTGAAAGTTAGAAGGTAAGTACCTGATGAGTTGAAATCCTTGATACAAATCGTCAAGTGGATGTCCAACGTCCTTCAATTCCATCACAATCTTTTGAAGTCGCGCTGCAAAAAGTCCGATATCTTCACCGGGTTGAAATTTGCACGAGAAGAATGTATCTAGTAGGTTGATGACTCGAGCCCTTGAGTGCGGCTCGAAATGATCTTTCAGTTTCAGCCCGGCTTCTTTTCCGTCGGTAGTCGAAGAGATAAGGATCCGAAGATTAGGCTCCACAGACAAATATATCGTTGAAAATGCACGGTCTTTTCGAAGATTGAAGTCTAGCTTCTCCTTAGCTGTGGCAGACTCTACCAAGGCTGGTTCGGTACCGGATATAAATCCCCAGAGACCACGTTCCATCAGTAGAACTTTGGCGTCATCCCGCCAGGTCGACCAATTCTGGCCGTTCAATCTCTCAATGCGGTCGCAATGAGACTCCATGTTTACGTGACGCTGACTTTCACAGAACACAGTTCAAGCTGGATGTAGAAACACCGCGGATGCGGCCCCCATCGAAGAAAACGAGTAGCTTATTTCCACGTGGGCTTAAGGCCCATAACCGATATTCGGTTATATTCGCGCAGTGGAATGAAATAAGCCAGAGTTCAAAAACTTTTAATTTATTGATCCAGAAAAATCAGCTTGTTTTTCAAAGTATATAAAATATCATCACTAAACATTAACACTGCAGAAAGATTTAAAGTTATAATATTCAATCTTATATTTGACAGTAATAATCTGATAACCATCAAAGAATATTTCATAAATAGTCATCTCATAAGTTAACTAAAGACAAAGCTTATATAATAGTACTGGGTGCTACGTCAGCAACGCCCACTGCGACGCTGTCCGAATCAAATATAGTCCATGACATCATGGGCAGCGCCGCAGCGAGACAACGCAACACCTCGTAATTTGCATGACAACGGTTATGCCAACAAAAATGCTCTCTAAATACCAAATTCGAAGAATAATGAAATAATGAGCATTTATACAAATGATGCGCAAAATATTTTTTTAAAGCATATAAAGCTGAAGACAGTTTCTTGGAAACGTGTCAATTCATAAAATATAAATTTTACTTCTTCACAAGTGTGAAATAAATGAAGAATGCAGAACAAAATAGTCCAAAAAGTTACAACAGTTATAAATTTAACTTATCTACATCGACATGATAAGACTTAGTGGCTGATACATAGAGCTAAACAAAACTAATTACAAATATTATATTTAGTTTATTTTATCAGTCATCTGCATAACTTATCAAGCTATTTCTATCCAAGTTTATCCTTTTATTCGTCATTTATTTCCATTGTTAATCCGTATAACACAGAAAGACAATTAGAAAAAACATTGTTCGGTTAGTGAACGAGTAACTATTTTGTATAGAAAAATAATTGTTCCTCGTCTTGATGTTTTATTGGCTAAAACTTGTAAAACTGTGAGGTTTGTATCAGAAAGATGCTTGTACAAATAATTGGCAAGCAAGAATTTTATACCAATTATATATATGTAGCTATTTTTGTAAATATGCAAGATTTTTAAGCCTCAATTATTTCTAATAAGAAAGTTTATTTGAACATGTATATCTTTTAAAGATAAAGTTGTTATCAATATTTAAGTTATATTTTAAACAGAAAACAAATTCCTCATTTTAAATTGTAATATATATCGTAAGTTAGTATATATAGAATCGCTGAAATAAACATTATTTTTTATAAATTATCTTTATAAGAAAGATTCAAGGTTTAGTTACTTGAACTTAAACTTTTTTTTGTTGGTGTCCAGTAATACGAATTCCATCACCATTTCACAGTTACAAGGCATGGTTCCAAATCAGATATGTTCTAAAAATCAATAAAAGAAGGTGACAGCTCTTTGAAAAATTTCAGAAGACATGCCGTGTGTTTGATAAGCGAATGGAAAGTGTTGGCTTGCAGGCAAGTAGTTACTTCTGAATATGTCACAACAGTTTCTGAAGAACAAGCCCTAGCAAAAGCAATTGTGTACTGGAATTTTTTTTCTACACTACCACTAACCATTGAAAAATATTCATATAAAGTATTTGTTTAAAAAGAAAAATTGGAGGAAAAAAGAATAAAAAATAAAGTTAATAAAATGTATAGTTTTTAAATTAATTAAATTTCAAAAATATTAACCAAAAATTTTGTGACCCGTTATTTAAAATTCTCGTATTTAGAAGACTTGGAAATAAAAATACAATATACTTTTGAATAGACTAGAATGATTACTTTTAGCAATTAGAAGTTTAAAATAACTTCTAAATGATTTTTTATTGGTTCACTTTATATTGCGTTACATCGATTTGAAAACGGCTGCATTATACCTTGGGAACTACGATTTCACCAAGTAACAACACAACAGGAAATTGTCCGAGCGAAATGCTTTGTTGAAATTCACTTGTCATTTTATACTTTTTCATCGACACATTTGGATATTCTTGACCCTCCTCAAAAGAACTTTTTACATTTAAATCGTGTTTAAAAAGGCTTACATGTACAAGGCCCAATTACAAAAAAATAGTATACGCTGTATTTCAATAATTAGGACCCTTTTCTTCAGGCACAAAATATCAGAAAAATAAATTTTCTAGATGACTAGAATAATCTAGATTGAATAAAAAATTATTTTTATACTGTCCAAATCTAAAAGAAAGAAATAGAAAAATGTCAGTTTTCCCATTTTTCTAAAAATTAGTGTGTTTAGAAATGAGTTGACTTACAGATCTTTCAAACCTTGCAAATAAATAAGTTAAATATGAGCATAACGTCAAGATAAGTTTTTTTTTAAATATTTCCTATCTCTTATTCCAGTACCCTAAAAAAAGTTTATCAGCAAAAAAGTACAAAAAAAAATCGAATAGTCTTTACAAATGTTTTTGATTTCTCTTATAAAATATCCTTTCAATATTAATAAATTTGAAAAAGTAGATTGCTGTTCATTTGGTCACCCATTAATAAGCCCAATTGACAGTCAGCATGCCATTAATTTTTAATATAAGTAACTGTCTTCCCTGCGTATGAGTTTTTTTTAGTTAAAGATATGCATTTAATTTTATTGTTGTGGAGTTATAAACAAATGAAGCTGAATTATACTGGTATGCAAAAAGATGACATGAATACACAATTAAGGTATATTACTTAAAGAAACAAATTACTGAAATATATTATAGTATTAAGTGCTAAAAAGAACATATATTGTTCTACAAGAAAATATGCATTTGAAAATAACTTTTGTCAAATTTTTAAATATAAGTATTTGCACTCGTAAAACTAAAAATGTTACAACATTTTATAATTAGACTAGAAATCTGCAGAAAATTAAAATACTTGTACCCGTTTTATTTGTTTTTATAAAAAAAACTTGTATTTTTGAGGAGTTCCATCACAAAAGACATTACTTTTTGTCATGCATCACAAAAATTTTAGTTCTGTAAAAATAAACCTTTTTACCGCTTATTTTTTAGTTATTCTTCAGAATTTGTGCAATTAGATAACCGATAAATTAAAATTTAGATCAAAAGACGTATTATAAAGGCAAAGTAATAACAAAATACTTCTCAGAACTTCAAAAAGAATTAAAAGAAAAATTGGAAAACGTGCGTCTGTCTCAGAAATCTCTACTAGTGGAAATTGGAAAAAATACAAAAATCTATTAATTACGGGCATAAAAAATCAAATTGAATTATCTTGTAACCAAGGTGAGTTTTTATTGATGCCTTTATCAGTTAAGTATTTAAAAATTTAAAAAAATACATACACTTTACTTTTATTCTCTCGATTCAGCATATTACAATAAAAAGGTTTAATATGTGGACGTTATAAAAATTTATGTTAAGTTAAATAAAATTTATAGACATTACGAGAGATATACTTAAGTTTTAATGGCTTTATTAGTTTTTAATACCAGTTTTGATTATATTTAGATTCCAAAAATGTAAACTATTTTAAACAAGCATATGTTAAATTCCGGAGAGTTAAAAAAAACTAATATATTTTTATTTAAGTAATAGTTTATTCGCGCACTTTTCAAACATGCTAAATACATGTACGAAAAAAGCTGAATTAGTCGATGCATCTTGTTTCAGTTATTTTTTTATTAAATTAGATTCAGTACCATAAACTATTCATACATTTTGTATTTATTTTGTAACTATTGAGAACTTAGAGCAGCTTGGAAAACCTTTGTTAGTAATGGAATCTAATTTTGTATTTCTTAAAAAAAGTAAATACTTAATTCCCTAGTACAAAATACAAGGTTTTCTTCATCTTATTCTGTTTTATTTTAAATCCGAATAAAAACAGTTGCATCTAAATTTTTTTAAGTAGGGAGCTCACCCATAGTTTTTTTTATCTAACAAGCTGTAATTTAATAAATTTCTTTTAAACTCAAATAATAGTTGAGATTGATTTCAAGTAAATATTCCGATTTGAAATGCTCATTAATTTGAATTTCAGATGTTACCAAAAACATGAGTTTTAAAGTTAGATTTTTATTGTTTGCTTGAAAATTGTGTTTATACAGAGTACAAATTGTATAAACACACTATGTTTAAAAGCATGCATTGATAAACGATGTTAAAATGTGACAATTTAAATGCAGAATTCCGTAAACCGTCGGAACAACAAATGATCATTTCCGTTACTCAATTTCTGTATACAAGCCTATTGATAGCAATTCGTTTAAAATCCCATTTGAACAATAACGCCCATTAGAGCAAACATTAGCATATCTTTAGTAAGCAGTAATTGATAGGAATCATTCAAACTGAACTTAAATTTCCATTTAAACCTACTAAGTGCATCATAGATCATTCCGACAAGAAACGCCATTTTCCTGAAATTACTGTCTGTAACGAGAACAAATTTAAATCCTTGGCAATATTTAAAGGGATTCTATCTTTCCGGAAAACACTCGGATTTTGCGCTCGGAATATACAAATCTCAAATGCGTCGTGTGCAAATGGAGGCGTAACGCGAATTTAATGCTTCTTTATAGCAATGTGACAGGCTTAGGGTTGTCTATAACTCCATTGAGAAGAAGTGTTATGTTGCATATGAAAGTTCACTTTTTTGTAGGAATAGTTACTAAAGATTATTGTGAATCTTCTTTAATAACTATAATATAACATTTTTCAACCAGTTAAGAAAGTGACGAACGTTCGACAACTTTCCAGTTTCTGTAGCTAGCACGAAAGGCTTTTTATACATTCCCTACATCGTACAAAAGTCAGTCTTTTACAGAAAAAAACTCAGCTTACGTATAAAAAAATTAAGGAATAATTTACTGATAAAATCTACTTTATGAAAACAATGTAATTTTAACGCAAAAGCCACTTTTAATAGATAAATTTTAAAGGAAAAAAATCTGCAGGAAAACGAAACCCCCGTTTACTCCAATTACATATCCATGACCACAATTCTACCGAGGATTAATAAACTGTCACACCTGGGCTCAAACCACTGACTATTAGCTATTCAGTCCAAAGCTCTCCCAACTAAACTATTTCGGCACAGTTTCAACAGTTTGCTCGGTGAAGAAACAAAAAAACTACTTTGAGCTTCATCTTTTTGTATAAAAAAAAACTTTTTAAAGAAAATAACAGTATTTTTCTGTACATATTTTGGTTTTTTTTCTGTAAAGATAAGATTCTTTTACAGTTCGATTTGTATCGCGATTTTAGCTTATAATTCAATTATTTAAAACCTTTGTGCATTATTTTGAGCAATTACAAATAAACGGGTTTAATTTAGTTGGAAAATAAAATACCTTTCACGTTCAAACTTTTCTATTTTACTTTTCACAAAAGGTTAGAAGCTCTGTTCTACGGCGCGTGTCAACGAAGAAACACAATGCTTCCATAATAATTGATTGGTTGGCGAGTTTTTCTAACAGCCCATGAGTTGTCGCGAAATCCGTCCGTGTCCGCGCAGACAAGGTTGCTTAACCTTTTCAGTCCCAACTAATTATTTTTTTTTTATAATAAGATCTAAAATTTGTGAAAGATACTCATTATGCAATATGCATCCAGAATGAAATGGTACAAAGTTTTAATTTTGTTAACTAAAATTTTTGGGGAAAAAATTGGAATCCTAATTTTGAAACTTTTTTCGTTGAAAATAGTCAGTATCAAATGTTTAAAAAAAAATACAAGCATGAAGAATTTAGGGCCAATTTATTCAATAAAATTGCTTCAGAATAATTTTTTTTCTTGTTTTTATATTTTCATTCAGCTACAACAAACATTTAATTCTTCAAAATACATTGCTCCTCCACAAAAGTAAATAAAAAAAAATCTATGGAGAATTTAATAAAAATTATTTGAAATAAGAGCAAGTGTAACTTAGTAAGAACAAAAAAAATCGCAAGCTGATGATTCAAAATGGAATCATTGGGAGGGAAAGAGAAATTAAGTTTTATGGGTATTTTTCCATCGTTTTAGTGTTTGACGTGTTAATACCGAATCCGTCGTTATTATAATCCAGCCCCGCCCTCTTCCTATTTTCAACAATGAAAAGCAAAACAGAATTACTAGTTGGTCTTAAAGAACCTTTTTTTCCCCCTTACGATAAAGAGTCAAGTTCATATTCAGATCATATTAATCTTATTCTTTTTTAAAAACAGGAGAATTAGAAAAGGATATTTTTAAAACACTTATAGGGTGGAATAAACATGGGATTTGCTATTCCAAGAGGTGAAAAATTTAGTCGCTTCAAGTGGAGTTTGAAAAAAAGGGTAATGGAAGGATTTTATATCAACAATATGATTGCAAATTGTCTTTTAAACTTGCTTGATTTTTTTTCTTTTAGTTTTATACATTGCGTTTATAAATTAAACTAGTGGATTTGGAACAGTAACTGTCACTTAGAACCCTTTCTACACAATAGCACGAGCTCTAAAAGCTGGACATTAATAAACAAGCCAAATTGGCTATTTGAATTTCCTAAATGCATTGAAAATTGGGTACATTCCATTACTATTTATTATACAGCTCAAATATTTAATGCGTTCGGACGAACTTAAGTTTTCTAGATTTGTTAAGCAAAGAAAATACATTTTTAATTAAAAATTCAATTTACATAAAATTATATTAAAAAATACTGTAAAAATAGTTTTATTCGGTCGAAAATCCTGTGAATATTTAAAATTTTAAGGAATTTTATTTTTCAATTTGCTTCCAAAATTTAAAATATACCTTTAATTTCGTGTATCGTACTCGTATGCGGTATTTCCTATTTGACCAATGAAAATTAAAATGCTTGTTTTATTTTTTAAATAGTGTTTTCAAAAATAACGACATACGGCTAATAATTTGTAGCACAAATATGTTTCAAAATCTCACACCTGAAACCCAATTCAAAGACGTAAATATTGCCAGTTTTAAACTAAACAATTTCTTTAATAAACTTATTGTTATGCAAATTCTAATTCATTAATATTTGTTAATTTTCGAGGATATAAAGCTTTCAAATACTTCAAAATATGTCCATATAAAAATTTCGCTATTCACAAAATCTTTTTTGTAATAAAATCTCTAAAATGGAAAGGGAAAATGTCTGCTAGTTAATTTAATGGTTATGGGAATTCTAGAATTTGATGACATTTGCTATAGAAACATGAAACATTTAGATTCAGAATAGAGTCGAAGCTTTAAGTTCAGTTTAAACATTATCCCAACTAGAGCTACTGGTGGCCAAATCCTTATAGGCCCTTTCACACAGAAAGGTTCCGGCAATTTTTGCCTTGCTTACGGAGCCGCATGATCTTAGTGCAATGCTAATAAATGGGGAAAATATCGTACATACGGCTTTATCAACTATATTCGGTCAAGTAGTGGAATTATACGTAAAATGAATATTTCACTTTACTGTAAAAATTTTGGGGCTGGATTGCGCTAGAATCCTATAACTTTCTAGCTGCCACCACTATTTGGAGCATTGATTTACCCCTTCAGTGGTGAATCAAATTTATTTTTAAACCACAAAATTGGTAAATTCACGCTCGAAATGTGATGGCAGCTAGAATATTTCATTAATCTGGTGTAATCTAGTACGAAGATTTTTAGCAGTGTACAAGTACGGTAAATTTTGACATCGAGGAATTAAAAATTGTTGGGAATGGTAAACCATAACAGACTTCACCGCAGTAGCACGGAAACATCGATTATAGGTTTAATTACCAACAAATGATGTTTGTAATTGCCAAAATGTGTCAAATCTATTTCAAACAAAAAATATATATTTCACACGCCAATAGTTTCAATTTTCACTAGAAAAATGTGGAGTATGTATTGCTCATTTTAAAAACACTAGTACAGTCGAATTATTTATTCAAGATAAAATGCATTAATACTTCACTTTACACTGTTAAAAAATATTGGTGCTAGTTTGCTCCGGAGAATCCTGGAACTTTCGACCTGCCACCACAATTTGGAGCGTTGATTTAAACCTTCTGTGGTGAATAAAAAAAAATTTAAAACAAATTTAGTAAATTCACGATCCAAATAGTGATGGCAGCTAGAAAGTTCTATTATTCTGATGTAATCTAATATGAAAATGTATACCAATGTACAAGAACGGTACATTTTGACATCGAAGAATTAAATTGTTTGTAATGGTAAACCATAACAGACTTCACCGCAGTAGCACGGAAACATCTATTGAAGGTTACCAACAAGTGATGTTTGGAATTGTCAAAATGCGTGATATTTTATTGGAATTGTTTATTCAAGATAAAATGCATTAATACTTCACTACACTGTTTTTTAAAAAAATTCGTGCTAGATTGCACCGGAGAATCCTGGAACTTTCCAGCTGCCACCACTATCAAGGGTTGATTTACCACTTCTGCTGTGAATCAAAGTTATGATTTAATCAAAAAATTGGTAAATTCATATTCCAAGAAGTAGTGGCAGCTAGAAAAGTTCCGGTATAATCTAGCACCAAAAAACTTTAATGTTCGTGTACGGTAAATTTTGACATCGACGAAATAAAAATTGGAGCCTAACATTGCAAATAGAATTAACCCTTTCAGTCCCAATGAAAATTCGGCATCCTCATTTTAGAAATTTCTTTTGATCGTCTATAGCCATTTATGATATCAATAAAATATTTTTATATTAATCCTTATTTTTTAAATTATGATCATAAAAATGATGTTGCCAAATGGCATATTTGGGACTAAAGGGTTAAAATGTTTACTACTTAAGTTGATAAAACGGTAAGTGCGATACGTTTCCTGCCATCGTGTCAAAGCTCCTATTAAATTAACATTGCCTCTTATCATACAACACCCAAGTAAAGAAAATATAACCGGACCGGTATGTGTAAAACGGGCCTTTAGGACGGGCAACTACGGCAATCGACTTTACCACAGTAACATGGAAACATCGAATGCCGGTACACATGGTCATCAAGTGCTTAGTTGGGCAATTTAAAAACGCTTCGACTCAATTTTAAATAAACGAGTCATATTTCAGTATTTTACATGTACTTCATGTTTTACTGATTAGTCCTAAATGCAGAATTTTAAAAATGGTATACAATTGAATTTTTACTTTTAGTTAGGTTTTACTCTTTCTTAAAGCAGAAGTATATGAACTTGAAATCGCAGTAAAAACCAGTTTATTTTTTACCGTACAGTAGCTCTTAGCTTAAGTTTATATCGTATTAAGGAAGATACTAAAATAGTTATGTTCGTTACTTAGTTTGTCATTCGCTTTCAAGGCCCAAACACAAATACCACATACAAGTGCGATGCGCGACCACGTCGCAAAATGTCTCGAAAACGTCAAACTTTGCTTATATTTAATCTAAGAAAAAAAACTAAATGAATGATTATTTTCATTGCTCAAAGACTCTTTTAGAAGAGTCATTCTGAATTTCAATGGATATCTATAATTTTTATAATGGTTTAAATGTCGTATAAATAGCAATTAAGAGGGCATCATTTGGTAATGGCAACCATAATAGACTTAACCGCTGTATCACGGAAACATCTATCGAAGGTTTAATGCCAACAAATGGTGTTTGGAATTGCCAAAATGCGTCAAATCTATTCCAAATAAAAAAATATATATATATTCACCACTTGTTTCAATTTTCACTAGAAAAATCCGAAATATGTATCGCTAATTTCAAAAACTCTACTTCAGTCCAATTATTTGTTCAAGATAAAATAGTTAAATACTTTATTAGGCAGCCGTGGGCGATTTTTTAAAGGATATATTACTTTAGCCATCATAGTGAAGTATTCTAATCAGAATAAAAACACTCCTAATTAAGTTGTGTACATTGTTAAAATCAAACAGCATTCAAATTTATATACATATTTTATCTATTTTTCGAAGTGTAAAACCAAATATTTTTGTTTAATGTTTTAATCAAATTTCGTTCTTAGATTCAAGATCTAAAGTGTGATGTAATCTACTCCTCTGCTCTAAAGTGAAAATAATTTGTGCGAGAATGGACATTTTAGTATCGAGTACCTTATTATTCTACAACTAAAAATAATTCTTTAATTTTAAAGCTTCATCGTGACAGTGTAAATTGGTTCCAAGAAACAAATATTGTTATAAACTTACTTGTTACAAACCTACCTTAATACCAATGCCAAATAGAATAAAAATTGTTGGTAAGCTTAAAAATGTTCCAAGGAAGCTTTAAATATTTCAATGAATAATTTGAATTAAATTTTAAAAGTGTTTTACCTAACATATTTCATAGTAAAACATATTCGAGTTATGAATTTAAAGTTATTTATTTTAATTAAAAAGTGGTAAATCCTTTAATGATACATGACTTAACATACCATAGTAAATGTCTTTGTATTTAAATGAATCAACGTTATTTATGTTATTTTAAAATGTTAACGTTGTGATAAAAAAAAATACTTCTTCCCCTCCCACTGTTTTGGAGTATTTGAATGAAAACTGGACATTTACAGGCCGAAACATGTTAATTCAATGGATTAGCAATCATAATTTTTACATACACTAAACGCAATTTCGAATAGTCGGTGGATTGATAATTACTTTATTTCAAACAATAACGCCGAATATCTACTGCATATTTTAAATTGATTCAATATATTACTGAAATGCTACACTTATAGTTAACAGAAGCAACGTAGATGGGACTTCGTAACTTGTCTGAATTTTTAATGGAACTTTCTTCAACATATTAAATTTTTTTTATTTATTCCAAATTTTAAAATGTCCCTATAATTCAAAATCATCATAACGAATTTACGTAATGAAAACTTTTAAATAATTTAAACTAGAATTGTTTGGTGTCCATAACACTTACAGCATAATACTTATTAAACGGAAAAATTCAAAAATAAATTAAACTTTTAAAATATTAGGTGAAGACGAATAAGTGAGTAACAGAACCTATGAACCAAGACCTAGCAACTGAAAAACAATCGCTAAATAAAGTTAAAATGTAATAACGTTTTACACGTCTAATTGGATACACTTAAATGTAAATTGTTAAAAGAAATTTAGGTTTTTTATTACTTTGAAAATAAATTTGATGTTGGTAAATTAAAAACCAATAACTTATTCTAAAAAAATTAATTTCAATATAAATTTAAAACATGTCAAGATAATAACACGTTCTAAATTCAGTCTCGAAACTGCCCTTATCACCTTTTTATTTAACAATTCTTATTATTTAAATGTTTAAACAATTTTGAAATCTATCATCTTGCAAAGCAAATCAACGGCCGGATTTTTGAATTACTTACACAAGAGATACTAATAACGCATGTGTGTAAATTAAAAGCGCATTAAAACGCCATTTTAGTAATTTATTAATAATATTAGAATGTAACACTAAGAATAATCTGCAGTGAGTAATGAAATTATCCCATTTTATTTGTACCATTCGTCTTTAAAAATTGCTTTAACACTTCCACTTTTCAGAAGGAAAATAGACATGTCACAACTTTTTGCACTAAAAAATTACGATGTTCAACACAAAAAACCTTTGCGACATCTGATGTCATTTCCCATGAAAAATTTACTGTTAACCGTTAGTAATTTAAAAAATATATTTTTAAAAAAAACGAAATTTAATTTATTTGGTTTGTAAGATTTAATAATTAAATTTAAATTAATCATTGAAACACAACCAACATTTCAATTTAATATTTTAAAATTGCTATTCTAACATTTGTTTATTACTTAAAAACCATTTATTTGCATATTTTAAGTAATGTTTGTTATTTAAAATAACGCAAGTTTCTTATTGTAATTTTTTTTTCGGCAACCATAATAAATGCCATTTTAATGGTTTTTAAATTTCAGAGTTTCTTCATTGAACAAATGACAGACAAATTAGTCTGATACCCCCAAACTGCACGAATTTAAAATTTCCTGGTATCATTTATGATAGGAATGGCAACCAAACATCATACTTTATCACAGTAACACGAAAACAATAATGTATTTATGGTCACCAACTGAAAATGGCTGACAAAACTTCCAAATCAGTTATATAATACAATCTTTCATACTCTCTCCTACAAAGAATAAAAAAGTTTAATTATTTTCTTCATATGTTTATTTTAATTTTTTCAGCGTTGATGTAAAATTTAATTTTTACTAATTTAATACCATTGTTACCTGTAAACTTTTTATAAAGAAATTCAATTATTTAAACTGAAAATAAATTGGTGCTTTATTATAGAAATAAGAAAAACATTAATTTATATCTGAAATGTACATTTGAAATTGAATATTTAATAAAATATTTTAATTTTTTAATTTAAATATTTAAACATTCAGTCTTAAATAACAATTTCGGGCAAAGCACAAATAATTCTACAATCTGAACGAGATTATTAAATTCTCCCATTTTTCAAAAATTCAATTATGGTTTTGGAATATAAAGGTAATTGAAATAACTTCAGAGTAGAAGTGCCACTGGGCTGTTTTATTATTGTTTTCTATTTGACTGAAAAAAATTAAACGTGTGAGCAGTTTTTAAGAAGCTGCAGTTTTCCTGACATTTCTGAATACAATACATGATGACACTTTGTTTGAATAATGTACATAGCAGGTTGAAAATTAAAAATTTTAAGTAAAATGATAATATAATAAGGTTCGTTCCAGTTTTTAAAGCGAAGAACTTCATATAAATTATTTTTCTATTTGTAAATAATAATGTATTTTAGAATGTTATTTTTCAATTGTACCAAACCTTTTCCTAAATTAATCATTTCCATCATATTCATTTATCGTTCATTTCTTTTTATTAATACATTACAAATATTTTGTGCACTTAAAATTGTCAACAAAGTTTAACTGCGTTAATTTTAAATGTCAACTTTTAAGTAAATTTTGAAAGAATCAGTTCATTTACAATAGGGGCTTTTTCTTTCTTATTCTTACAATAGGGTAAAATCTCAATGGAATTGGCAAACACACATAGCATCAGACTTCACTGCAGTAGCACAGAAACATCTCATGCAAGTATGATCGCCAACAAGGTTAGATTAGTGTGAATTTTCGCACTAGAGCTACGTGATCGCCAACAAGTACTAGTTAAGAGGGGCTGTCAGTCCAATAGAGCTAATGCATTAGTTTTGAATTCACACAAAATAAAATGTATTTTGAAATTTCGAAAAGGTTTCAAATTTAATTTTGATTACATAGGGATTATTTTAAAATCGAATTTAATTTTTAATTGCACTAAACTTTTCCAAAATTATTCATTTCCATCGTATTCATTTATCGTTCATTTATTTTTATTAATGTATTGCAAATAATTTATGCACTTAAAATTGTTGGCAATAATTAACTGCGTTAACTTTAACTGTCAACGTTTAAGTAAATTTTGAAAGAATCAATGTTAATAATGTTCAGTTACAATAGGGGCTCTTTCATTCTTATTCTTACAATAGGGTAAAATCTCAATGGAATTGGCAAACATATAGCATCAGACTTCACTGCAGTAGCACAGAAACATCTAATGCAAGTAGGATCGCCAACAAGGTTAGATTAGTGTAAATTATCTTCGCACAAAAGTCTGTCTATTTACTATAAGAGCCTCGAAAAGACTTTCTTACTCCATCCCTTCGCTTGGTTTTCTAGGAAACGAGGGGAGCATCGCTTTTCTAGGCATGCGGGGAAAATACACTCACGCCGTTTCGAGGAAAACCACATGCGGGGATGGGGGAGGAAAATGCATTCGAGGCACGCATTCTAGATAGACAAGGTATAGAGCTGCGTGATCGCCAACAAGGACTAGGCAAGAGGGACTGTCAGTCCCATAGACATAATGGGACCGACAGCTAATACGTTAGTTTGAATTCACAAAAATTAAAATGTATTATTGATATTTCGAAAAGGTCTCAAACACAATTTAGATTGCATAGGATTTTTTTTATTTTAAAATTGAATTTAATTTTTAATTGCACAAAACTATTTCCAAAATTATTCATTTCCATCCTTTTTATTAATATATTTAATATTTTTTGCATTAAAAATTGTCACTTGTGGCTTTTTATTGCTTTAAATCTAACTGTCGAGTTATAATTTTGAAAGGGTAAATGTACGTTATTTAAAGGACAATAGTGGAATTTTCGTTCTTGTACTTAAAATAGGGTAAAATCGTAATGTACACTCTTAAAACAAACGAGCCATTTTAACTCAGTCTGAGTTAATTTTCACTTCTCCAGTGTCAAAAATGCACTTCTCCTACAGGAGTGGATTTCGCTAATTTGCTTTAAGAATGTAAATGGCAAACAATAGCATCAGACTTCACTGCAGTAGCACAAACATCTAATGCAGGTATGATCGCCAACACATTACGACGCCCGTCGCCAATAGCCCTCGTGTAGCTCTAGTGCGACTATAACTCAAAATAAACTATGATCGCGAAAAAGTACTTATTAAACAAATTGAATTCGAAAAGTCTAATCTTAAATATGTGTGTACTTTGAAATTGTTAATATTGCCCAAATTCATTTAAAGTTCGAAAATATATAAAGTTCTTAGTTCTAAAAACTGAAACAAACTATCATAACTATACTAACTTACTTTAAACTACTCAATTACTTCTATCAATTTTCATAGAACTAGTTATAATAGTCAAAAATAGGAACATCGCAATTCTAACAATTTATCATCAATAAGTAATTTACCGATGGCGCTGAAGGATTTTCATTCCTTCCGAAATATAACAAACATCGTAAAAAAACATGGTATAAATCACTTTATAATGACGTAATCTTATGAATCGCTAAATGTAAATAACAGTCAAGTCAGTTTTTGAGAATTTCCTACTAAACTTCTTCCTTCCGTTATTTTAGTGAAATAATCTTATACGGAAATCTTCCATTAATCTATATTCAGGATTCATATATTTTATTCATAAATATCACTAAAAGTGCTGAAACGGAAATATTTAATACTTCATTACTTGTTTTCTGTCAAAAAATAAAGTACCATAAAAAAAACAATGCAACTTCTGATGTGACGTCATTTCAATTACAGTACTTACATTCCAAAACTAAAATGTTTTCGACAAATGAAAAAACATTTTAATGTAGAATACGTACTTGGCTCTAAGATGCTTATTTAAAAGATTAAATTAAATTTTAAAAATCTTTAACAATAAGTGGAACATTTCTACGACAATCAATAAATATTTTTGTAACTTTTATTTCTTTAAAAAGTTTGAGACCCCGTGTAATCTTTTAATTATATTTCAGCGTAAATAATACAATACTTAAAGACGCCCTAATATAAATAGAATGTGCTGCAGTCTTCACTCATTATTTTCCAGTTACATTAAAACTAATACAATTTGCAGTTTTAAAAGGCTTATTATTTATTCAAAAAGACTTGTAATTTATACTGATGAGTTACTGGCCTTTTTTTGGAAGAAATTTTAAAATCTGCCTGTACATATTTACAAAACGAAAAACTTCTAAAAACAATGAGAGTTTGAATAATGTAAATGAATTACTCAAACATTTTAATAAATACTTTGAAATAAAAATACGTTTAAATAAAAGGTTGGTTAAATAGGTGATAAGTGAATAGTTTTGAGCCTGGTTTTGGAACGCGCAATTATTCTATTGAATAATTTTCAATTCATTTGCAAATAAAAAAACACATCAAGAATTTATTTTATACTTCTAACACCAATTATTTTCTGGGTGATAAAAAATATTAACATGAAATTTTGAAAGAAATTTAATTAAAATATAATTAATTCCAATAATTTTTTTAAAGTAGTTTGGTGTATTTCTTTGAAATAAAATGTTGTATGCAGGGTTCTAAATGAGTTATTGTTACAAACTTATTTGTTCTCGCTTCATATATTCAAAGATTGTTATCGTTTGAGACATTTTATGCGATACGAGCTGACTATAGTGATGCTTTTTAATATTTAGAAAACAAACTTTTTAAGAGTTTTTCTTAACCTTAAGACTTTATGCAGTGAATTAACATTTAACTTTTAATTATTTGCAGTTTCCTATTTTAAAGATAGCTGTGCAATTAATGATAATATTACGGTAAAAAAAATAGTAGGATCATAAATAAATTTATTGTAAAGTACATTTTAAGTTTTTCCTCATTTCTATTTATAACTAAAATTCACTGACTAATAACGAAATTTTGTTGCAGGAATATGGATTTAGAATATTTGTCTTTAATGTTTTGAAACTAAATACTGCGTGAGTAAAAAAAACCCACTACATCGTCGGTACTGTGGCTAGTATCACCACTTGTTACTGGGGTGAGGTGAAGTTTCGTTTTTCTTTATAATTAGACAGTTTAAAAACAGATTTGCTTTAAAACTGCAAATTATTCCCTTAAAAAACAGATCTTTCCAAATTTTAAGGTATTTTTCTGGCACATCAACCGACAGTTTTTTTTTCTGTAAAACCAGACTTGTAAAAAGATTTACACTACACTGTGACTACACTACTACAAGTTGTTTCCAAAGATATTGGGAGTCAAGCATCCGTCAATAAACAGTTACGATCTTTTTCCACTGTCATAGCCAAACCCATCAACTGACTAGTGACGAAAACAAAGGATAATTGATATTTTCAAAAATTAATTTTTTAACCTGACTTATGAATAAAAATACTTAGATGCTTAAAAAATTAATTTTGGTGCTTTTATACTTATTTGCAAACCACACAGAAGTTACCATTGATATGAATTATTTACATCAACACTCAAATATTTTTAAAAAGTAATTATTTCCTAACAAACAAAATTTTAAACTAACAGTTTACTTGCCCGTTTGGACAAGTTAAAAAAATTAAACACGACTCAAATTTCTGCGAAAGCATTTGCATTAATAGTAATCTTCAGTAACTGAAGGTCTGAAAACCAAATAGTACAAGTTAAAACATGGTTTTATGCAAACGCTCTCTCTCCCCCTCTCCCCCCCCCCCATCAAATCCAAATAAAACCAAGCATATTCGTTCGTTTTAGCTTAAGCCAATCATAAAGGAATTTAAATGTTACTTTATCTAGCAATTGAAATAACCTTAACCGAAAGTGAATCTAATCACATGAAAGCATTAAATATTTAAGTTTGTGAATTCATTGTAATTTTTGGTATGAAAAACACATCAATTACTTACGGAAAGATCCAAGTTTTAATTTGGTTAAACTGTACCATCTTAAACGTCAAGAACTCGTACCTTTTTTTTAAAGAAAAACAGAATATTATGCTTGATTTCATTCTTTGATTAATTATGGTAGTGTCATTTGGGTTGGAGAACACCGATCCAATTTACAACCACAATTATTTCAATACAAAAGTAAATGTTTTCAACTCAAATAATCAATCACTTAACTATCAGAGTTTTAGAAATTTGTACGCTAAGCTTCATTTTGAATTTGCCTTAACTTGTATTATTGTCTTCGTTGGTCTTAAAATTCTGTTTATTTGGATAAAATGAAGCAAAAAGCTTATTCACATGGCCAACTAATTTTAGTTTGTCAATTTTGATTTTTATGTCCGTCAAAAAAATTTTACTTTTAAAATCTGGTTATAACTATAGAAACCTTGTTATATTCAATGAAACGTGGTTATAGCTAGAGAAATGGGATTTTAGCCCTTTCCATCCAGTGAAATTTATATTTCACTTGTGAAATAAGGTTTCACTTATAAATCTATACAAGATATTTTCCTTTCGCAAAGTTCGAAACGTGTTTTGTCTATATTTTCCCCAGTTGGATTGAATTCAAATACAATTGCGTTTATGACGAAATTGAGGTCTTTACGACGAAATACAGACGGCGCCAGCAAGGCTAATAGCCGCTATAAAGAAGATTAAATGGAGTAAAATTTCTCTTAAATTTACCCACATTTCTAATCTACAGTGTTTTTATGACAGGGAACCAAAATGTTTAGCCTCTTTCTTTCCTTAACTAAAATCTTCTAACAGTTTGTTTCCATTTGAAAAAGAATAGATAGTACATTATTTTACTTATGCACCGACAATTCTGAAATAAGTTTATACTATTAAATTGACAATATTATACACTACATATATCTGCATAATTAAAAATAGATTGTTATAAGATCATTTTTGCATTTATTGTGCAATGTTTCGTAGTTTTTTTTTACATTTTTAAAGTGTGCAGCTTTTTTTAATCAAAAATATTTATATTTAAAATAAATTTTACAGATCTCTTTATTTCATGTAAAATTGGAATGGAAAATATTAAAGCCAAAAAAAAACTAAAAATTTTGCACACACTTTTCATTTTTGAGTGTGAATCTAACGAGTTATAAAATTAAAAAGTAACCGCGAAATCTTCTACAAATAAAAATGAAATTGTATAAAGTTATTGCGTACTACTTGCAACATGTGAAAATCTTAAGTATCAATAACATACATCTTTAAAAATTCGATACAATGCATCAACTGCAGCAAAATTTTAATTAGAAATTAGTCTTCTGAATGATCTCGAATCTTATTTGAATAATTGTTTTAAAAAATCCCATTAATTTTCATCAAGAGAACAAAAGGTCTAGTTGAAAATTTTGAAGTATCTAATTAATATTTAAATGTTAAACATTTCAACACATTTTTGATTATCAGATAATTATAAATTTAGCAAACTTTCTACACTTATAGAATCTTGCTGTAATGCTTTAAAATCTATAGGGATTTATGAGGAAAAATTCTTTCTGTAAGATTCCAATGGATTTATTCTGAAACTTTTGTGCTGGCAGAAATAATTCTTGGCGTTAACAAAAGAAGCTTTCAGTGTCGATGTCAGGCTTTGTGGGGAAAAATAAATCGAGAAAAGTTCTATTCTTGGAAGAAAAACATGGAACAAAATGGAATCAAACTTCGAAAACAAGTAAAATTCTATAGAATTATCAGTCTTGAAGTTTGATTCGTAAAATGAAACGAACCTGCGTTACAATAACTGCTTTTCTTTTTAACCCTTGACATCTTTATGACACACGTTGAGAGGTTTGTATTTTGCTACAAAAATCGCTAAAAGCTGCTCGGACAGTTTGGGTTATATCTGTTTGTCTGAAATGGCACTTCAAAAACCAAGATATATCATTAAGAAAGTATCTGGGAATTTGAATGGCAATGCTCTTTATTTATAATTTTTTTGTAATGACAAATATTATAAGTTGTTTGATCATATTCTAAATATTATTTAATACAAAATAATTTTAATAATAACAAATTTATATTTATTTCGAAAGTTGAATATTGCTTAAAAAATCGACAATAACATGTAAGTTGGAGAATGCTACAATTAAAAGTTGTTGCATATTTATTATACTGGTAGAATAGAAAATTGTGTTTCTTTTATACCTATTTGATGGTTTTACTTGGATTTATTATTTTAAGTATGTATGATTTTATTATCTATTTAAGTTTGCTTAAGGGTTATGGCTTAATTTTTTTCAATAAATTGAACCATTTAATTCCCTAAATGATAAAATATAAAAACTAATTTAAAGTAATGTTATGTGAATTAGTAAGTTCTTTTATTATTTTATTATGAAACGAAGTAGCGCATTTCTCTAAACCTAATTAAATTTAAGAAATAAACTGATCTGTGAAAGTTGATATAATTGGAACGTTTGGCAACACTTGATTCCTTATCAGAGAAAGCATTACAAAACACTACCTATGTCAATGACATCATTAAAAAATTTTACGTATAAAATGCTTTTGTAAAAATAATTTAGTTCTATATTTCAATAGGAAAGGTATGAAGAATTTAATATTAAAATTGGTAGTTTAACAAACAATACTTCGATGTCCTTGTATAAACTAGATAAACCCTAACAAGGCATATCAATAAAATAACAAGGAGGCATTTTTTTAAAACTAAAAATAAGATTCTTCATACTTTTTAAGACTGTTTATGAGTTTAATTTTCTATTTAAAATATTTTTACGTGCATTTTAGTGAAATTAGTAATAAATAAAATGATTTGTAGAGATTTGTATACCTAAACTTTGTTTTCAGAATCACATAACTGCAATATTTTTAAATCATCTTCGCCCATCTGTTTATGAAAGTGAATTAGTGCTTGATTGTTTAATACACCATTTTTATCTAGCGTAATTCTGGTCTCGTTGAGAGCCAGCGTAGAGGTAAAGCCGGTCATTTGACGACTGTTCAAGATTACGAACTTTATATTAGCAGGAAAAGATTTGTAAAGATATGATAATGCAGCCAGAAGTGTTGATTTCAATGTTAAAAATAAACTATTAAACATTTCATGCTAATGCATGTTCTAAAGCACACAAAGTACGCACAAAATAATGGTTGATTCAACAAGTTTCATAAGTATTTCGTATTTAAGCCTTCTGCTGGTATCTTTTTTTCGGATTTTTCTGAAAGCTCTCTAAACCTAAATAAATTAGAGTTTATTTGCAGGCACTGATATGTAATCCTCTGCTAATAAGATCCACTTTCTGAAAAAGACATCTGGGGGTCTTTTTTAGATGTCCATTTTCGTCGTTTTAGTTTTAAGACGGTTTTATACCTTGTAGCCAAAATTAAAAATCTGTGGTGCTTTTAGTTTAATCTTAGTCTAATTGATAGTTTGATGCATAATTTAAGAGTTGCGGAAATGAATTTAAAATTTAGTGACTTTAATTAAATTGTCTCAACATATTTAACTTTGGGAATGAAAGTGTTTTTCTTCCTTTGATAAAATAAACAGCATTTTAATTTACAGGAGAAAAAAAAAGATAATGCATTTTTAGTTAACAAAGAATCTGGATATTAGTTTTCTTGCGAATTTCAACAAAAAAAGTTTCTAACGCGAGAATATGGTAAACGACGAAAGTAGCTATTTTTTAATTCATTGTAAAAATTTTGGCTTGATGCTAGTCTATAAAACTGGTGGCAAAATAGTTTTTCTAGTTTTATGTTGAAGTCACGTTACAGATAATTTATGGAATAGTTTACAGGTTAACGCCTATTTTTTGATGTAACTTTACTCCATAAATTTGGTGCAAAGTGATTTAGAAAAATTGAGACAACACTTGCTGTCACCAGTTTTAGGGAGTAGCATTACACCAAAAATTTACACGCATGCATGAAATCTTATATTAAAATTATATTTTGCGTTTACGTGGGTATGTACACTCTTAAAACAAAAGAGTGAATTCCACTCCAGTTTGAGAAGTGCATTTTCGACACTGGAAAGGAGTGAATATTATCTCTGAGTTAAAATCACTCGTTTGGAGTGATCCTGTTGGAGGTCTAACACACAAAGGATCCACTCCAAAAGGAGAAGTGCATCTTCCAGACTGGAGGAGTGAAAATCAATCAGACTGAGTTAAAATCGCTCGTTCGTTTTAAGAGTGTACACCGTACAGAATGCCTTTTATTAAACTGACGGTACTAGGTAATTTATTCACACACAACTCAACATCGGTTTGTTTACTACACCATATGGAATGATACAAAAGAAAAATTAACAAAATAAGGGGATTTTCCGCCGAGAAATTAGTGGTTCGAAAAAGGTAAAAATCTCAGAAATATGTTTCCAGGAATAATACGATAAAAGATTTTAATTATTATAAAAGTACTTATATAAGTTTAGTTTTTTTTAAGTTATCAACACTCTAGGACTATTACTGTACGTAATAAAAGAGAATTGGCTATTGTACTGTTTATAGGAAAAACATAGTAAATAAATGTGACATAAGGGCCATTCCACGGGTAACTGACTGACATTCGGAAGACGAAATTACAACGTTTTACAAAATAGCGGGACAATTATATAGTTTTACAAATTAAGTTTGGTATAATATAAAAGAGAATTTTTAGCTGAATTGAAATATGGTTTGCAATTTTAGATAGCTCTTTTAGGAATTGCTAGAAAAATTATTGAAGTTGTGGTAACTGACTGACATATCTGCAACCTTCATTGACACTTCAAGTTATTTAATATAATTTTTTTCTGAATATAACAGATGTTGCTTTTAAAAGTCAGGCCTATATCAAAGTGCAAGAAATGAACTATCCTACACATAAATTTTTATATCAAAATATTGAACCTTGTAAAAACACCAGCTCTTAGAAAGCCTTGGTAACTGACTGACATAATGGTAACTGCCTGACATTTTAAAAGTGGGTGTAATAAATACATCCCATTACAAGAAATTTTTCTACTTTTGATTTTTGTAAATGGGTAGAATGTTAATTTATAATGTAGGGAATAATTTAATTATAATTTTCTAACTTATGGGAAGTTTATGAAAAAAATATTTCGAAAGTGTAAGAATTTAACACTTAAAATTTTGGAATTTTTTGCTTTTCGTTTAAAAACAATTTTTCTTCTATAAAAAATATATATTCAAGCAATGAATTTCAGTGTTTTAAAATAGAGATTCCAATCTTTAGATCACATAAAACACAAAACAAAAATACCATAAGACACTAAGTATTTATTTAATTTTGAAATTTTGGTACCGAGGTTGACATTTTTATGGAATTGCCCATAAGTGAAAAACAGCTAAATTGAGTTTTGCTTTTTCTCTTTTACATGTAAACATAGAATCCATTCTCGAAAACAAAAAAATAGAAGTATTTCAATAACTGTGAATTAGATTTGAAATATTTTCAATAAATAGCAGTTGTAAAAAGACAAAAGATTGGAAAACTCTCGTGGTTTTTCAAATAAATACACATAGATTAACTGTATTCACTGATAAACTAAGCTAAAGTCTACTTTGCTGTTTGCTTACAAAATATATTGAGACTGTGTCGCAAAAATAAGTTGCAAATCTTTACTATGTAAAAACGAAACTAACCTAATAAGCAGACGATAAATTGATAGAAGTTGATTTTCTTTGCCTGAGAGGTCATCTGAATGGTAAGAAAAAAACATGAACCTAACTTCGGTGAACTTCCAAATTCGGACAACATATTCTTCAAAAAATTAGGTTTCTTTGCAGATGATTAAAAATATATATATAGGACAATTAGACAATCTCAAATTATTTTTCGATTTTCACGGTACTGGTCTACCTTAAGAAATTTTTATTTTATCTATGTTTAACGTTGCATTAGTTCTTTTAATTAAAGACCCCGATGATCTGAAATTTCGCAACTTTCAAGCATCAAAACATTTTTTGACGTTTCATGAGTTTTTAGATAAGAATCATAGGTGTTGTGCTCAATATGCGGTGTGAAACTGTAAACTCCGGTATGAGTTTAAGCGACCAAATTTCTAGAAATTTTCTGTGAAACTGCTTTTTTTAGAGTATACGTGGAATAATAACTATTCTCACTAAAGTAACATAAATGCACAGCTTTTTTAAAAGTACAATATATATTGCCTTCATAAATCATTTGTCAAAACCAGAAATAATCCTGACCATGTGCACTATTAAAATACTTCGAAAATCTGAATATTATTTAATTTTTTAGTGAGATTTGTTATACATTGTACTAAATTCAAGAATTTAAAAATATAATGTTCGTTACTGTCTAACCACAGTAAGTATCACAAGATTTACAAAAACTTAAATTCTTTCACTTTTCTACAATTTTCTATTATCACTTACAAAAAGTGATACTTACATACAAAAATCTAAACATGTGCTTGATAAGGCTTTCATTCCCACAACTTCGGTCAAAAAAGGGATAAGTAAATATTTTTATCGCATCTATTTTATCAGTCTAACTTCGCACTAAATAAGTTTAAAACTTCTAAAGTGCACCTTAACTGTGCATTTTGTGCAACATTAAGCACCTAGAATGGGGGAGTTTTTGTTTTATTTGCTCGCAATTTCAGGGCTTTCCGTGGCGTGGAGTAGTCCTATTGGACACAATGATTCACTCCAAGCAATTGGCGGAAGTAAGTGTTCACACTTTGTAAATAGTTTATAATGTTAAATTCTGGCTAGGCCTACACTCTTAAAACGAACGAGATATTTTAACCCCGTCTGAGTTAATTTCACTCTTCCATTCTGGAAAATGCACTTCTCCGAAAGGAGTGGATATTTTGTTAAACCTCCGACAAGATCACTCCAAACGAGTGATTTTAATTCAGTCTGAGTTAATATTCACTCCTTTCCAGTGTCGAAAATGCACTTCTCCAATTTGAGCGAATTTCACTCTTGCTTTAAGAGTGTATAAGGCCTGGCCCTAAAGCGTTGCAGCTAGTTTCAGTATATTTGGGTCCAAAGTGTTAGTCATAGTGTTACTATCCATACAGAGTGTCTAGTTCAAATATGTGCCCCAGTTAACATTCCGAGCAAGCTTGATACTGGTTTATTGACCTTGGAGAATGAAGGTAAAAGTTAGCCAAAGTGTAACTAATTTAATAAAATATATGACCAATAGAAATATCGAAAACTCATGATTTATGAAGTTATTGGCTTAACTTCTTAGCAAAGTATCGGTGTTTAAATAAATTTAAACACTTAAACATTTTGCACTTGGTTTCACCATAATAATGGTGCTGCAACGGCTGCGTGGTGATTTTCACCATATTTTTGGTATCTGGTTGAATCATTAGGTTTTTTCGTTTCCAAAAGCTGAAATGGTGTTTTTCGTCTAAAAAAAACATATCTTATGGTACACAATATTTTGGATAGCCTTTACTTTGAAACTTTATTATAATAACTTATGAATAAAAAGCAGTTATTTGACACCATTTAAAATTTAATTTACACCAAAATTTTTACTCCAATAGAAATTACGCAGAAGTAAATAATGTATAATAAATATAATATAAGCTATTTATGATAAGCTTAATAGCTATTTTTAATAAAGTAAAACCATTTCCCTTTTAAACTTTGAGTTCATTTCGATTGAAACGTAATAACCAAAAGTACTTGAAGCAGTACATTGAGGGAATTTCTTCATTACCACAAAAAGGCACTTTAAAAATCAGTGTTGCAATTACATTATCACTTCTAATAAAAAAATATATAAAGATTTATTAAAAGCCACCGAGTAAGGCAATTATAAAAAATCTATGCTCTTAACAAAACTTACTAACATGGATTTGTTTTACACTTTACAAGCCACGTTCTTTACCCAGATTTTACCAGAGTTGAATATTTCATTTTTAAATACAAGGTTGACTTATTTAATAGATTGTTACATTGCTAGAAAAAATATGTGCCAAAAGCATTATTCAATTGAAATAAATTTAACTGGAAAAGATTCAATTAAAAACAAAAATGGTTCAATAAATTGTAAATTAACAACTCATTCAGTTACAGCACTTTTATTACTCTTAGTAAATAATTCTGTATTTTATTGCAAGTTATTTTTTAATAAATCAGCGTTACAGTTACTTATATAGAAAAAATACTTAAAATAACAAAATTAGAATTCCATAAGAAATAAAACAAAATAAATATTAAACGCATAACTTTATGCCTATTGTGTCCTTTTTGCCAATTTAAGATACTTATCAGCTAAAATTCAGTATGTTACACTAAAGAAACCCACTGATTATTCATGTGTGCCCATGTGAATTTCTTATAGAAATTCAAGGTCGAAATGAGTAATTTTTACACTTGGGAATCAAAGCAGGTGCTTTTATGATAATACATATCTACCCAGGAAATTAAATTGACATACTTATTTGTAAAATTATCTTAGTGTTTGTGTACAAATAGTTAAGTTTCGAAATAAATGTAAGGACATCAAATATTGTAACATATTACAAATTTGAAGAGTTAAAGTTTATTAACGAATAAAATGAATGAATTATACAATTTCATGTCATCAATAATATTTTCTGTTCAACTCAACATGCAAGAATGTCAGAATTTCTTGAATAAAATACACAGAACAAATGATTTGTTGTCTAGGTAAATTAAAAATGCAATTTTAATTAAATCTAGGCTTCATTACAGTTTCATTGAAATGAATTCCTAATGTCCAAGCTCACAAAACCGACAATATTAAATATGAAATGAATTGTGAATAAATATCTATAATCAAGTCAAATATTTATTAATTAATATTTTTAAAAAAACACTTCATAGGGGAAAAGTACATCTTTTTTCAACACTATGACTAACATAGTATAAAATTCTGATGTATATTCTATATATAACAGAAAGTTTTTTATAATATATTATTTAAAAATACTTTCGATCAAAGAGCCTCTCTTTTGTCTGGTCTGGAGATATCATTTCCTACCAAAATATTTCATTAGCATATATCCTGAATGCAAAAGAGGTTCGACTTCCCCGCATCGGATTGAATTCTTGTCTTCAGCGACACAAAGATAAACACGATTACATAAATCACTCTTTGAAACTAACTTCCGCATTACTCAAAGCGGCACTCTTGGGTGACAACTGAAGAACAACTTATTGAATAGTGAAGGAAATTAGTCGGTTTGACAACATCTCAGAACGAAAACTATCAAATTTGTTTTTTTTCCTGTACAATTAATTTCCTGTTTCATTATTAACTTTTAAAAAGGTACATTTCGTTAGAATTGGTTCCATTTATATAAGCGTTATAACTTTTATAGATAACAGTAGGCTAAATTTTTTCAAAAAAAATTACAATTTCGGTCAAGAAAGGAAAGTACCAAATTCTGAAAAAAGCACACTGAAAACAAATACGACTCTAAAAAAATTCTTGGCTCAAGTTTTTAAAATATTTTTTATTGGAAAAAGGCTCAAACTCAATGTTAAAAAAATAAACTTAGAATATTTTTTAACGGGCAATAGGTGTTTTGTACTTACTTTTTGATGCAGACTAATCTGGTTTCCACTTTTATCTCTAACGATTTTGTTGTAATCTCTGAAAAAATTGCTTTCTGTGGATGGCAACAGAAATATTTTTTTAAAATCTATCGTATAGAGATAAAATAATTTTTTAGCAACACAAACCTTTCTTTATAATTTTGCCCGATATAAATGTATACCGAAAAACCTACAGTTAAGAAAAACATTTAGTGTAATTTTATTGTTTAACAAAATCATTTCATAATTTTGAACTTCCTCTCTTTCTTCTTTACTGTTATATATTTGTACATATTTAAAATGAAAAAAAATCACGTTTATATATATTATATATGTTGTGGGGGTCCTCAAATTTGCTTATGCCCTGGGCCCTAAAACTTGCAAGTTGAGCCCTGGCTGTCAACCTAACGTTTCTTTTTTCGTTTTTTATATAGTTTTTTTATCGTTTTTATCGTTATATCGTTTTTATCGCTAGATCGTTTTTATCGTTATATCGTTTTTTTAATATTCCTATTTGTTCCTAGACAAAGAAGTATGCATGAAAGAGCTGGGCTGCTTTGCCATAACTGATGATTTCAAAAGCCTCATCCACAGACCCATCAATGTATTGCCTCATGACCGAGCAACTATCAACACCAAGCTGCTTCTCTTCACCAGGAAAAATCCGAAAGAGGCCCACAGACTGGTAGCAAGCGACAAAGATTCTTTCTCGGAGTCGCATTTTAATCCAGAGTGGGGGACTAAGTTTATAGTGCATGGGTTTATGGACAGTGAGCTTTATGGACCATGGATGGTGGTTAGTATCATATATTATAGCACCGATTTGTACAGTATATTTACAGTAGTATTTAATGCTAGTTTAGCTATATAAATGTCAAATAGTTTTGAGCAATAAAATATTTTAATAAAAGAGATAAGATTTATGACTTTAAATACAATATTTTCTAACCATACGGTGTTTAGTAATACTTAGCTAGTGAGTTACTTAACAGTGAGCAGCTACTTCTAGTATGTTTAGCCTTCTAGTTTCATTTAGTCTTATTTCTTAAATTTTATAACACAAGTATTTTTTGTAGGAATTTTAATGCAAGTATATGGAATGAAATGAGAGATTCTAACTTAAACGGGGGATAAACTATTTTTTAGAAAAAATTATGGACAGAACTTTTTTCGGGCTAAATTTTCTCAAACTCATCAAAACTAATTTCAACCCTATTTTTTTACTCCACTTCTTACAAATTTATTAAAAATCTGTTTCAAATAACCACGATATTTTTAATAAACATTTGCCATAGATATACTAAAAACATGTTCAAAACATCAAATTATGATTGAAAGTTTTGTTTAAATATATCAAAATTTATTTAAGTATATTTATTCAGAATTCTTCATTAAAATGCACATTAGATTTTTTTAAAACTAGAAAATTGTTTCAGCTTATATACATCTTAATGTATAAACTAATTTTAGCAAATGAAAGACGAGTTTCTGATGCATGGAGATTACAATGTCATTGTGGTGGACTGGAGTGGAGGTAATAAGCCACCCTATTATCAAGCGACCTCAAATACTAGAGTTGTCGCTGCGGAAATCGCCCTACTTGTTCAAGCTTTAGAGGTAACACTATATTAAACATTTATATAATTAAAGAAAATTTATTGGGTAATATTATTAAGTTTAATAAAATTTTGTATAGTTGGGCAATAAGTTGTTTATAAGAAGGAAACGACGAATTGTTTCCCAGTTTTCCCAATTTTGCGCTTTTCTAATAATTAAACATGGATTTTTTAGGTACATTAAACAGTTTTAGAAAATATAATTTTTCTTGTCCATAGCAAATTTATAATATCGTTTTAAGTATTCATTACCTATGGTATGACATTTTTTATTTATTTTTTATTGACTGTACTTAACTAATAAACAAGGATAGTAGGTTATAACTTTCTATTTTTTGTTGCTGAAAAATGCTAAACACTTAAGGTTCTGTCCAGAAAAGGAATCTTGGAAGAAAAAAATACAAAAACTATAATATAAAAGTATAAAATTCCTACATTTTTCAAATTTAAATGTTTACTTCTTTATGTTCACCATCCGAGTAAATAAGTAAAATAATTAAGTTTAATATAAGAGTCCAAAAATGCATTAAACGCTACATCAACCATGTCATTTAAATGTTCGTTAAGCAAAACATTAGGATAATGGAAATATAACAATCAAAATTTTAAATTATAAACTAGTACAAACTCATTTACAGAAAATAAGCCCATTAGCCTTTTAAAAAAAGTCCTTTACATTAACATTTGCAGGACAAAATCCTAATGTCTTTATGATAAATTTAAGTATAAATACTATTGTAACAATTTATGTTTTAAAAACAATTCTTAAGTCTTTTACAACGTACAAAAGAATTCAAATTGAAGCGTAGCCAAAAAATATCCGATTTTTCTTGTAATTTTTGTTCCTATGCAATGCGTTTGTCAACCATCAGTTAAATTTGCAGAACAATCAGTTTTTTCACTTTTTCAATCTTCCTATTCATTAAATTTAACAATGCTCTTTTCTTTACCTTCTTTACAAAGTCTTTGAGCTAATTTTTTATTCCTCTTGAACAAAAACAAAAATAAGAAATTTCCCTTTCCAAACATGTCACCTGAATGGGGACATGCATTTTCTCTCGAGCGCCAGTTAAAAATTCAACAAAAAACAAGATTAAAAAACAAACTTGAAACGTAAACAAGCTGCAGGTTGTCTTTTTGTAACAAAATTAAGAAATCTCCGATCATTTACGTGGCAAAAAAATTTGCAAGAAATCCCTCCGTTTCCGGCAACAAATAAAATGAATAAAAAGGGATATTTTAATAAAGAGGTACATGGTAAATCTGGATCATTCGTTTACATAGATCACATATTATCCTTTTTGGTTTTTGGAGGAAAAAAACTAATAGATTTTTTTTTTTAGAAATACATGGGAGCTAAGCGAGAAGAAATTCATATAATTGGCCACAGTCTTGGAGGACACATTGCAGGGTACGCAGGAGCAAGGCTAAAAACCCTTGGACGAATTACTGGTAAGTATCAGCTATTGAAGTAACGCGCTATTGGTAACAATTACTTTTTTAGGTAACGTGGTTATATTTTTCAGAGAGTAACTGTAAATTAGTTAACTGTTAGTGGAAACGAAAAATTTCGTTAGTTTATTGGCTTACTCTCCAAAGGCTGTCGTATGTCCATTTTGAAATGAAAACTTTAAAATTAGATAATTATTTAATTAGTTTTAATTGCAGAATTTTGTTCATGCTTATTTTTTTAAAACTTAGTTCTCTTTGAAAAACGGTAACATGGCTAAATTCAACAGTAGATTTTGGCAAGTTTTGCTTTAAAAGTAACTGTGGTCAAACATAAGACTCAACGACTAACTTTCGGCTTGACTATATTTCTTACTTGTGCGTGAATAAAGACAATGATAAAAAAATAATAATAACTTATTTAATGAGGTTTAATAAAAGTAATAAAATAGCAAAGTTTGGGCAAAAAGCTACTCTTGTAAACTATCGTTTCACCAACTGTTTATTTTCAAAAAAAAATTTAAGACTCAAATTTCTTATAAAATTTAGTCTATACGTAGGATTTAGAAAAAAACCGATTCTAATAGCGCCTACACAGTGCATTTAAGAGGTATTAATTTAAATTCAACTATAACTACTCTACATTTTCTTGGATTTTAAATTTATTATTTATTCCAGTAGTCATATGTACTCGAAATTTTTAAAGTCTTCCTATTCAAAAATCAGATAAATCAAACTTTAATAAATGTGAAATATTCATATAAAATTGGGTCGAAAGTGCTATTGTAAATATTTATATACTTGATAACACAAAACTGAAAGCACTTTACATTAATTAATATTGATAAACAAAGTTCTTTTAGAAATAAAGGAATGTTTAGTATTTTTATGGCGGTATATTTACAGACTTTTTAAAGGAAGTATTCACCATACTTGAAATTAAGCAAGTGGAAAATAGTTCAATAAAAACTGTTGAGAATTCTAATATAAGGGGTTCTTGTAAATTCTGAAGCACATATTGTATTTAAAGTCACATAGAATAAATATTTTGCTGTAAATTAAAGCTAGTTAAAAACTGATTTTCATTAAACAGTGCGTCATATCTCCCTGGAGGTACCATCACATTTTCAGTAGAATACTGAGGCTTTATATTTTTTTTTTATCTTACTAAACCCCAAAGGGCCCCATTGTGTTTATTTTACAAAAAAAAACCGGTCAAAACAGGGTGCAATTTGGCTTCATCAAATGTGCTAGGTTTTTTTTAAAGGATATTGGTTTGTATCATAATTGAAGAGGTTAGTGGAGAAACGTGCTAAGTGAAATTTTTCAAGTAAAAAATAATGTCAATGAATAGACATGTATATTCAGGTTTATGTGCTTAATCAGAGACACTTCCACCAAGCTCTTATATTCTAAAAAAAAGTTTGCAATATCCATCAAATTTTAAAAAAAACACGTTTAAGTAATAAATATTTAAATTTATATTGTAATTATGACTTATTGATTGTAATGTTTAGGTTGTGATCCAGCCGAGCCATACTTTCAAAACATGCCACCAAGTGTAAGATTGGACCCAACTGATGCTGATTATGTGGATGTCATTCATTCAGATGCTACAGATATCTTATTTATAGGCAAGTCAAAATAATTTACTAGTTTTCAATAGGAAGTTGGTTCTTCAGTCGAAAATTCGTCTTTAAAGATTCAGTTCAAAGGACATTTGTAAATATAATTATAGCCTCAAAACTACCCTTTCTTTTTCATATGTTTAAAATAAATAGTGTATCCTGGAAAGCAATTTATTTTACCCATTTTGAGTTTATGTTTTTAATATCCCATTTTAAAATGGAGAGAAGTAACTCACAAATGTAACGTGCAACTTAAAAATACTAAAACATGCAAAAATTTAAAGACTAAAGGGATTAATGTAAGAATTCGATGCTGTGCAAAAGAAAAACTTAGAAAAATCTCCTTTTAGCACTACTTTTAGTATGCTGTGCTGTATCTTATAGATATTTGGCAAAGAGTTCTATAGTAGAGTAGGGGAACGACTCGTACTGAGCTGCCATTGGCAGCAATGGCTCACTACGGAGCCCGAATAGAGAGGCATAGGTGCTAGTTAATTTATAATTTTGATACTGAGAAAGGAAGTACACCCAGGACAAAGGCGAGAATCGAACCCGCACCCGTTACAGCGCGCGGACTGCTATCGTTATGGCATGCGAAGCAAACCACTCGGCCATCGGGCCCCACAGGCCACTCTATATTGTCTACGGGTGCGGTTGGTGGGTTAGTCTCTACCCTACTATAGAACTTTGATATTTGGTTTTTGTTTTACTTAACGATGAAAACGACCACTTTAAACAACTGGTTAGGGAAATACGAGCTATTCAACAATGAACAGTTACATCAAAAAATAATTCTAATACAATACCACAATTATAAAATCATAGATAGATTTCAAAAGATGTTTCGGATAGTGGTTATTTCGCGTGTCAAATGTCTTTTCTCCGTAGTCAAGTCGCACAATAACTATTCGTGGCCGGAAATTCGGTTTCTGAGAACTACCTTAGAGAAATTTTCGTGGATGAAGAAATATCGTGTACAAAATGTATCCCAAAAAAAAGTACTTCGTAAATAAAATCACTATTTTTTAAAGATTGCTACATAATAATTTAAACAAATTTTGAACACTAAATTAAATCTTGCCAAATATAACACCCAGCAACATGGAATCCAAATCTATACTATAATTATTTAAAACTTAACTATGAAAACAACTTCCGCGTTAATTTACAAAATTTATTTAAAATGGTTCTTAACTTAAGATATTTTAAAAAAGTTCTTAAATTCTTAATAACACACATCCTCAATAAATTCATGTTTTAAATAATTTTGGAATAACTTAAACAATTAGTCACATTACAATTTAACCGAAGAATTCTATTACTCAATATCAATTACACCAAAAACTTACAAGAGTTTTTTTAATTAAGATGTTAAAAAATAATTATTAATTCAAGTGAAAATGATAAGGGTAATTAGAATCGGAATGCAGCCTTAATTGGATTAAGCTCGTTTCGATAAGTGGAAAGGTTAAAGGACTAATTCCAATTAGAATCATGGCTTTTTTTCGTTCTTATTAATGATGAGAATGTATCGAGAGCTCTACTAATTTGCATCATAAATGATTGCTAATATCAAATAGAAACAATGTTAAAATTAAGTTGAATGATAAACTGACCGAATTTATTTCCGTATAAACTTTTATTTTTTTTGTAACAAATTTAAAAATCATAATTTTATTAAATTTATTTTTTTAGTTATGTTTAAGTTTTAAAAAAGCACATTGGAAGGTACGATTGGCAAAAAAAATATTTAATACATTTAATGTTGAGGTTACATACACTACGTTTAATGAAAAGTTTCTTATTGTCATTTACTGTTTAAAAATATCCAAGTAATTTACAAAAATATTTTATAAAACACTGACTGAAAATAGTAAGCATTTTATATTCAATCAAAAATTACTTTTGAAAACAAAACTAAAATAGCTATGGCGATAAACATAATCTTAACTATTTTCGTACATTCTTATGACCAACTATAAAAATAAAACAAAGTAGTTAAACTCTATTTTGAAGCCTTTCTCAGAAATCGATTCAACTATTTTTTAGCTTATTCAATATACGTGTTTTTAATTTAGATACTTGATTTTTAAACCCATAAATTGTGTATAGCATCTAGCATTGGAGAACTTGACTTTTACGAAGCTCGCTATATTCTTAAAAACCACAGTAACTTAGTTAATTTATCTCACATGCCAGAGTTCTCAATTTGGAAAAGCCTCACATCAACAGAATAACATTTCATTTCTCCCAAGCATAACCCGCCCCCCGTCCTCTACATCCCTTTTTCAGATATCATGGGAAATATATTCAGATATCATCACTATTGCATGATATCCATGCACGAGTTTCGCAACTTCGCGCCGTCAACTGTTAGTGTGTCATTCTGATGATGAAGGCGAGCTTTTCGAGTCTCACTGAAACATGCACATTTGCACTAATAAACTATTTGCTACAATAATCTATATTATTTACTGCATTAACCCGCTAGGGCCAAATAAGTTTTGTACTCATTAAAATGTTTATTTAAGGTTTTGGTATGAGCCATCCAGCTGGACACGTTGATTTCTTCCCGAACAATGGCCGTAATCAACCTGGATGCAAAACTGATAAATTTAAATCATTCATCACAGATGGTTTGAATGAAGGTAACTAGTAATCCATTAAAACATAATTTGTTGATTGCGCATGTCTTTACTTTAACTATATTTTCTCTTTTATTTTGTTTAAAATTACTTTTAATAGCTAAAAGAAAAAATAAATTAAAATTGTAAAATTACAGTCTCAAAACTTGTTCATTCTAATAAATGACTTAGCAACCTTTTATGTAATTAACACATAAGCTATGATCTCTTTGTTTCTTAAGGTAATGAAAAATTACTTAAGTCAACTTCCATAAAATTTAACGTAAATATTTTGCATTTTTTGTTTAAACAAACTCCAATCAAAAGTTATAAAAAGATAGTCTTATGAGTTTATCTAATAAATTCTTTAATGAACCACCTGAATAAAAAATAATCAAACACCCGAATCACAAACTTCACTGCATAAATAATTCAAAATATGTATAATTGAAGCATAAACTAAAACAAAAAGTCTCTTATTCTTATTAAAAATTACTCTAAACCTTAAAAAAAAAAGATTTTAAAAAGCAGTCCAAAAATAAGAACATGAATGTTTGAGCTATTATTTTGTACCACTTCATTGCATTTTCAATAAGGGTCGCATCGCTGCCGCTTTTAATAGTTACGACAAAAATGAAAAGCTTAGTGGAAGAACGTGCTAAGTTACATTTTTGAAAAAATTAGTTTTATGTCAATGAACAGATTGCTAACTTCTTTTACGTTAACAAGTTTCCCCTTTTCATACACTTTAAATTTAGTACATTTTTTACCTTTTGTAAGTTCCGTTTTTAACGTATCCAAGTGCAAACGAAAAACTTCAAAGCTCATTTTCTCGTTTTCACCGTCATGTCACTTAGCACGTTTTTCCACCAAACTCTTCAATTGTGTCCTATCTAGCGGAAATTAATCCCATTAAACTTCGATGATTACGCAACAAGTCTTTCGGAAATGTACCCCCTTGCATTAAAGATTGAAGTAAGTGGAAGCTATTAGTGCTCTTCGATACTCATTAAATCCTAATTATTTGAAATTTATAAAAAAAATATTTTCCCTTGAGTTAAAATCAGTCCAATGAACTTAATTTTTCTTTAATTACTAACGGTGGAAAAAACAGACAAAGTAGCATCTTGTTTTAAAATTCAATTATGTTTTTTTTTTAATTTTGATGTTAAAATTTGGCATACATTCTGTGTCGTTCAGCAAAACCGTGCTGGCTAAAAGAAAACCCCAATAAAATTTAATAATAGACGCGTCAAAAATAGACATAATTTGATTAGCCCGGCGAATTTCATTAGTTGAATTTTCAAAACTTTACAATAGCAATTTCCTTTTTAAAAAAATTATAGAGTTGACTGTTGCATCTGTCTCCATAGACCATCGTTATTTACTGCACCGGAAGTATTCTTGAGTACTTTTCGTTCGAAAATTCTTAGCTGATTTGTTTGGGATTTGGTAAGCGTCCAGGTATCAGAGCTATATGTAGCAACTGGTCTTATAATGGACTGTCTCGCGCGGTAAAAGAAAGCCGTCGCCAAACTACCGTAACTCTGTACACCAAGTCCCTCGGCTATCGTAACTCTGTACACCAAGTCCCTCGGCTATCGTAACTCTGTACACCAAGTCCCTCGGCTATCGTAACTCTGTACACCAAGTCCCTCGGCTATCGTAACTCTGCACACCAAGTCCCTCGGCTATCGTAACTCTGTACACCAAGTCTCTCGGCTATAGCAAATCTGTACACCAAGTCTCTCGGTTATAGCAAATCTGTACACCAAGTCAATACCACTAATCAAATTTAATTGAATTCGTTGTTTTCTTCAGGTGCCCGACGTTTTGCGTCTTGCAACCATCAACGTTCTCTCGACTTTTTCCATCACTCCATCAACTATCGAAAAGTGGTTCCTGTTGGCTACGAATGCACGAGTTGGAAAGATTTCTTGGACGGGAAATGTGCCGAATGCGGCCCGGACACCAAGAGATGCGCCGTCATGGGAATAAGAGCGGATGAGTATAAGGAATTTAGAAATACTTCAGTCACACATATGATGTACCTCAAGACCTCTGGAACAAAGCCGTACTGGTGTAAGATTTAGATACATTGCATTTTAAAAAACATTAAATCGCATCGAACATTTATAAATATACTAGTGGCTAGATTTTGAAACACTTCATTTTATGAAATAAAATGCTTTAGAAACTGATTTTTATCAATTTAAAAAACTAATTGCCATATACTAATATTATATTTTGTAGAAATTTATACTGTCATTAAATCGACTATTGTTTAAAACAATTACATCATTCGTAGACATTTTTAAAATATTTTCGAAGTACCAATTCATGTCATTTAAATTTTTTAAAATTCCATTACTCATAATCATACAAAAAAATATACGCCCTAAGAACTTCGGTGAAAAGGTCGCTACGTTCAAGTTGTATCCAAAGGAATCCAACTAGGATTCGTTTGACGCACGTTGATATAAAGAAATCACCTTTAAGAAAAATGGCAAAAGAGGAAATCTTAGATTTCAAATCAATATTAGTTTTAGGGCGTGGAAACAAAATGCATTATACATAAATGTCAAAATGCCGTGATTGAAGATGTACAAAACGTAGTTCAATTCTTTTCGACAAAATTCAATTTCTATTTGACAAAAGTTGGTAAACTTACAATCTATTTTTTCTGTTCAATCAATAATGCAACTGAACTTTGGATAATTTCTGAAATAGATTTCTTTTTATTTTTCGAATTAACCCTTTAATATATTAATTGATAGTAAAACAAATATTTAACACTTTATGATATATTAGTATTTTTAACTTAAACCATGAAAATATTTGCCTTATTTTCACTACAAATGCCTTTAGTTTATTTGTATTGTCAAACTAATAGTTCTATTTTTTCTAGTCTACACAAATGCTAATAAGTAAAATATTTTCCTTATTTGTCAGTATACCATTATCAAATCAACGTCAAACTTTTCAAGCCCAAAACTTCTCATAAGGATGTCAAAGGAACACTTGATGTAACGCTTTTTGGAAGCAAAGGAGATGAACTGTTTCATGTTCAAAAAGAGTAAGCAAATCTCGATACAAGCAACATCGATATTTATTTATATATTCCACATCTATTTTACTTTATATAATCTACATCGATAGTACTTTATATAATGCATATCGAAATTACTTTGTAATGCTGGGGTAGATCAATATTACTTTATAATACACGTCGAAATGGCTTTAAAATTAAAAGATCGATATCACTTTACATTGCACATCGAAATCAACTGTCGATATTCAATAAAAATGATTAAATAAATTTTTAAAAAAAATTCTCTTAAGTACAGACAAACTCAGCAACCTGATGATTAGGAAACTCAAGCAAATTGTATTTAAATTCTGATAAATTCTTATGAATAAGATATAGAATATAAAAAAATTTACCTACAGTAATTATTTAAGTACCAACTTTAAAAAAAAGTTAAACATTTAAAAATATACTTTTCTTTTTAAACTTTCCTGAATAGTTTTAGTCCGTGTACCACGGCAACTAACAAAATCTATAAAAAAAATATTTAGTTTTAAATCTTGGTGCTTTTGAGTTTTAGTACTGAGTTTAAGGGGTCACAGGAGTCTTAAAAATGTGCAAAGAAGGTACTACAAAGTATAGTTTGATCTTTCATGTAATTTTTTAACTACTCAATATATAAGTATAATTTTCTTATATGTAATTCTACAAGATTTATTTATTATAAAACAAGTTTTAAAATTTATGAAACTTTAGCCAAAACTAAAATAAATGATATTAAACATGAAGCTATTTGAACACATTGTGATTAGGCTTGCGCGGCAAATTGTGAGGTCAAAATTGAAAAAATGACCAAGAAAATGATTTTATATTGTACAAATATGTGCAAACAAAGACTTATACCTAAATTCTCAGCTCAATTTTAATTAGAAATTATTTAAAAAAATAATTTAAAATCAAAATTTTGAAATTTTTATTAATTTTTTTTAGAAAAAAGTTCTTAAAATAATTTCTAATTAAAATTGAGCTGAGAATTTAGGTATAAGTCTTTGTTTGTACATATTTGTACAATATAAAATCATTTTCGTGGTCATTTTTTCAATTTTGACCTCACAATTTGCCGCGCAAGCCTAATCACAATGTGTTCAAATAGCTTCATGTTTAATATCATTTATTTTAGTTTTGGCTAAAGTTTCATAAATTTTAAAACTTGTTTTATAATAAATAAATCTTGTAGAATTACATATAAAAAAATTATACTTATACATTGAGTAGTTAAAAAATGACACGAAAGATCAAACAATGCTTTGTAGTATCTTCTTTGCACATTTTTAAGACTCCTTAGACCCCTTAAGTTATCTTTTAGTGCAGTGGATTTCTACCATGGAGCTCGATACCAATATCTGGTCACAACTGATAAAGAACTGGGGGAAATCAAAAGTGTGAGTTTCCAGTGGTACAGTGCATCCAAAAATCCGATTGACATCATTCGAAAACCCAAGCTGTATGTAGAGTACATTACAGTAATTCCTATGAACGAGATCGAAAAATCGTAAGTACAGATTTTTCTTTTAAAACCTATTCATTACTGTATGACATTTTTGCGGTAAAATGTAAAATTGAAAAGTATTTTTCCCTATAAAATAATATATTTCATTGCAGTTAAATACCGATAAATTTGAAAAATGGAGTGAATTTTTGTAAAATGACAGCGAAGGCCATATTTTCAGGAAAAAATTTATTAAAAAAATATAGCCCATTAACGAATATCAAAATTTTACAAACTAATGCTAATGTAGTTAATCAAAACTTGTGATATCCCAATAAGAACCTTTAAATAAATTAAGTAGTAAAGCGCCCTAAACTAAACAAAAAACATGTGCTTGGAACAGTGGCAATTCAATTAACATTAAATAATTAACAGATCTTTAAAATAGCACCCAATTTAGCGCTTACCAAATTTCAAATTAATATATCTTATTTAATCAGTCTTTTTGGGAATAATTAGTATTTAAATACATATATAGTAATGGTCATGAAAAAATCTTTCACAAATAAGTAAACTTAAAATTTTTAATCTTGATTTTAAGGTGTTTTTTACTTGATATTTTTCTTCCCTTTATGACGAATAAGTAAAAAAAAACTTTATTCGTAAACACTATTTTTGTTGACTGTGCCTTTTTGATACACAAAGGACATTTTTTTATCTTTTCTCCGAAGACATTTCTATAGCTTCATGAAATATTGAATTTTATGTTCAATATTTTTAGACATTTGTTCGGTTATTTATCGTTCATCTACATTCTCAAATATTTGTATTTTTATTCATGTGCTACTAAACCTACGCGGGAAAGCGAAATAAACAGAAATATAAACTTGGTGTTATTTCATAAGCATAAAATATACGGAATTAAACTATTGTTACGCTTAAGAATTTGGCGCTCGGTTTCAAAAAATTTGTACCAAGTAGCTGCAACTACTGTGTGGTGGAATATTTCAATATATTTTCGGGATTTAGCTTAACCACTTCAGATTTTTTATTTCAAAACTTAAAAATGGTGCAACCAAAATCAATATGGAACATTTCACACAGCTTGCAGCTATTAGAAACCATTATTATGGTGAAACCAAGCAAAATTGTAACAGTGTAGAGTACTAAATACAAACAAACTATTTAGAACTTAAATAAAAATAAATACATTATTTAGCAATAGATTTATTAAGTAATATTTAGCAATCATTTCAATATTGCTATTCCTGTTGGGTTTTTTTTTTATTTTAAGGGTTTTTTTTGCCCAAGCCGAAACTAACATAATCCCGCGATCTGGGGACACGCCAAAGTCTTTTAAACCACAATAAAAATTATTTTTTCACACCAAAACGACATTTGAATCCAAGTCACTTTAAAAAAATCCCGCTTTTGATACCAATTTAATTTGAAGACTTCACATTTATTTAACTACCTGAAACACAGAAACAATAGTATGAATTTTAGCGTGATCACTTGAAGTTTTGGACGATATTAAAAGGAGTTTCAACTTGGAAAACAGCTAATCGTCTGGCTTTTAAAATAATGGAGATTGTCACCAGTTTTTAGCCTTGGTTAATTTCCACCATCTGGTGCATTTGTCGCCAAGGGATTTGGCGTTTTTTTGTAGCAAGCGATAAACAATTTTATTTGGTGATACGGCGAAAAATCTTTTCGTCCAATTGTCGGCGATGGTAATACTTGCACGGAATTGTGGGTAAGAAGCCCGGATGATGTGCGCGCACAATGGAATTATTTTGTTCTTAATTTATTTCTTCGTCCAACCAACGACGCTGTTGATACTTGCGAGCGATGAATTGTGGGTAAAGTTGCGCGCGCATCGTAATCGCGGTTACAGTTAACTATGAATATCTGGTTTGAGTTATTATATTTCGGTTATTTTTTTTTCTGAATATTTTGTCGATTCGAAGAGGGCCGGTCTGCTAGCTGCCGGGGGCCCCAAACAAAATTTTATGCTTTCAACAGACTCTTCAATACTGCCTGATGTTGGATACTAATGTTTTTTTTAGAGAAAAAAAAATTGCCCGGGGCCCCAAACGGGTATTTCGGCTTTCAATGGGCCCTACAATACTGCCCGATGTTCGATACTGATGTTTTTTTTAGAGAAAAAAAATTGCCCGGGGCCCCAAACGGGTATTTCGGCTTTCAATGGGCCCTACAATACTGCCCGATGTTCGATACTGATGTTTTTTTAGAGAAAAAAAAATTGCCCGGGGCCCCAAACGGGTATTTCGGCTTTCAATGGGCCCTACAATACTGCCCGATGTTCGATACTGATGTTTTTTTAGAGAAAAAAAATTGCCCGGTGCCCCAAACGGGTATTTCGGCTTTCAATGGGCCCTACAATACTGCCCGATGTTCGATACTGATGTTTTTTTAGAGAAAAAAAAATTGCCCGGGGCCCCAAACGGGTGCGTACTGGATTGCCACTCGCGTAGCTCTAAAGCGACGAAAATTAAAACGAAACTAAACTGAGTACAAGATAGCCCATAGAGTTAGAATGGATAGCCACTTGTGTAGCTTTAGTACGGCGTTAATTCAAACCAAAGTGGATTGCCAATCGTGCAGCTCTATTGCGACGTTAATTCCAACTAGACTGGATGTTTGGGTTTGACCTGGGAGAAAAAAAATGACTTCCAACTCTCCCGTAGCTTTCCGCGATCCATTAACCTTAGAGATTGATGAAAGAAACTAGGGTTGCATCGGCGTAAAGGAATCTGGCAATGACAAAGCTCGCGAATTTCGCCAAGAATTTGTTGTTTTTCGATAAGCGCCAAGCTGCACCAGATCCTGGAAATTTACCTTAGCCTTTACGGTTTTTAGCCCCCAATTGACTACACCAACATGACTTCAGCGTCTAGGAATGGTTTAAAACTAAAATTTAAAACCAGTTACCGAATTAAGCATTTTAAGAAGGCCAGGCATGACAAGGATCTTCAATGAAACCCTTAGGAATAGAAAACAAAATGGAACGAACTTACCAATTTTGCAGTAGTTGACAAGATTGCATCACTATTCAACAAATTGAAACTCTGTAGCAGTGAAAGCCTTCAGAGTTCATTACACAAGAAAGTTCGTAAAAACTCCAGTTCTCATTAATAGTCAACATCTGCACAGGTCAGAAGACAACCAGGTAACACAGTGAAGACTTCAGAACACGCCTCCACAGCTGAGAATAACTTTGAATTCCATCACGCAGGTCAAAAAAGTTCAGTACCTAACAAAAGTTAACACGTTAAAAAAAAGTATATTATTGTATGGTATAAAGTTTATATGACTAAAAAAATATTCACAGGCTTAACTATTTAAAACTATTTAATAATTATGAGTTAATTTTTAAATAAGTTAAGTACACGACGGATACACAAGTAAAGAAAATAATTTAACTTACCAACGCGTCCCACCTACAAGCTAACACCTAATGGCGAACGTCCTATGGATGAAAAATAGCCAAATACGCCTGGTAAAGGCAAACTGAGCTTCGTTAAACCAAAATACAAACATAACTACAGATTACTACCCAAGTCATTTGAGCTTGGCGCGAAAAGTAAGCCACTTTTTTTAAAGAACAAACACTGAAAATAACTGAAGAGCTTCAGCCTAATTATATCATTATGATACTTTATGATATTGAATTGATATTAAAAGGCAATTTATATTATTGATAACATTCAAAAATAACTTTTCGACTGTTTGACATCTTATTGTTTATAATCAAAGGTAATGATAGGTAAACAAAATGGAAAGCATTTCTCGCCAATTCAGAAATTAACGTTGGACCTGGTCAGCTGCTTCTTTTTTCTCTGTGATGTTCGGTCTTTTTTGTTCACGTCTTTGATGGGAAATGTAATGTAATCATTTCCGGCTGCCTATTTCTAGCCTCCTTTAGGAACTTTGACACAACCAAATACGCCTTAATTAAGAACCCTTGCCAAGTGACGATGTCGACACCTGAGCACAAATACGTCTATAGTATGAGGACAGAACCAAGAACCCTCTCGGTGAGAGGCTCGTCGCTTACTCCTCTCGACCAGGGGGCCTTGCGGGCGCAGGTCCGGACATCGCCAAAATAACTGCCGACCCATAAACGGTCCGTTGGGTGCATATTCAAGTGTTGGCTCGTCACTTGACTGTGGTTCTAAAATACAACTCCGGTCGCCAATAACCCTCGTGTAGCTCTAGTGCGACGGTAATTCAAACCTAACAATAGAAAACATTCCAAAGGGAAAGATATTCCTACTACAAGTTAGGAGTTTTTTGCGCTATTTTCTATCGTAATTTCTACTTTAAAGGATCTGAAGTTAGTATGAATAGGACTATGTTTGTTGTTACGCGCCAGACACAAATTGATGGTAATTGTAGTCAATTTAAAGCTTTAACACCAGCCTTACATCAAAATTATTAAACAGAAAATTTTTAAAACAATCTTTTGAGCGGGATGCTTTATTACAACTTGAAAGAGTATTTTTAAAAAAAGCAATAATTTTAAAGCTGCTGGACTTATGAAAAGAAATTATTTGCACTTCAAGTACAAGAAAAAAAATACTAACTCATATTTTAGCTACAAAATATGAGTTGGTATGATTTTGTTCGTTCCGCTGAAAACAATAATCCAAAAGAATGGAAAAAAATTTAAAAGAATCTTATACACTATTGGACTTATGGAGTTTCTGAAAAATATATATACTATCTGTGATTTCCTCTCGCCAAAACGTTATTTTCGGATGCTTTCCATGGTTGTGCAAACCCCACTGGAGTAAAATGATTTCTTCACAGAATGCGTGTTTACATAGGTGGAATTGATTAACATCAAAACTCAATTTCGATAAAATTGTGACTTATTAGATTGCTGAAAAAATTGATTCAAATGTTATTGTTGTTGAAAAGATGACTAAATATTATTCCGAGATCATTTCAGTGCATATGTAATTTTGAGTTTTTGATGGTATACCGTCTGTATGCCAATGAAAGCAAACTCTATTATATTAAAAACTAACTTTTTTTTTCTATTTTTTAGGCCGAGAAGTATGACCAATCGAGCCTTCTGTGCAAAACCCGATAATGGAATCATACCAAAAACAATTGCAACCTTACATAGAGATAGCAAATGTCTACGTTAAAATGCAGGACTAAATGCATAAGAATTATAAGAAAATAATGTATGGCTTATGTGACAACTTGTGATTTTTTTTTGTCAAATATAAAATAAATAGCAATATAAACTCACATTGTCGTAGTTCTGATTTGTATTTTATCCATATTACCGACGGTTGGCTCCGTATCTTTATGCAAGTCGGCCAACTAATTACGGTAAAACTGATTATTATGATTATGTTCATTTCCGTAAAAGATACAATCGATCGATAGAACAAAATTATTGATTACTATAAATACACTATTTATTGCGGTTAATCCTCTGAGGAATACACAAATATTGTTTGTTGCTAATAATACAGCAACAAAAAAATATTTAAAAAATTTATAAATTTCTGATTTTACGAAATTTAAATTAAATTAAAAAATTAAATTTTAATCTCATGTAGCAAAAACAATTTTCACTTCAGCCGTTTCGCTTATCGCTCTGAGGGTTAAAATCCTTTAATGTGATACACCAATTTGGAACAATATTAAAATAATACATTTGTTTTTTAACTGCAAATTTTTTTTATGTAACAGGGAGCTATTGGAAGGGACACCATTTCTTAGAATACATTATTTAATTAAAGGCTAATTTAAAAATAGAGAATAATGTATTACAAAACAGTGTAAAAAAGGGTGATTAGAACTCTAATTAACCACCAAAAACTATGAACACGGTATTAAGAAATCTTACGGAATTAAAACTAAAATTAATTATGGTTACGTCATTTTTATTCCTAAATAATTTGTTGTTAGAAACATATTATAATATCAGAGATGAAGTTTGTGAATTGATAAATTCAGAAAAACATTTAATTACTTTTTTTACTTTTAATAAGAACACTAATGTAAAATAATTTAATTGAGTTGGTTTTATACGAAATGCCGTTAGAATTCATTTTTATTATTTGTTTCTTATTTACCACTTTTATAAAGACACAAAAACTTTTCGAAAGTTAGAAAAAATATTTTGTTTTGCATAAATTTCTCATACTTTCAAAATATTGAGCAATTACAATTATCTCTGCTCAAAAAAAATTATATAACTTTAAGTCTGATTTTTTTTTTGTTTTTTTAATACATTTTTAGAAATATCACTGTAAAAGTATTTTTTATACTGTGAAATATTCTCAGTTTAAATCGAAGAGATATATGTAAGGAACAAATTATAAAATAGTTCATAATGATATCTCTTATAAGTTCCTGAGAAAAATGTTCATGAAGTTAGTAAAATTAACATGGGCAAGATAGAACCATCCGACTCCCCTTAAACGATACTTTATACCAAAATTTGTATATGAAACGATAATTACAATATCAAGTGTAAACTATTTTTGGAAACAAAAAAAAACAAAGCACTTCGAGTTTTATAGCCCATAAACCTAAAGAATTAAAAACCTCTTTTAACGATCGAATTTCATGATAAAAAAAATAGCGCCAATTGTATTTTATATAGAATTTGTTATGTGTAACTCAAAGGAATGCATCGTTTAATATTTATATATTGCTAAACATTTAATTTTTATGTGTTTATCTTTTATATGCACGTAAAAATATCTTTATTTTGTGGTTATGATTATAAGAAGACGGCAATTAATTTAATGCAGAATGTACAAGAAATAGTGAAGTTTTGCTATTATAATTCAAAAAGAGAAGAACCACTTCGGATTATTGAAGTTCTATTGTATTGCAATTTCACTTCTCCGCGTTTAGTACGAAATATCAATAAAATTATATTTAACCCCCAACATAAGTACTTATTACTCTTACCTCTCCTCTAGTTGAGAAACATCTTCAAAAGAGGAATAAACTTTATTTGTAAGGCAAACTAGGTTTTAAAAAGTGTGGATCGTTTAGGCATGCATGCTTAACGACTTTATATTGATATAGGTCTATAATTTTTACCATTACCTACATTACCCATCTTAAGTACAGGAATAACTTTGGTATACTTCCCCATATCAATAAAAACAATACTTTTCAAAGAAGGGTTAAATAAAATGAGGGGAGGGCAAACTAATAATTGTGCTCCTCACTTCACAATACAAGAATATACTCTGCATACTTTTAGCAACCTACATTTATCGAATAAAAAAAGAGTTCGTAAAAAAAATTTAATACTGTCGGAGTCATTTTGCTTGAAAATTATTTTTTTTTCTATTTGATTAACGCAGAAAAACCATCGGTTGAGAAGTCGATCGTCGTTCTCATTCGCCTGAGACCAATTAAAGTAATTTTGTCACTTTTTCCTATAAATAGGGTCCATAAATTAATGAAGAAGTATTATCATTTTTGAAAATCTAAATAGTGTTTAGTAAGCTTTGATGAGCATTATTTATGTATGTTAGTCTAAATGTATAGTTAAGCTATTACTGGACCATGATGGTTGATAAAGGCCATCGTAATAGAGCTGCATATTAGGGTTTTATTTCTTTATTTTTTCGCCAAATACGTTGGCAAACTCACCAAATTATTAACTAAACGAGCGCCCAATTGACAAAAGGTTTTTTTTATATATATAATTTATAAGGGGCTGGATGGTTGTTCAAAGGTCATTGTGCTAAAGTTGTATACTGGGTGTGTTTGTAGCTGTATCTATTTTCACGCCAAATTATTTCCAAAACCCGCCAAATGAGCTAAAAGCTTTTACGTATTTATCAGGGGATTTTGATGACATTTATGAGTATATTTTATAGCGTATTTTTCATTGTTGAATTTTAAAGCAATAAAACGGAATTTTATACTTTATAATAAGCGAGAACAAGAACATAGGTATATGATCCTATAACAAGTTACATGGTACACATACTTGTGGATCGAATAGATATTCTTTTATCCGTGCGCAGAACGGGTAATCATTCGCTAGTCATTAATAAAAGCCTGCAAAAGTGAAAAACATTAAAGAGAATGGAGGGATTACAATTTTTTCGGAAATTTTATAAAAATTGCAACCCCTCAGAAATCTTAATTTGGCCATCTCTTTACTTTATTTTATAGAAAGAAACTACCATCTTTTATAGATAGGAGCTTTCAGTTTCTCTGCTCTAAAACCACTTAAATTCCTGAATAGTAACAAGAAGTTCTAAAAGAACTAAAATAGCCTACTTTCCTGTTACTTAAATACTTACTAAAATTCTTATCTTGAAAAAACTAGGTTCGTAACAGTAAGTGACATCAACAACCGTTTCTACATTAAATTTATAAACATTAGAATAAATTTCACTAACCACAGCATCCAGCTATAATTTCAACGTCTTAAAGCCAATTATTTTCATTAATTTTCTATCGCCTATAAAATAAATATTACTTATCCTCCGCATGATTATTTGCAGTTATAAATAAATATTTAATTATTCGTTGAACAAAAACCATAAAACTGCTCCAAAATACACTTAAAATAGGAAATGTAAATTAACAAGTAGGTGTGTAACAGAATCTGTCACTTAACCCGCTTCCACACAACAGTTGTGTCTAACAGGCAAAAAGGCGCCAAACAAAGCATTAATTCTATACTAAACATTTACACGAAAATTTCGGCGAGTTTCATTTATTTTATTTCGAAAATTAAATAATTATTACTTAAATCGTTTGGAAAAATTTATATTTCAAAGAATAAATATGTAATATTTCTCGCTTTTAAATAGAATGAAAACATTACATATTAACATACAGAATTTCGAAGTGAAATATTTGACGTCATTTCAAACTGATCGATGTAGCAAAAATAAATTTATTTTTAATTAATGTCTAAAAGAATTAAAGTTTCTTGAGCGATTGTTGAGATGGCAATGGTGATTTAATTCTAATAAAAATGGCTTCCTATGCTTTTTAAATGAGCATCAAATTTCGAAGTTTTTTTAAATAATTGAAGTACTTAGAATTCGAATTCTTTTCTGAAATTTTCAATGTATTCTCATTTTGATACGCTAAATTTTTTGACGTATCTCACTTGTCCATAGCATTTGTAGTTTGCAACAGCGATTTAAATGACTCGAAATTGAATTTCAATGCTAATTAAATGGGAAATTCGTTTACAAATAGTAGATTTATGTCCGTCCGATCGTACAGACAGACGGACAAAAAGTATGAAAGTTGGGTATCTGAGGTTGTACCTTTCTAATAAAAAAAAATTAAGATCGGGTTGATAGAACTGATTTTGGAAGGGGGGTACGGACAGACAGACAGACGGACGGACGGACATCGACAGCATGTCAATACCTACTTTTTCTTTTTTTTTTAATTCTTCGAATCAAAAAAAAAAAGAAAAGTAGGCTAAAAATAAATTATACATAACAGAAGTAAAACACAAAAACATCAGCCGATCCGACGGCGCAGTGGTTAGGACGGGTTCGAATCCCGTCGAGGCTTAGATGTTTGTGTATTTGTCGAGTGTATGCGGAGTACGTGCTCGTTAAATCTGTTGGGTCCGAAAGTCCTGTGGGCGGTCATTGCGCAGTTTCCCACGGGTACAGGTCAATGGAGAAAATTTTCCTCCCCTTCAGGGACATGTCTAAGTTGTGGAGGAGGCGACAGATGACAGCATATGTCATTTGTGTATGTGTGTGTCTTGTGTTGTCCTACTTGACGATGGTTTATAAGCGGGTCCTTGCGACCAAGCACACAAGCCTGAAAGTACAGGGTGGTTATAAAATAACGCTCTCTATTCGGAGCGGTCTGTAGCTTGAATGAATAATCCAAATGCAACAAAAATTGATTCACTTACTAATCAAAATGGGGGGAAGAGAATGGAATCATAAAAAAACTTAGAATCGTAAAAAAGAATCATAAAAAAGAATCATCATAAAAAACGAACTCGTCTCTTTACCAGGGTTCTAAATACGAGGCGTAGTCAATTACGGCCAATTTTGGCCAACACAGCTAATTACGCTTCGTAATTTAGAACACTGGTCAAGAGACAAGTTTCTTTTTTTGAAAAAGAATGGAATCATAGAACAGAGACTCGTCTCTTGACCACGGTTCTAAATACGAGGCGTACCCAATTATGGCCAATTACGGCCAACACATCCAATTACGCCTAGTAATTTAGAACCTTGGTCAGAGGACAAGTATATTTTTTATGATTCCATTCTTTTTCCCCCTTCTTGATTAGTAAGTATCTCAAAGTTCGTTGCATTTGGATTATTCATTGAAGCTACAGACCTCTCCGAATAGCGAGCACTATTTTATAACCACCCTGTATATGTCTACCAACCAACCAACCAAACCAAAAACATCAAATTTAATGAATGCCAATTTTTGGTAGAATACTCGGTCTACATAAACAACCTTCTATCAAATATATATTTAAAAATAAATTATGACAAAGATAAATAGAAGTACATAGGAATTTCTAATTTATTACGTTGTCACCAGAGGCCACTACGTCACGATGTAGCGGGGGAAAAGGGAGCTAACACCAAAAAAATGTCGAAATCTTTAAAAAATGTAGTATAAAATCATTCAGTTATTGCGTGAGATTCTAGTTTAACAATTTTCCCGAAAAATTCTTTCTATATTCTAAAAAAAATCTCAATTTTCTAGGTGCTTAGAAGTTTCGAAATCTTTTTAAAAAGCTTGAACACAATTTGGCAGTTGCTAAGGTTAATTGAGTAGTATGAGATTAGTGGGGGGATGAAGTTTTTTTTTTAGGCTAAATTCTGCTGTTTCAGACAAATAAGTAAGGCCTACCACACACAATATTGTTTAATTAACTATCATTCAACTTAGTCCTATATTCCTTTTTTCTTAGTTTTTTAAGAATGGCAACAGCTAAAACCAGCATGTTCTGTTCTGTGTTTTTGTTTGTGTCATAGATTTAGAAAGTAGCAGATCTGCTACCAGGAGGAAAGGTGAAGCCATTTGTGAACCAGCATCCCATAAGGCAGTTCGCAAGCCCTAGCACATGGCATGCCCTGACGCCACCAAATGGCACCATGAGATAATTCGACTAATAAAATATACATATTTAATATTAACTAATTTAAACTTTTTACCAGTTTTGCTAGCATAAGTTTATAGATGGATATGTATTGATAATTTCTGGCAGACATGAGGTATATATTCATAAAAGAAGCATATTAAAAATTCAGTTTTAATTGCATGTAACTCTTCGGCAAAAGCATTTTTTGTGAACCAATGTCCTATGATGCAATGTAAAAACGGCAAAATGTGGATTCATCATACAATCGGTTTGCAATACGGTTTGTATTGCGTTGTACGGGATTGCGCAATCAATTTGCATATCTGCTACTTTCTAAATGTATGGTTTGTGTTATAAAGTTATAGCGGCTAGAATAAAGTTGTAAAGTTGCACGTAAATAATAATTAGTGAATTTAATCATTCAAATATGTCTGACATCTTTAAATATCGTGACTCTTCTGATGATGAAGAGAAGGTTGTAGTAATTTCTGACTCGTCCTCCGAAGGAAACTCCAGCGAAGAAGAAGGCCCAAAGCCGAAGCGGGCGAAAACCGGGAAATCTTCAGTCAAGCTTCTGCCAAAGCTTGGACAAGAATCTGCTGAAGCTGGAAAACGTCCGCAAGCGAAGAAAATTGCTGATATCGGGCGAAATTGTCCCATATCTTCCCCTCAGACATCTGCCAATTTCGGTGTGACCACCGAGCCCACTGCCTACACCACCATAGGAAACAACCAGCCCCAAGCCTCAGAGCGATACTCCGGTAGAGAAGAGGAGAGGGTGCTAGAGAGAGGTAGGGCCAGAAAGCGCTACCCCAACGATGGCGCTAGAAAAAGCTTCCCTCATCGCAGCAATTTTATAAACTACCACGAGATCTTCAAAAAGAAATGAAGAAATCTTCTTGTTAACATCATCTGCTGCCAGGACACTTTCTTATTATTTGACTCTAAAAATCTGTTAACAGTCTGATTTTTGTATTCAAAGAGGTCAATGTTTTATTAGTCCTGTATGTCATGTGTTGCTTTTAAAGCAAGACCATTTGAAATGGTAAAATCTTGTTCCTAATACTAGTGTCATGATGATGTGATAAAAAATGTAGTTAAATTTATACTTTTATATCCTGTTTCATTTAGCAGTAAGTACAATAAGTTATTTCTCTTTTACCATATACCATGATGGAGCGAATGTAAGGAAGATATTTCTATATTAGTAGTTGGATTAACATCAAGATAGAAGTTGTGTGTGCTGTTAGATACAGGTAAATTCCTTGAAGCGAGTGAGCTTTGACATTTTCTCATTCAAAGAGTCCTCTTCCGGATAAGTGTTAAACATTAACAGTTATTGGTAAGTATTTTATGCATTTAAAAGTTTTGCTTGCATTTTAAAATTAACTTTCAAAAATTACAGTGACGTTCAAATGAAGCAAGTTAATGAAGTTCAACTACTGTTATATAAGTGGAAAGGTAAGTCAAGTGCATTAAGATTTTGATATTTTTGCTTAGTACTTTTACTAAGCACAAACTGCATCAAGAAAGTTGGCATGAGTATTTGTGTTTGTGTAAGCTACAATTTTGATGTGATTCAACATTGAATTCATTAAAGCATCTATTAAATAAAATAAATTAAATATCTAACATTGGTTAGCCACAGCAAATAAAATTTAATTTACCAGTCATTTTTACCATGAGTGCAGCAGTATATAAGTGTAAATTTCAATTTCTTCCTTTTTTGACCTAGAAAGAAAATTAGTTTGAAGAAGTTTTGCTTATTTTAAGATTCTATAAACATTATTTGCTTTTTTAATTAAAATTTACTGCCTTTACATTTTTTGTTTTTCTGATGGCCAAGAAAAGTGCATTGTTGGTTCGATTTGCAAGCCAATCAAGTTTTAAATAAATTTATTTCCCAAACTACTGTATACTTCTTTTTATCTAAAGAAGTGCATATTTTCTTTACAAATTAAATGCCATGAAATTTGAATTGCTATGTCTACTACATTTCAAGCAGTTGTGAGAAATTAAGTCATATTTTTGGCAATCCTGATTTTAAAATGAAGAAATACTCGACTGCGGAAGTATTACTTTTCTCGCAACTGGCGTTTTACTGCTAATAGATATAGAAATTTAATTTTCATTACCAACAACTAACAATCATTCATTGTGGATTTTTTTTTAAAAATTATAAAGATTTTTAAGAGCATTTCATATTTTGGACTGCAAACATCTTTTCTTCTACAGTTAACATGTTTTGTAGAGTTCTGACACACGCATCCATATACTTAGATTTTCAAAATATAAAACGAAAGAGAACAAAGCCCTTGCAATTATTTTAAATTTTCCAAACTATTTTCGAAGCTTGTGTTCGAAAGTTATTGTAAAAAAATTCTTAATCGTAATATATTTTAAAGATCTTTTAATTGACTTTCACGTTTAAAAAAAAATAATGAATATAAATATGTTTCTTATAATTTTATTTAACATAATTTTTCGTTGCTATGAATGACATTGGAGGGGGGCTCTGTTAGAGCCAAGCACTGCGACCAGGGGTCTATTGTACTGTTGCTATGAATAAAATGTAGACACATAGAGCGCATTCACATGAAGTGGAAACGGCGGCAATATGCTCGCATTCGGAAATAAAAGTCCCGTCCTCGAAATCTTGCTGTCACGAAAGCATACCTAAATGGTAGATAGTAATATTTTTATGCCGCATCTGTTTTCTGATTATTGCTTGTGAGTAATATGCAATTTTTTGCAACTGTTTAGCTTTTAAGTATTTAGATTTGGAATTAAATTGAAAAGGTACAATTTTCAGAATTTGTAATTTAAATTAATAGTTTAGACTTAGTGATCATCTCATTTGTTAGTAAACAAAGGACATTTTCTAATTAATTTGTCATTTCTAATAATGATACGTCAATTCCATGATACTGAAAAATCAACAAAAATAGCAACAACCAAAAAAAAATATTGAAAATAATTCAACCTAAACAAAATGCAGTAGGATGCAGGATTTAAAGTTATGTTGGTTTGGTTTGAATTAACGTCGCACTAGAGCTACACGAGGGCTATTGGCGACGGGCGACGTATTTTAGAACCACAGTCAGGTGACGAGCCACACCTGAATAGGCACCCAACGCAACCGTTAAGGGCGACATCGTACGCAGCGTTAGGACTTTGAAGGATATTTAACGTGCACTCCCTTACACGGGGTATTATTCGTCGGACATTTTTGGCTGCACGGGCCGTTTATAGGTCGGCAGATATTTTGGCGATGCCCGGACCCGAACCTGGGACCTTCCGCATGCTAAGCGAGTGCTTAACCGACTGGGCTCCCCAGCCCCTAAAGTTATGTGGGATTATCAAAATAATTATTATAATTTTTGGCTATATAAATATATTTTGTAGTTCATTGATAACATATAATGCTAGCAGATTTTATTTTTATCATTCCCTTTGGATCCTTGGTCGTTGTTCATGACATATGCTACTAACATTTCAGTACATTAGCCGAGGTGATTCACCACTACATGTGGTCATCAATCTTATAATAAATTATAACTATTTCCCAATGGCCTATTTTATGGGTGGCTCTTGACTCAAATGAGCATTCATTAAGATTTCTTTTAGGAATATCATCCTGAATTATATTCTTAAAACTTGTAAGAAGGAAAATATTTTTTAAAAATTCTGTAAGATTAAATGTAATAATAATTTGATTTTTAAAAATGCATGTTATACTTAGGTGCAACTAAAAGATACAGTTGAACCAAATTATAATGTTAAGTCAATAGAAAATCATAATTATGTTGTTATTAAATAATGGTTCATATACAAGCACAGTTTTTATGTTGAACCACTACGAAATCTTGTTAAACTGGCGATAGCATTTTACAGCAATGCATGAATTACTGAAGATTCCTTTCAAAAAGTTATACATATTTAAAGGGTCATACAATAATAGTTTGGTTTAATACAAATGCTGTTTTATGTTGTATCATTATGACATCCTGCTAAAATGGAAACAGAATGTTACAAATATACAATGTTTGTATTACTTTGGTTAAAAAAGTTTTTAAATCGTAACATTCTACTTAAATGCTTAAAGAAAGCACGGAAGCTTTCCGGTTTCCTTTTAAAATAGTATCCAAAATTAAAAGAAAACTATTGCAGTGGAAAACTTTTATGAGGAGGAGATTAGAAAGTACACTGTATAAAATTATAAGATTTAAATTTTGTGGCAATTTTATCAAAATATAAAGTACAGACTTTCAGGTTTGATTTTCTATTTTGATACTGTGTATGATAAAGTAATCTTTATGAAGTCCCAAGGTAAGTTGTAAAATAGTTCTAAAAATAAATTTATCACAAAGCTGTTTATTTTTTTTTTGCATTATATGTTATAGCATTATTATAACAAATATGAAAATTTGAAAACAAAAATTCCATTAAATAAATCATAACATATAACAAGGTGTAAAGGAGAGCAGGGCATTCCCGCTACCCCTTGTATAGAGAGTAATTGTTTTAGAAGCTTAGAATGTTTATGAAACTTTAGGAATATGCTTTTATTTATTGAGATTTTGTTACTTTTTTATTATATTGTATTTCCGTATTGAATACATTTTTTAGTCGACCCTTTGATAATAAATCTTGATATGCCTGGCAGGAGTTGATTTTTTTTATTAAACCTTTAGTTTTAGAATTAAGATTCATTTAGCAGCCAAAGTGGACAATTCCATTATGCTTTACTTTTTCCCTCCCAACAAAACTCGCATTTCGGGAACACAAAATGTTTCCTTCTTAGGAGTGGAATTTCAAAATTGTCATCAGACAGCCTTCGTAAAGTAACGGAAAAGTAAAGAAATTTTTCTTTACCACTAAAAGTTACTAAGTTGCAGTTACTTTCTGAAAATGTAACAGTGTTACCCCCAAAAAGTAACTTTACGCATAAATACCGATCCCAATTGGAATTACATCATCTTTTTCTGGTGCAATTATTGAAGAAGATTTCATTTTGATTCAGGAACGGATGCGTTTGTTACCCGTTTTGTCTCAGTTGCAATCTGCCTTTTGTTGCGATCAGTCGCATTATGAAAGGAAGACTTCCGATATTAAAAAGCCTAACTTCTGATATTCAACTTACCGAAGGAATGAATGTTAATGAATAAATCTATTATGTTATTAAATTGATTCTACAGTACTTTACTCTTAATAATAAAATATGAAACAGACTTAATCAGAAGAGGTGTCCTGCAATGTAAAATATAACAATATTCAAATGAAAATTGTAAAAGAGCATATTTACACAAAATAAGAAAATGACCCATGTAAAAGCAAGCCCCACAGAGGGCCATTGACACCATGTATCAATCATGCAAATTAAGAGACGAGGTGTCTTGTGTAGTTTAAATACCCAGAAAGACCTTTATATGAGAGAACTTGATCAAAGCTTATAATGGGTAGCCCAAAAAACTCGGACTGAGGGAAAGAGAAAATCGGGAATTTCCCTAGAAAATGTGAAGGAGTTTCATCGTCTTCTCCACAAACAGCACATATGGGAGAGTCAACGTAACCGTAGATGGTAAGATGCTTTGCCAAGTTGGGGTGACCGGTAAAAATTTAAATAATCTGCCGTAGAATAAATCTATTGAGGTGGAGTTTGTCTCCTAGATCCATCAATTCAAGAACCATTTTGGTATGTTTGCAATCAGCGCGGCTGTGCCAAGCGAGATCATGCTTTTTCTTAACCCAGATCCTAACATCATTCTTAATAGACTGAATGATATGACAAGGGGTAGAAGGGGTCAGGACTACTAACAGCAAGCTTTGAAGCTTCCTTGGCATCGGCATGTTCGTTTCCATGAATATCACTATGGTCAGGGATCCAAATAATAGAAGGGGATGACCATACATTAATCAAAAAATAATCTTATAAAAATAAATTTTTAACCATTTATATGTTATCCAGAAAACTTTGCACTTTTAACTTTGCATTCATCAATTAACACGTTAAATTAAAAGTTTTTGTCGCTTTTGATATTTACCAAAAAATTACTAACTGATTCGGCAACAAACATTCTTTGCTTATTTTATTTTTATTAATATACTAGAATAGTCTCCTTGGATCTTAAGTTAAATTAATTTTTTTTTTAACAATTTAAGGACTTTTATTGCATTTTATTTTTTAAAAAGTACAGTTGCAAATGCTAAATTAAAATCTTCATAGTCAAGAACCTTACTAATACGACCTTTGTAATTTTTTCATTGACAATATAGCCATTTATGAAAGAGAATTCAAAATTTTTAAGAGCTAAGTTACAAAAACAAGTTATTACATTTCACCGCTAATGTATTCTTAAACTAAGTACGGTTAAATGTAGTTATGAGCATTTTTTTTTCTTGCTCAATTTAGTAAGTTCTAGTACTATTTTTGTCTTTATGGAACAATTATTAACTTTACATAATATTATGTATTAAATTATTAATATATAACAATTAGTGAATGCATGGGAGACACGAGGAAAGTCATATACAAGTAGAAAAATCGATTTATTTCATCAAAAGTATCAGTATATGTTTAACCAACAAGATGCACAAAAAATGAAATAATGTTAGGTATTGTACACCTTAAACATCTCAATATAATAATTAGAAGAGCAAGTCAGTTAAAATCTTCAGGCGAATCACACTAAAAGCATTAAATTTAAAATGCTCATCTTCTTTAAGATGTCATCCTATTCGAAACAGTTTTTAAATTTGCCAGTTTCATAAACATATTGGCTCAATATATTACACTAATATTTATGAAATATACTATGATTTCTGTACAATAAACACATTTTTGGAGCACACACAATAAATTATACACATAATAAAGCACAATCATACAGAATTATTTATCAAGTTATAAGTAAATTGCACAAAGTATTCTGTATAAATATGACTTTACAAAATGAAAAAAAAAGACTCCAAGGTTTAGGATGGTCACAGTCACTTGTACAGTAACTGTAATTATAGATTATGATAAATATAAAAGTACTTTGATAACATTGATGAAGAATTCAAGTTGTTATCTATCACAAAATAACAAATAACACACATAAGCCATTATAACTATAACCCACTATTAAGACCACCCACAAATATATCTAATACATTTAACCAATGTGATGTAATGATAACCTAAAAATATCATGTTGAACATAAAAACTATCAGCAATACTTTTGAGGACAAATGTCTGATGAAAAGTATGAGGAGGATCATCATCGGTCTAAAAAAAAAAAAGCATTTTATAAACATGAGTAGCAAAGTTTTTCCATAATTGTGGAGTAGTTTATTTTTGAGTGATAAACACAAAATCCCCTAAGGATTTTCTTATTTGTACACCTAAAAAGCTCCAGTAACCAAAACCACACTATTTTTTAAAAGCCACATTTGGCCAATTGATAGTTCCTCAAGTTTAAAAAGAGCATTGTACATTATGCAAAAAAAAAGTGATGGGTTCACAAAAATATAATTTTCAGGGTAATCATATTTCGGTTCGCATTTCGTTACATGTCTTATCACCAATTACATTAATGAATATATCTTTGTATTTAGTAACAGAAACTCTTAAAAGTAAATTTTGTTATATTTTAACAACTTCTATAGCAATTAAAGTACAATTAGGATGTATTAAAAACTAATGATCTAAATATTTTGAGAAAATTTCCTCTGACAGTAGCCTTTTCTTTAAAGGTCAACTTCTAATATTCTTAAAAATTAGTACTAGAGAAAAAATACACAAAGAAGTGTCACCCTACTTAGTCAACTGTACTTTTCTAATAAACATTTATCTTTCTTTTTGTTCTAAAGGAAAAATAAGATAGGTTTTGAAAACTAAACAGTTTTTTTTTTTTTTTCATTTTTGCATTGCCAGACTAACTTATTGAAACATCAAAAAAAAATCTATTACCATCAGTCTTGTAAGCAGATATAGGCAGCAGACCATTGTCCTGTATGAGTTATGACACACTGACTTTATTTGTTTTTTATTGTCTTAAAACCTTTGGTTAATAAAAAATTCCACTGCTAACTCTTGACAGGTAGCTCTGATGCGAGATGGTGCTTTCATCACCAATGTCATTATTAGCCTACTTTTCTTTTTTTTAATTTGAAAGAATATTTAAAAATAAAAAATTTTGAATTGACATGCTGACGATGTCCGTGAGTACCCTCTCTCAAAATTGGTTCTATCTGTCATAACTTAAACATTCTTTTTTTTTTGTTTAAAAGTTAAAACCTCCGTCCTCCATTTTTTAATACTTTTTGTCCATCTGTATGTCTGGACAGAAATCTGGTTACTTTCTATCAGCAATTTCCCCTTGAATTAGCACTAAAACTTAATTTCAAGTAATTTAAATCGCTGTTGCTACATCAACAATGGCATGAGAAACTTTATTTTTTTTTAAATAATATTTAAAGCAAAATTTATTTTTGTGATAAATCAGTTTGGAATGACATCATTAACTGCAGCACAATGGGATTTTTTGATTGTTTATAATTTGTTTACTAAGAAAGCGACAAGGTATTATATTTTTTTGCATAAAAATCTTGTGTAGATTAGGTTGTAGATTGAGCAGTTATATTGTTACAAACCTACTTGTTTTTTTAATAAAGTTTTAAATAATAGGAAAGTAGGCTATTTCAGTCCTTTTAGAAGTGCTTGTTATTTTACCACAAGTATATCAAGTCTGCCATACAAATATATTTTACACCAAAATTTACATATCTAAAAAAAAACCAAGAAAACATTTCTGGACAGTTTTAAAATTTCAAAACAGCAAATTTAATTTATCCACTTCAAGATACAATAGATCTAAGACCAACTACTTAAAAAGTTTGAACTGGTCATTAAAAAAAATTAAAAAATACCAACACAGTTTTCACTATTAAGACTAAATAAAATTTTTCAATATTTCTCTATTTTATTTAACTCTGAATTCTGTTTAACTAACTGTGAACTGCCAATTATAAAAATAAAATCTACTAGGTTTAATTTCTTTAGCTAAATGATCATGACCATGAGAAGTATCGTCAATATAGAGAAGTTAGCAAACAATTACGTGATTCGAACAAAACTCGCTCACTGGAAAACACTACTTCCTCACTGAAATAAGCTATCTAAGTATCAATTTAGACCCTAACTTAAATTATTGGTACGTTGAGGGTCATTTTACTAAGAATAACCTTACTCAAACAATAACACACACACACATACTTTTATTTATTTTATTTTTAAATTGCCATATTTTCTTCGCAACAAAGACTGCTTTTACAGTAGTGTAATTGCTATTTAGATTAGTGTAATTGTTATTTCAGTAAGTATGAAATTTTAACTTTTTCAGCACTTTTTACTAACTACCAAAGTAAGACGCATTAAAAAAAGTAATACATAAATATGTCAATTTTCTATCAAATATATTTAATGATAATGTAGTGCAATAAATAAGGAGTTACGAACCTTAAGTTGGCCAAGAACACAAATTAGAATACCACCATCGAACATTGGTTGTATATCAATAGAAGTTATGCTGTGTAGGATTTTTTGAAATGTAAGTCCCTGAAAAATTAAGTCACAGTTAAAATAGGTTTAATTATGAAATGCTAGGGTTTTTTTCTAAAAAAGTAAAGTAGGTAAAATATAACTACAAATTCGATATACTTTTTTAAAATTATAAATGAAAATTTTGTAAGGATATTACATTGGCATAATATGTTTTTTTGATAACTTGTTTATTATTATTTTTTTCAATTGTAAAAAAAAACAGTAATAGAATCAATTATTATAATTTATATAAATTTAGTTTAATATGTATTAAAATAAAACTTGAAAAGAATACTTTTGTTACTTAAAAAAACTTATAAAATATTTTACAGATCTACAATTATTCACCACACTGAAAAATGTGAAGTATATAGCATAAAGAGGGCATCAATTGAAACACTAATTTATAATTTGACTACGTTATAGCATTTGTTGCTTATTTGTATTTAAAAATACTTTTTTTTTCTATGATTTATTTAACAAAAATCAAATTTTTTATATATATATATCACCTGAATCTTTTCCATGATTTTTAGTTGCCCAAATATTTGTTGATCTTCAAAGGTCATCAGAGACTTTTCTTCCTGAAAAATGTATTCATAATAAAATTTGATTTCTACTATAGTTATAAAAATTTTATAGCAAGACAAAGTAGATTGGTATCTTACTCTGGCATGTTTAGCAAATGATTTAACTTGAAAAAACTTGTAATTTATACCATTATATTTAACAACAAACTTAATAATTTTTACCATGAAAATTAAAGCGAGCAGCATTTGTAAGTACATTAGCATTTGAGAGTAGCATTTGTAAGTACATTAGCATTTGAGAGTAGCATTTGTAAGCACATAAGCAGTATTCATATCTATTTTCTTTGTCAACGAAAGATGATCAAACAAAATTAGTAAAAAACATGAGAAAAAGTGTAAGGAGCAATAAATAAAAACAGCAGCAGCTGTGCCCATTCAAGCAAAACAAAAGAAATTCAATCAATCATATGGTTTGGCACTAATTTTGCTTTAGCTTACAATTATGAAAAATTCATATTAAAATTATTTTCTTTATGCATAGTAAAGAATATAAACCTGCCATTTGACTATCAGGTTTTCCAGCAACACGCATAATTTTTAAATGTTATAAATATAATATTTTTGTTAAATTTTAAAATTAAAAGCATAGTGGGAGCCATTTATAGCATCTACTACAGAAATATATTTTTTTAAAAATTAAGAAATTAAAATTTCAGTTAAAAATTTTAATTTAAATCTTTTGCCGCGGAAACATGTTTACACTTCAGCCAATATTATATCCCTCTGATGGTTAATTTATAAGATGTATATTTATTTAAATAAGTGTTGAATTTCAAATCTATTAATTTTATTAACAATACTACAAGCGATTTCCAATATTACATTTATTTTGATTACAAAATGAAATTAATGTTTTATAAATATCTTCTTCATGGATTCACAAGTATTTTATGAAACAATTTACAAAAGTGGAAGGATGTTCTTCCCTAGAATATTTCTATTTTATCATCTTTTGTTAGCACAGAGTATAATATGCAGCCCCAATTCCTTTTTAAAGCAATTAAGAAGAACCAATATAAATAAGTTAAACAACATATTGAAACCTTAAATGCATACAAACACTTGCTATTTACCTAACTTAAAGAGATTTTCATTCAAAATAAGTTGACTGTTAGCTAAAGTAAAGGAAGAGATTCAAAATAAACTGATAAAATAAACACATAATAATATATTTCAAGAATGATAGGTCTTTGTTTTCCAAAAACTTAACTCTCAACACACAAATGCAGCACAATGCTCAACATAGCCTCGTGAAGTAGAGGAGTGCCTTTAACCACACAATGGCTGCTCTTTGAGAAGGTCCTCAGTTCTAAACACATACTATAAATATATATTTGTTCTGGTCCTCGTTAAATCTGTGTTGTCCAAAAGTCACTCGAAGCTGGGTGCCAGCTCAGATGTCCACCCTATCACTTGATCACAGGTTTCAAATTATTAGGTGTACTTGGCTCTGTTATAGCTCCTCACGGATATTAGAAATATCTAGCAGGAAACGTTCAAACCAAATAAAAAATGGCATATCCAACCAATTTCCATGGTTAGTTACTTTTGGTGCAATGGTTCAAGCATCTAGTAATGAGGCTTAGCATGGATCCTTTCATTGTGGGTACCAGCGTTAACACAGAAAACCGTACCATTTCTCACAACTACAATATCCTAGTTGTATACCAAATGAATCGTACAAGTTGCTTTCTTATGCTAGCATTTGTAAACAAATGATTCATAAAGGTTCTTTTCCTGTGCTATTTTTTTTCCTCACCAAGGCTTTAAAAAAAACAATCCTTTGAGAACTCTCTCATTTTTTCTACATTAGGTGATAATGATGAGTGCCCTTATTTTATTTCCCAGGCTAAATCACTAAGTCAAATACTTTCCCTCAAAAATCTCATTAATTCTAATTTAATTAGAGGTTTCAATTCTAAAAAATGTTAAGTAGTATTATAAATATACAATACTTTTGCTTTGTGATGGCGTATTAGAGTTCGATATTTCTGGACAATTTTACTATAAAAAATTATGAATTCGATGGCAATAGTAAAAGATTTGTCTCAGTTGGTAATAAAATAATCGAGTGATAGAAATCGAAAATTTTAATTACGCTTTTTTGTTATGATGTAGATAACGTCTCTTACATTGTAGAACACAGCCAAACCTGCACGTTGAGCCGGGTCATCAAAACAGGTATAATAATGCTGTACAAATGTTTTACCAATCTGTTCATAATGTGGATTTAACTCCATGATTAGAAATATAGACAAAATCTAGAAGCAAACACAATCGGTAGCTAGCAATCGCACACTAGAAAACTTTGTTTTGGTGGTTTTGGTTTTATAAACATACAGAAAAAAAAAGTTTCGCTTTTGCAGTTGCGTATCACAGTTAAGATTATAGAAGAAACAATAATTTGTAAGTTAGTTGGAATCGCACAAGATGCAGTTCCCTAGTCTTAAAAAAATAATCATGTGTTAAAAGCACTGTGTTAATTTTTTATTCATTAAAAATAAGAAAATGACACATTAAAGCGCTAATAGAGCCATACAATATGACGTACCCTCCCTTAGTAAGTGGTGCATGCTGGGAAATAAGACGTATGCCCTCAAGAAAGTGGTGCATTCTGGGTCAAAGTTATTTCGCCACTACCTCAGACCAACACAGTCCAAGAGAGTCCGCGCGCTGTAAAGGGTGCGGGCTCGATTTTTGCCTTAGCCCTAGGTGTACTTCCTTTCTCAGTATCAAAGTTATAAATTAACTAGCACTTTTGCCACTCCATTCGGGCTCCGTAGTGGTGCCATGGCTGCCCGTGCCCGTGGCAGCTCAGTACGAGTCGTTCATCTACCCTACTTTAGAACTCTTTGTTATTTTCTGCTAATTGGTACAAAAAATTTCTTAGTAACAATAAGTAAACTTATTATAACAATAACACAAATACAAATGATTTAAACCAATTTAATAATTTCAATTAAGAATTTAAAATTGAACATATTCTTCTTGTTTTACTTGACTCAAAATGACATTGCCTTCGATCCTTTAGTAGTTTTTTTCCTCTCTCGCCTAATGGGGGACATTCACGCCCAATCCACCTGAGCTTCAATTCCGAATCACTGTATGAAAAAAAGCGTTTAGACAGGTTTTAGCAGTAGGAAAACAATAGCAAGTGCTTCGACAGCTGTATAGGATAAAATTACCACGTGCTTCCCGAGCTGATGCATAACAAACCTCGTGACGTCACATGAATGTCCTCCATTCGGACAATGGAAGTATAGGAACTGAAGTAGTACTGAAATGAGCAATTTTTTTAAAAAAAAATTATAGATTTTTAAATTTTAAACAGATATATGATGTCCTGGTGCACTTTAAATATACGTAGCAATCCAAATCCTGGATGCCGCTAAGAGAATAGAGGGAAAATCATTTTTTCCCACTTTGGGTTCAATAAATCAAATCGGCCTTCTAAGAAAAGGGGCTCTATGATAAACTTGTTTCACGTCTAGGGTGGCAACAGCTCTGCGGTCTGGCTTTCATTTAATTTTAAAAACTTTTGTTTTGGTATTTGAAAGAGAGTTCTCTAAGAATATTTTAATTATTAATATTTTAAAATGCAAACTTTTTGCTGCACTGTTAGTTGTTCAAATCATTTATTAAAGAAAGCTTGCATAGAAAGAAAAGTCTTTTTCAAATCTATTTCCGCTGATATTCTGATCTAGATAAAAACAAGTAGTATGTTGATGAAGCAGAAGCAGACAAAAAGTACCTTCTGAGAATTAAATCGAAATAACCAATGATATCGCATAAAGCCAGTAATCCATTCACGCTGTAGCTATGCTGTAGCTGGATTTTGTGACGTAACTGTCACTAGTACGCATGCGCGTGTGGTCAAAGCTGTACTTCTGAAGCTGGATTTTTGAATCGTTTTCCAAGCGATATCAAAGCTGTAAATTGGTTTCGGGCATGAGCAGTCATAAGAGTCATTTAGTTTTTAATTGTCCGTGGTTTTTAACTTAATATTCTTGTTTGTTTACTTTTTATTGAGAGAAATAACCCATAAGTCAAGAAACTTCCATCCACGCTAGATACAGCAAATGACGTCACAAAATCCAGCTACAGCATAGCTACAGCGTGAATGGATTACTGGCTTAACGTTGAAAGTGAAAACAAGAGAGAGAAACAAACCTCAAACATTCCCATTCTTATATTCTTTGCGAATTTTTGTTTATATAACATCAGCTTGAAATATTATCTCAGAAATTAATAATGATAAAAATAAACCGCTTCATACTTTCTTACAAAAATTTATAAGCCAAAAAATAACATTTTCAGCAGTTTAATATAAATGAAATCTTCTTTAATAAATTGCTCTTTGGGTTATTCGTTAAGCGAATTTTTCAGTGTTTGATTGTTATACAACTTTATTAAAACTGCCTTTAACTAGGATTATGAATTCAAATAAGTATATGTCAGCTCCTTTACTTAAATTCAATCGGAAATTTTTATTTTACTCAATATTCTTTTTAAAAAAACTTGACTTCAGCACCGGAGCATCCCACTTCCATTTTGTAAGACAAGTAGCCGAAGTCTCCACTAGAGGCGCTTCAGTTCTAATTTACCGACTACTTTTTTTTCTCTCTCCTAACAAGTGTGCCTGCTATGCTACTGCAGATGGCATTTCACTCTAACTAACATTTTCCATAATGTTTATAAATAAAAATAAGAAAAGTCCTGAATTATTTGTTTCGGAATACTCAACGAGCCGAGTTTTGCATGTTTGAAGTATCGCTGCGGTAAATCTGTCAAATTTACTTTGTTGATCGAAGGACTTTCTCAAGCGTCAATTGCTCTATCAAATTTAAGTTATTAATTTCAAATTCACTTTTTCTTAGTGGATTTAAAGTCGCTGTACTTTGTTTTGTGCTGTGATGACTTTATCGTACTATCCAGTGGTAAAGAAGTTTTTCGAGGCGTTGTATTTCATATAGAATACAATTCTTACCGACTTTTAATGTTCAGTATTTGACAGAATTTTTGAGGGACTGTACGGTTTTAATATACGTCATGACAGATCAAGATATAGACTTTGAAAGTCTACCCGGAGAAATAAAAGATAAATTAGCAGAACTTGAACTTGAACTTTCAGAAGGTAAGATTTGAAAATATATTAGATTACTCATTAAGTCACATTCTTTCTTACCAAGTCTATCCTAAGTAACAGTTAGTAATAGGTTGGTAAATTGTATACAAATACGATTAAAAGCATATGGATTTAAAACCCTGAATTGTAACTAAACACTATTTGTTTTGGTTTCCTATTAGAGCTTTACCATGCTTTTGTTGACAACTAAACTGCCTTGCTAACACTTTGTTTTGGTTTCAAAGCACTTGAGTGGGGCGTTTTGCTGTCCTTTCTTTCTGTAAGAATTTCTCCAAGTATTTTTAATTTCGATTTGTGATATTTTATTTTTCCAACAAAGCAACTTTTAAACAATCGTGTTTAGTATTTAAAAATCGGGTTCATAAGATATCAAGTAATTCTTTGTTAAATAACATTGGTATTCAGGTATTGAAAGCAATTTTAAGTTGAACAAGTTAAAGTTGTTTTAGGTAATATAATTTTTTTGAACAATATTTTTATTTTGTTCCTATCTAGGATAGGTTAATATTTGCTTATTTTGAAAAATTCAATATTGGATTTTATTTGGGAGACTCGCTAGTTATGTCTGAGATTATTTACACATGCCTGCCGGAATATTTTGTATTAAATGAATGATAAATATATATATATATTTAAAAATGTTAAATATATTTCTTCAGACATTCTAATTATTTTTAAAGCTCTTGGTAACTTCTGTATATTCTCTTGATAACTTCAAAGTTACAACATTTTATGATTTAGTCTGCAATTTTATGTTGAATTGCCCTCCGTATATCTCGAGTGTCAAAGAATAACGTTGCAGTTTCATCACTGATATACATGGTCCATGTTTGACTGCATAATAACAGTAATGATTGCTTCAAATAAATCATAATCGGTAAAAAAAATGTAGGATTACATGTTCTGTTGTGCTACAAATGTTTTTTTGTTGGGAAATTCTTGGAAAGTAAGAAACAGCTTTGATCTTTTATGGATGTTAAAAACATTGTAAATGCTTACCATGAACAATTTGACTATCTCGACCTAATGTTTGTATACCCAGTTTAGGAGTGATATTTATTAAAAAAATAAATAGATATATTTAATTGCTTATAATAGCTTGACCTTTCTAATTTTGTCTGACCAAATTTCCAGTGTAATAAAATATTAAAACCTGAATAATATTATTTTTCCTTAAGCTCTGAGAAAGGAATCGTAACAGCTATAAGCAATACGTAGGTTGCTTAGTAACTAGTGCTTCTAACTAACTCCCTGGCACTGCACCATGTTGAACCATGGCCTCTCTAACAATATGACTCCCAAGTCGTCTGTCTCTCGCCTTCGCTTTTCAATTTTTGATATTAATCTACTATTTGTACAGGATAGTTTTTAAGACGTCGCCATGTCCCAATCTTGTTCTTGGATTATTTGCAGAAACAATAAAATAGTTTTTTTTAACCTAAAAATAAATCTACATATTACATAAATGTTACAGGTTTAGGTTAACTAAAAAAAAGTAGACTGCTTCATTGGACAAAAAAAAAGCAAGAAATTCACTGAAGCGAGAGTCCTTCTCCATGCGTCGATTGGTTGATTAAAAACATTGTGGTCCTTTTATATCGAGTTTTTCTCCGATTTAAGATTGATTGGTTGTTGCTCGAAAGAACAGTCAAATACCATAGTCAAAGAATGAAATAACGTATCAGTGTGGCACTTAGATAAAAGCATTAGCAGTTAATTGTTATTTTTTCATTCATCCTACTGATGACATGATTAAAATAAGCTTTTTTAGTGTATCAACAGTAAAGTAACTGAATATTTGTGGGTACATGTGTTTAGATCCAAATTGATAGTTTAATTGTATTTTAGTGTTTTGGTTTAAATTTAGATTAATGTTTGCCATGAAATATCCCTTGAAGATGATGCATAGTAGTCTATGTCATGGGAAAAATCATGAGTAGTTTTATGGAGAGGAGGGGAACTCTACCCTCCCCCCAGGCTGAGGAGCCCAGTCGGTTAGGCATTCGCCTTGTATGCGGAAGGTCCCAGATTCAGGTCCAAGCATCGCCAAAATAGCTGCTGAACTAGAAACGGCCTTTGCAGCCAAAAGTGTCCAGGAAATAATACCCTGTGTAGAGTGCACATTAACTATTCTCTAGAATCGCGACGACACATATGATGTCACATGTAACAGTTGCGTCGGGTGCCTATTTAGAATTTAGATGTCGGTCTCTCTCTACTCTGAAATTCTTAGCTTTAGCATGCCTGAAATTTGCCAATTTTTCCTTACTTGAAAAACAAATTATGAATAATTACCAGTTTAAGTTAAATATTTAAAATTAAAATTTGTTAATTTTCAGTTAAAAATTATTAGCTCAAAACTTGAGCTTTTAGCATAGATTCTAGACTTGGGGTAGCTATGGCCTACTTGCTTAGGTATCCAAAATTATAATATAAGAGATTATATATAAGAGATTATAACAGAGAGTAGCACTTAAAAAATCGATCGTGGACACCTAACAGTTCTGCCCTGTTTACAGACTTCTTTCGCAAGCTATTCTGGCAAGCTTCACCCTGGGCTCTAAAAGGGTAGTCCACTGACCAGTTTTGCCCTTTTTTCTGTTCCCGATTTTGTATTGAGTCTGTCCATCGTTTGTATTTTTCTACCATGCGTTAAGTAACTGGACGCTGAATTGCGACACAAAAGACACTTGGACACTGCTATTTAGGATTCGTCTGTTCTGTGTGTGGAAGATCTGTTATCGTGTATTTGATAACCTTAACAGGTCATTTTTTTCAAAGGGAATGTTTTTTCCAAGAAAAGTATGTTGTCACTGTTTTTTTTTTTGCAAGTATGCATGGACCTGCAACATAGTAGACAAATAAAAGCAGTGCCCCCCCCCCCCAAAAAAAAAAAAAAAAACCCAGACTAAAAGAGGGCTATAAATTGGGATCTTATTAGGCTAGTATTAGATCCTGTTGTACAACAGCTTTGCTCCTGCTTGTCTCCATCTCTCAGTACCATCCATAGATCATATAATGGGGAGGTTGATCGCATGATCTCAAGTAAATCTTTCATTTTTACTTAAACAAAACTTTTTAGCATTTTGTTTGTTTTAAAGAGCAAGCTAATTTTATCCACTGTTTTTTTTTATTGTTTTTTCCTCTTTTCTCATGTTTATGATTTTCCAAATTTTCTAAACTTTCTATTACATAGTATTTTAATGTATCTTCCAAGACAACAATTTTGTTGCTCGTTGAAACTTGAAAGTAAGGCAAGAAATTATTATTTTATGAAAGTTTAAATAATTCTATAATTGTAAATAAAAAAAGACAAATATATTTTTAAAATGAAATAATCTGTCAAAGCTACTTATCTATGATTTCATGTAGTATTTTAATTTTTAATGATTTGTAGGATCCTACATATATTCTCATTGTTACTAGTAAAAAATGTATAAAAGTTAAATTAAAAAAAAAATCATATACATTTACACTTTTATAATATTAAAACACCTAAATATTTTTTATTTATATTAATAAATTAAATACATAAGTTATCAAATTTAATTTTCAGTTAACAATTAAATGTGTTTTAATTTTTAATCAAAATATTTAAATAATGAAACACTATTAATTATTGGTAGTTAATTTGGCAGGGTTAATTTTTTATGGTAATTAATTTGTGTAAACTAGCAGTTAAGAATAGAATAACATTAACTAATTGATTTACCTACGTACAAATTTAAAATTAGCGTTAAATAAAAATAAGTCATTGATCTGAATAATAAGTCTATGCATGTATGCTATTTATTAAAACTATTATTTGTCACCGTATTTGGTAAACAATTTGAAAATGTCTACATGGTGATTTAGAAATTGCAGAAAACTGCTATATGCAATTTATTAATTAATCGGTAATTCAGAGATGTTCAAAAATAGTTTTCTTTTCCAAAACTGGTGGATTTTCCCTTATTTTATCAGTGATGTATACTACCAAAATGAAAGTGGAAGGATAATACTACTTTAAAATAAAGATTACAAGATATTTTGTACGAAACTTAGTTAAGGGATTAGATAATACGACTCCTCCTTTTGTATTGTTTTTAAAGTGACCAAACAAGTAACCATTATCTTCTAAACACTTTATAAGTAATTATCCATAGTCATTTATCCTTATTTAGGTTTTGTTGCATAGTAGTTGCATCAAAATTTTGTTTAGCCCCATTGCATAAAGCAAACTACACTGCTCAAAACAATTAGGGGAATGCATGATTTAAACAATTTCGCCCCCAATGATTCCATTTGGTATCATCAGTTTCCGATTTTTTTTCTCAATAAGTTGAACTCATTGAATAAGTTATTTATCTTTAGATGGAATAATCATGTCGTTTGAAGAATTAAATAATGTTTGTTTTAGTTGAATGATAATATGAAAAACATGGTAAAATAAAATTCACTCCCAAAAACTTTCGTGAAATAAATTGATTCTAAATTCTTCGCGCTTGCATTCTTAGAAGTCTAAAATTTCATTTTGCCTTTTTTTACAATTAAAATTTTGAAAAAATTATTGTTATAATTTATTCAAAAGTTATGATTCCAATTTTTGCCCCTTAAGTTAAAAAATTAAGATTTGTTTCCCTGTTTTTTACCATTTCAATCTGAATGCATAATGAATCTATTTCACAAATTTTAGATTTTTATAATTAAAAATAAGGAGTTGGAACTGGGGACAGGTAAACAAAAGTATGCAAAGTGCTCCCTTAATTGTTTTGAGCAGTGTACAATACATTATGAGCATTTTGATAATAATTGCAAACAGGGAGCTGGAGCATTAAAGATTTGCTTGGATTGTGGAGAAATTGAAAGGCAATTGAATTCAATAAGATTACCTTTATTCTACTTATTGAGTTATAACTTAAAATATTTATTATAAGTTAAAATTTAAAATATGAATAACAAACTAATTCTGAACTAATAATGCTATCATACTGATGTTTCCATTATAAACAAAGCTAATTAGTCGCTGTGTTTTTTTGAAATTTAGAACAAAATATTTTTAATTTATTATGTTGTAAGTTTATTATGTCCAAGGCTTCAAAAAACAATGACCTATTTTAAATTTTTCAAGACATCTTTCTTACAATGACAGTGTTTTTTCTCTTAGCATGACTAATTGCGTTCCAATCAATGTTTAATTATTCAAATGACTTTAATTTTTAAAAGTAACAAGAATTCAGAAAAAAGTAGTAATTTTGTGATGACAAACAGTTAACAAGTTTTATTTTTGATATCTACTTTCAATAGTTTTTTACTACTCACTAAAACTTTTTTTTTACTTTTCATTCCAACAGCATTTATATATATTTTTCTTTTAGGAGTAACATTGTTTTTCTTTTGTAATCTTTTCTTCAAACTCCAGTTGAAAACTCCCATTGTGTTAGAACTGATTACTTTTATTCTTTGTTCCAGTCCAAGTATTTTTGTTTGACACATATTTTCCTTTTGATTGTGTGCATCTCTGCAACTTTCTTTTTCATTGAAACAATAAAATAATTTTTAATCATAGTGAAATAAAGTTTAATTTTAAATACATTTACCTGTATGCAAAAATTGCATCCAAATGTTTAATTCATTTTAAATAGTCCGAGCCTCCATACTAAAGTCTATGGGTTCGAATCCCTCTTCGTTCACAGATTTTCGATGCCTTTCAGAACCGGCATTTAGTAGTTAAGCCCTGTCTAATAAGCCCTCATTAAGTCGTGTAGCAAAACATAAACTGAATTTCTCTGAAACTAACCATTTAAGTTTTGCAGCTAAATAACATTCTGTGGCAAAAAAAAAAGGTTTTGCTTCCGTATAAAACATTAAAAAAAATCTTTTTTTGAAATCATTAACTTTAATATGAGATGAAGAGATGCCACTGCGCATAAAAAGGTCAAACTAATAACGAGTGTTAAAAAAATCTTATTTTGTATCTACTTCGTGAGCTTCGTAATCAAATTTTTCGATGCGGCGAAAAACATGTGCATTTTCCCCAAGGATACATATTTAATTTGTTTATTTGATAATTTCGTGCTACACCTGTATCCTTTGCTTGACCCTTCTCCCCGTTACGTACCGTTTTCAACTAACTAGATCTCTTGTATCCGGATTCTTGACGAATTCCAAATTGTTTGGAATGACCTAGATGGTTAAGGGAAAAATACTAAGAAAGTTTAATATCTATTCGAAAACAAATTATAGGAAAATCTAAAATAATATTTTTTTATGTATTGATATGGTATTGTTCGTGCAAATCCAGTTTCGGCTTCGTTTACGAAGGTTCCGATTATGATCATCGAAATTCTTAATTAAGTTTCTTACAATATTAAATAAAGGGCTACTGATTGTACTTCCCAGTTCCGATTTTTTATGTATGCAGCTGGCCTATTTTTTTTATGATTGTAATCAATAAATTAAACTTTATTTAAAATTTTCTTTCAGTTAAGTAGCAATTTTCAAATGCCTGTCTGAAATTATGTAAAGTTTAAATTGAATTACTATTTTCTTGGAGCCTTTGATTTTGAGACCACAAAAAGATATTAACTTCTAATTTATGAGCTACGTAAATAGAGCACACCAAAACGACCATTAAGTTATTGCAGAATGATTTTTGATCTAATCTGTAAATATGCTCGACTGTTTACTACTATTTGACCTAAGAGAACGGTTTTATTATTTTTTAATCGAACGCCATGTTTCTGTCTTTAACCATTCCATTATATAGGGTGATCCAAAAAGATTGATTCTCGTTACTTGGTTGTATTAAGTTACGTGAAAATGCAGGGACCCTTTTAGGTTCGCCAATGCGCAGTCCGTTCTATTTTTATAATTTATCTAGTCACATCACATTATCATAGTTATCTGATGTTAATCGATACAACATTATATAGAAAGGACTTTATCGCCCTGTAGTAATTGTAGTCGTTTTCTTGTTGTGTTGCTCATCCATCCTATGAGGTCTGTATCTCGCCCTTCATAATTTTTTGAAAGCCCCCTTGCCTTTAGTCCACCCAATATACTTGGGTAATTGCGAGGGTGGGGAACTACTCTGGAAGATCCTTTGAGGAAACTAGAAGAAATAAGAATGTCATCTTTCTTGATGGCCAGCATTCAGACATTCTGATGGCCCTGCCGTATATCGAAATCTGAAGCTATTGTAATTTAACGCAAAAAGTTTCAACTTTTTTTTTTGTTTGCTGTTGGGGTTGTTGTGTTTTGCCATTACTTAAAATGAATCTTACTATTTTACTTTTTCAAAAGAAAAATGATTTACTTTGTAGACTTCCTTTGAAACTGTTTTAAGTTTGGATATCTTTTATAGGTGATATATGCTTCTTGCTGTCGACTCATATTTCGAATATTTATGGGGTTTTTCGTTTAAAACGCAACAGCCGATAGGAATATTGTGAAACATCATGGTATAATAAAATAACAAGATTGAAATTTAAGCTATATAGACGTTTTTAGGAAGGATGGAAATAGTTTACTCTTACGTTTTAGAGAAACGAAAGGTAAAATAAATTTTATCTACATAATAATATTAAATAGTGATAAAAAAAAGAAATCGACAAAAGTACTATTTTTTTCCTTGTTTCGATTTCGGTGCAGCCTTTCAGTATTTTATTTAATTAAAATTTACGAATTATTTATGTCAGTACCATGTCTTAGTGTTAATTCCTATCTCCCTCTCCCCCCCCCCTCCCTCCTAAAAGAAAGCTTAGTTTTGACCTTATATCCGTTCTTTCTCGAATAGTAATTAAATTATTTTTTACTCATTGTGTTTGATTTACAATTTGTCCTTAATAGTGACTAAATGTTATCTCATCTTTCTCATCAATATGTTTAATTTTCCCTCTGGTTTCACCGAAGCTTCCGCAATTTATGTTGGTTGTGAGTTGAAATTAATTCTCATATTGTAAGGTCATTTTAAGTAATTAAGTTGAGTGATGTCCTTCCTTTTGATAAAGCTCGATGTAAAAGCGAGTTCTTTGGCCTTGTACATTAAACTTCTTTTGAAGAGCTACAAGTAATGAGCGCGATCATGCGTGCTCACTAGTTAAGACATTCAAGAAATAGCGACATTGTTTTAATATCTTGTTTTGAATTAACTGGAAGTGGCTATTATTAAGTAACATTGAGAAAGTTCAAGTTTTACGAATTCTTTATTTCTCTTTCGTTTTTTTTTGTGTGTGTAATTTTATGTTTTTCTAATAATTTGCAGAACCAACCAACTAAATTTTTCCTACCAGATTACAACCATAAAAAAAAGACTGGTTTCTAAAAATTAGGAAATATAATCTAATTTAAATAAAATTGCTTAAGATATTTTTTAGTTTGGAAAACTTTCGTGAACACTATGAAAAGCCATATTCTACACATTTGTCGTATATCACTAAACTGAGAATTACTGTTTGCACAGTGTTTCAAATCAGTGTTTTTTGTACTAAAACTCAATTAATTGTTCGAAATAATATTACCTAAAATCTAATTAAGTTTATACAGAATTCGTTTTCAAAATAGAACAGTACTTTTTAGTGCTCGTTATAATTATAACTTTTCATATTATATGTAACCATTTACATAAACCAACTACTCTGCTTAAAGAACGTAAGAATGTAATCCTTCGACTGAGGTCCAAGAGGAGCGCTCATTTTACACCACTCTCAATGAAAGATGTTTCTTATTCATTTTTAAGGAGCTGAAAGCAGGGGCGGCGGCAGCAGGGGGGCTAGGGGTGCTTCAGCACCCCCGTCGGGGAAGGCTAGCACCCCCGTCGGGGAATTTTTTAATTTCGTCGGGAAAATTAGTCCTTAAGTTTTAAATTTTTTTTATCTTTCATTTTTATATGTTAGTTTGGTTAAAATGTCGGAAAAAATTTGCTCGATAAAACAAAAGCCCTTTAAAAGTTTTAAAATTCATCACTACTTTGCATATTTTAACACAGTCCTGGTTTGTGTGATCGAGCCCTTATCGAAATACACCCCTTCCGCAAGATTTTCCATTCCACGGGGGGGGGGGGGGGGGGCGAGGAAAACGATATCATACACCACACCACCGTTCTTCATGGAGTGGGGATTGGGGTATTGGGGAACTAAACCCTTATCTTCAAACCAGCGGGAGGTTTGCGGAGGAGCAGACTGCTTGGTTCTTAATTGGGAAAGTTTGGTTAGTTATGGGGAAGGTGGTTTCACGTTACATAGTTAGGATCATCTGGGATTGTACTGTAGAGAGGTATCTGGATTCAGTTCGCGTTAGTAAACTCTTCGTCCCGAACTCGTAAATTTTCGACAATGATACATGATGCTGACATGTTTTTTCCGGTCTAAAATGTAATTTTACCCGAAGTGTTAAAGGGATACCAAAAAAAGGGGGTAAACAATTATCAGAAAAAGGACATTTTGGTGATCTTCTGCTATTGGTGAAGACAGATGTGTCGTCAGAATAGAGGGCTATTGGGAAAGAAAAATGCAAAAAAAAAAAGTACCATCCGATAACGCTACAGTATTTTGAACCAGTTCACGTGTTCAACCGACGTTCGTTTTCTTTAGGTTAAAAAAGTGCATAAACTTTTATTTTGCGTAGATTTTTTGTGAATTTTAGCAGTAAAATTAATACAGTAGGTTGCTCAGCTTTTTAAACACGAATTCGAAATAGATTTTTTTGTTTTAATAATTTGGTTATGAATAATAAACGAGGGAAAGGTTCACGTTTTAAGGTTGAATGTTGTTTATGTGCAGAACAATTTGACAATGACTATGTAAAAAAAACACAGTTTTTGAAATATCAAGATTATGAAAAGCAAAACAGGAATATTCCGTTCGTAGAAGTTGGCGTAAAAAAAAGGAAAAGTCCATGGGAATCGCTAAATCCAGTGAAGACGATCAAAAAAGATCTCTCTAAAACCGAAGGTACGTAAAAAAATTATAATACATTAATGTTCGTATTTATTTCAACGTACAAAAATGGTTTAATTCTTTTCTCCAATTTTAGCTTTCACACTGCGTTTATAACGTAAAATGGGGAAGGTAATATAATCGTTCAACCCGTCTGTCTCTCACTTTCATAGCCCAAGCAAGAAATTTATTCACAAAAAGATTCTTTGATTGTATGATGATGATATGAAATGTATTCTTTCTATTTTAAAGCGTGCAATATTCCATATTTATTCATTAAAATATAAATTATTCTAGCAACCGATAATAAATTAATTTCGAAATAATTACGATAACTTTCGAAAGAAAATAAATAAAACTAGTCAAACTAATAAAAAAATAATTTTTAAGATCGATTAAAAGATTAATAGAATCCGGCGGGTAGGACCGATTTTGGAAGGTACACTGAAGAAGGGACTCAGCATGCCAGTACTACTTTTCAATTTTTAGCGATTTTATAGATGTCTGTACGCTCGGATGGACGGACACTTATCTACTGTCTGTCGGCGAATTAACCTTAATTAGTATTAAAATGTAATTTTACCTAATTTTAATCCGCTGTTGCCATCACCAATGGCACAAGAAACTTTATTTAAATATAATATTTGAAGTAAAGTTTATTTTTGTTATAAATCAGCTTGGAATGCATTCATTGATTGATCATTATTATTAGTTTACTAGGAAAACGGCTAAGAAATTGCATTATTTATAAATAAAAATATTTTTAGTTTTATGTTATATTTCTTTTTTATTATGGCACTTTAAATAAATTTCATGTTTTCCTCGCAATAAATATTTTTTTAAAAAATCAGGTTTTTGAAGATTTTATGTTGGTTACATTCTCATTAAAACATGTAAAACAAATAGTTTTTTTTAAGTAAATTTTTGTAATATGTGAATTTTTTAATGAAAATTTCAATTTTATATTATGTATGTAGTTCTACTTATGTCTAGTTAAAGTTTAATTTTATATATTGAATTGAAACGTATTTGACATATTTCTGATTGATCTCTGACATAATTTGATAGTTAATTATATAAACTTAAGGTAGACCAGTACCTTGGAATTGAGGGAAATTTTTTTATTGCATAATCCAAGAATAGACATAGTGCAGAAAACGTATACCAGATTTCAAAATTCTACTAGTTTGAAAAACGATCCAATTGTGCTGTTTAAAAACCCTTGGCTTCGAAATTTCTACAGTTGACACTATGTTAAAATGCTTTATGTATCAAAATCTTATAAATTTTTTTTTCATTTCGTCACAAATTAAAAAAAAAGTGTAATGCTTTTTTATTAATTTGCATAGATTTTAATAATTTTTTTTGTAATACATTTAGCATATTTAACAGAACCAAAAAAATGTTGAGTAAAGTATTCTAGTTTTTTTTTTATAAAAAGCAGTTTGAAATAGAAAATTCAATTTTTTAATTTTTTTTAATATAATATATATTAAAAATTAAAACTAGTATGTATTTTTAAAAAAAACAGCATTTTTTAATATCACCATTACACAGTTGTAAAATAAAAAAAATTAAAGTTGTAACTTAAAAGGAGTTATGATTAAAAAAAATTAATTAAAAAAATTATTAATTAAAAAAAGTGTAGGTTGTAATAATTATTCTTAACATTATGCGATGGTTATACTAATATACTCTATAAATGTAAAGTTAGTTTTACAATTTTTGCACCAAATTAAAAAAAAACATGTTTATCCTACGGATCTACATTAAAGAATTAAGGTAATTTATTTTAAATTATACTTTAGCCCCCCCGTCGGGGTAGGTCAGCCCCCCCGTCGGGAAATTCCTAGCGCCACCACTGGCTGAAAGCATTGTGTTAACTTTTTGAAAGGAGCGTGCTGTATAATGGCCATCGCGATTGTAAAAGATGATGCCATTAAACTTCATTTTAGTGTTTATTATTTCCGAGGAAGAATTCTTTGACTAAAAAACTTTACAAAATATGTCACGTACAATTTTTTGGTTGAAGAAAAAAGTCTTTGTGTGCTTTTCCTTTGACATTTTAATTAATAACGCTATTTTACTTCGATAAACTTTTCAAAATGGATATTTTTTTGTGATTGAATTGAAATTTAAAATATTTTTATCTATTATATTTTTTTAAAACTAAACTGGTGTATTAAACCTTAACCCATCAGCATTTATGGGTATTTTTTTAAAATTAATTTCCTAAGGCATGATTTTACATCTATGAAATTTGTTTTATTTCAGTTCATATTTAAACTGCAATAATAACTTATATTGCTTTAGAACTGCATAAGTTTTTCGTTTTGCTTCTCACAGAGAATTTTACTTGTAATTATTTAATCTGTCTATTTTTTGTACATATTCCTTTTGAATTGTTTCAACATAATTCGCAATAATTTCACACGTATGTTTTGCAGAATAATTAAGATGACTGGCATCTTTCTCCACATTAAATGTGGTTATGAGTCATCTATGTATTACAATTCATTTCAGAGCTTTCTCGGAATTGGTATTCTAAATTGTGAAAAAAAGAATGTTTTCTTCATGAAAAGAATGTGCAATCTAATATTAATTTATTACATAGAAATATATTGATACTTGTTGAAGAAGGACTTCGTTTGTTGCTGTATAATTTTCCAAAAGTCTACATCTTTTTAACAACTTGTATCTTCTATATATGCTTTTCTACGTGTTTTCATTTCAGCAAGAAGTGTAATCGGACACAAATTATTAAGGAATTGGGGCTGGGGATCCCAGTCGGTTAGGCATTCGCCTAGCATGCGGAAGGTCTCAGGTTCGGGTCCGGGCATCGCCAAAATAACTGCCGACCTATAAACGGCCCGTGCAGCCAAAAATGTCCGACGAATAATACTCCGTGTGGAGGGAGTGCACGTTAATTAAAGGTTCGTTGCGTTGGGTGCCTACTCAGGTGTCGGCTCGTCATTTGACGGTGGTTCTAAAACGCGAAGCCAGTAGCCAATTGCACTAGTGTATCTCTAGTGCGACGATAATTCAAACCAAACAAAACCACAAATGCATCATTTTACGATTTACCGACTAATAGTGATTATCTCGAGAAACCATAAAATGACCTTTTGTGGTGAATCATCGTTTCACGTTTTCCTCCACTTATTCTAATCAGCTCTTCCTTGTTGCTCGAAACCACTTAACACGCTTCAAAAAGTTCTACCGACAACTCTTGGATGATTTCTTTCTTGGCTGTTATTCAACGCTTTTAACATCGGACCTTTGCTGCCTAACCAAGGGCAGTGGGTTGTGGACACATTTGAGTCTTTTTTTTTTTTGATATTTTGTATGCCACAGTGACTAAGAATCGAGCAATTGGGATGGGTATTTGATCGGACCGCTTGCTCGTCTCCTGCGGATGGTTAACGCGTCTAATTTAAATATCGCACGTGTCTTGCAGAAAAGGAAATACACTGCTCAAAACAATTAGGGGAGCACTTTGAGTACTTTAGTTTTCCCTTTCATTTTCAACTTCTTATTTTTTATTATAAAAATCTAATACGTATTTGTTAAATAGATTCATTATACATCCAGAATGAAATGGTCAAAAACTGGAAAAAATATTAATTTTTTAACTAACATTAAAAGGGGGAGCATTGGAATCATAGATTTGGAATAAATTCTAAAAATAATTTTTTAAAAACTTTATATGTAAAAAAAAAAGAGGTAAAATCAATTTTTAAACATCTAAGAATGCAAGAGTGAAGAATTTAGGGTGAATTTATTTCCTTAATTTTTTTTGGGAGGGAATTTTATTTTACCTTGTTTTTCATATTTTCATTTACTTAAAACAAGCATTATTTAATTCTTCAAAAGACATTATTCTTCCATCTAATGATAAATAAGTGCGAACTCAACTTAGTGAGAAAAAAATCCGAAGCTGATGATACGAAATGGAATCATTGGGGGAAAGAGTTTAAACCTTGCGTTCCCCTAATTGTTGTGAGCAGTGTAGTCTGTTTTTAGTGTTTATATATTTTCAAATCGTTAATTAACCTTGACGTTTCAAAAAGACCAAAATTTAGTTAAGTTAGGGGTTATTTTTACTAAGTTTGTTGACAACATTTCAAAGCCCATCACAGCAACAATAATTTAAAGTATCTTTTTGGATTCGCAACTCTCGTGTAGTTCTTGTGTAACGATAATTCCACCAAACCCTGTTTGAATCGTAACCAGCATCGCATTTGATGATATCCGTGATATTAAAATCTGTTAATTTTTTTGGTAGGCTGGTAGAGTTTGTCTCATGGCCGCCCGCAATCGGTACAAGTCTCTCTTGGTACTAAAAATGCCTTCCAAGGAATCATTATTCATCGTAAAATGGCCACGGTCGCAGGATTTTTTTTAATTATTTGGTTGTAAAATTTCAGCTGCAATTTCGTCTTTTATGACTTAATGATTTCGACAAATAGTGCGCCTGAGGTTCTTTGCAAGGACATACACTCTTAAAACAAACACTCCCAATTTACCTCAGTCTGAGTGGATTTCACTCCTCCAGACTGGAAAATGCACTTCTCCTTTTGGAGTGGATCCTTTGTGTGTTAAACCTCCGACAGGATCACTCCAAACGAGTGATTTTAACTCAGTCTGAGAAAATATGCATGCCTTTAGGGTGTCGAAAATGCACTTCTCCAACTGGAGTGGATTTAACTCTTTTGTTTTAAGAGTGTACTATTTGGACCTTACGGGACCGTTTTTTCTTAATGTGTAGATTTTAGATTTTTTCCGAGAAGGGCTTTCAACAAACTATATTTACAGGTCAAAATAACGTTGTTATTCTATTTTTAAAGCGTTATGTAAACGGTATGTCTCTGAAGTAAAAAAAAAAGCTCATAACTGTAGTACATAATATTTTACACTATATATTAGCTACACGAGTTGGTTTACGTATATCCAATCTTGGGGCGAAAGTCGAGATTATTCTTTCAAAAATAAATTTAGAACAAACAGCTAAGTGAAAGCTGTTGTAAACAAACTTCATCTTTATTTGCTAGAATTGGTGCAAACTTTGGAATCATTATTATTGTAATAAATTCCATGTACGTCAGCTCTAACTGTCATGATTATGCTTTATCAACAGATGCTTCATCTGTTAAACCTCATAACTGAAATCTGCTACCCTAATGAGTGTTAGGAAACACAAGACTGTAGCTGTCGACAGGAGTCACTAGGTGAAAGGCTTTTTTTTCAGTAAGCCGCTTTCCGTATATTCTTTTCAAACAGTCTTTGTTCCCCAAAGTGTACGTTTCAATTTTTATGACTTTACAGGGAAAAAAGTTGAAACTAACGAGAAGTAATCTACCTCTTTTCATCTGGTTAAAAAAGAAATTTTTGAGTCTGTGTGTGATTTTTTAAACAAAACTGTAAACAACTGATTTGTTTTCAAATAGGTGCAAAGCGCGAGGCCCTTTCCGATGCGTGTAATGTTGAGAATGACAATCAATTTCATTTTTGAAAAGTTGTGTTAAGTTTTTAATTGTTATTGATCTTAAAATTCAGATAAGGTATTTACCAACCACAGGGCTACTTTAAAAATTTAATGCCACACTTCAATTTGAACATTTGAGCATCTCGTCTTTGTTATTAAATTTTAGCTAGGGTAGACTGACCAGTGAGTGAACAGGCCCCAGTGAATGAACATTTGGTAAATATAATTAATAAAATAAGGATTGAAAATCATTCCACTATATGGATTGGCAACACTGACTTCCTCCCATGTAAGAAGCTATCTGACAATGGTTGGTTGTCTTGGTCATTATATCCTGGTGTTCATTCACTGGCGAACGTGACGTCTTAAACGTTCATTCACTGGTTAGTCTACCCTAGTTTTATTTAAACCAGAACTTTGAAAATTTATTTAAATACTCATACCCTGCAAACCCTTTTTCGAAGTGCCCTTATATAAGGATCAAGTTCCTCTAATAGACCCCACCCCGTCTGAGTATCCCAATAATAAAGGTTCTTTAACAGACCCCTCGCTGGCTGAGTATCCCAATAAAGGTACATCAACAGACCCTCTCCTGTCCAATCTCATAAACAATATCTGGTGCTGTAATGGACGATGGGGAGACACAAAGCATGTGTCGTCGACAGAAAGGTGAAAGGCTTTTCAACCGTTTCTCGCATTTCCCCCCTTTAAACGAACTTTCGTCATTTGTCGATTTTTTTAATCGACATCGGTGCGCTGGCATTCCGATCCCAACTCAGAATTCCATGGGGGGCTGGGGAGCCCAGTCGGTTAAGCACTCGCTTAGCACGCGGAAAGTCCCAGGTTCGGGTCCGGGTATCGCCAAAATAGCTGCCGACCTATAAACGGCCCGTGCAGCCAAAAATGTCCGACGAATAATACCCCGTGTAAGGGAGTGCACGTTAAATATCCTTCAAAGTCCTAACGCTGCGTACGATGTCGCCCTTAACGGTTGCGTTGGGTGCCTATTCAGGTGTAGGCTCGTCACCTGACTGTGGTTCTAAAATACGACACCCGTCGCCAATAGCCCTCGTGTAGCTCCAGTGCGACGATAATTCAAACCTAACCTAACCCAGAATTCCATGGACACAAAATCAAGAGGCCAGATCATTCATTATTGCTTGCTCTTCGGTAATATCTTTTCCCTCGTTACTTTACCCGGTCGCTTTTCGGTAAGGCATGTATGTATATAATTTGTATTTATTTTATTTGGTGTTGTAATTAAAGGAGGCTTGTAGCTGGGGGAACTACAAGGATACAGGTCTGGGACTCTAATTCCGGATTGTGCAAGATTCATTTACCCCTTCATCCTGTAAATTTATGTATAAAATTAGGATCAAAACTGCTTGGGAACTAAACATTAGGGTTCCGCGTGAGAATGACTTATCTGGAAGATATGCTTCGAACCCCCAGACCCCCTTGATCCCGAAATGGGAAATTAGCACCGGCTCCACGAGGGGGTAAGACCATGGTTTGAATATTGAATTTCATACTTTTACTAAAAAATTAATTATTCAAATATATAAATGTTGATTTAATTTAATATAAAATGTACTAATCTTATATGAAATTATCAGAATTTTTAACAGTTTAAAATAAAATATTAAATAAACCTAATTTAAAAACAACTAATGCCATTGTAAATCAGTAAGAAAATAAAAACCAATCGCAATATACTGAAAATAATACTGTGAAATACCATTCTGAGTTAGGAACGGCATTTAAGGCCATTGGTATCGCGTCGGGGAAATGCCCACAGCTGGTATAAGCTTCCGTTTTATACAGCGGTGATTCACACAATGGACCCCACGTGACTTTGGCTTAAAGTTTGATTTGTTAGGGGGGAAAAAACTGGGAATTTTGGCACTGCTTTTGAGTCTTGTCAGTGGAGATTTTTCTCGTTTTAGGGAGACATTTTTTTTCTCTCTCGAGGGGCAGAGACCCGCTAGAGATTATCCTCGGGTATCGAGGCGAAAGCATATGATCTTCTTGAGGAACAGATATATAATGCCGTTGTGTCTGTTTTGTTCTTGTTTTCGATTATTAAGCAGTTTTTCCATCTTAACTCTACAGTCCCTCAGTACTACATATTTTTACATTGCATAAATCCGTTAATTGGCAATTTGTATATACGCTAAAAGTGGAAATTATCAAACTGTTTTGCTACAAAAATAAAATTTGAGCTTTAAATTGGCCTATAATAAAAAAAAGTTCTTCCTAAATTTTAAAATCAAGAGTTGTACTTTTTTTTATCGATGGAAGTGAGTCATCCGAGTCAAACCTGCACTGCACAGACAAAAAGTGCAGTCATTGTATCATTGCTATGATTAACAAAAACAGTAAGTAAATTAATGATTAACCAAAACAGTTAGTACTTTATTATAAAACTAGCACATTTATACTTATTCTTCACACTGGTCAACAAATATGGATCTCACTCTGTATTCAAGTACAAGTATTTAAAGTTAAAACATCACGAAACCAAATGTAGTCCCTTAAGAGTTTATATTACAAAAACATAATTGTTATTATCATAGATACTTCGTTCAAATTTTCCGAAGTTTTTATAATTAAAAGTAACAAGTATTCGTTTGCAAAATTTCAGGGACCTTCAATTTTTAGAAAGACAAGAGTTTATAGTATCTTTTAACGTTATTTTCTATGTGTGCATATGCAGAAATCTTTTAATCTTATGTTTTTAATGCTTAGATTGTAAATGCGTGTGAAAGTTCATATAACCAAGAGGGAAACCATTCAGTTTTAGGATTTTTAACTCTCTAAAGTCTTATTTTTTAATGAACAATAAAACTGGTAAACACAGAACGTATTGATATTTGTCTGCTTTGAATCTCTAATCCCCGAGGCAGTTCTTTCATTCCCACATCGAAATTTAAAAGATCTCCCATTTCGCACTAAGGTGAAGTGGCTTTTCGATTAAAACTTTCTGTTGAAATTTGACTCGACGTTTATTTTACTTTGTTGAACGTGTCGAGTGTGGGGATAACACTGTGTAAGGGATTTTCACGCTAAGTCTTAATTGACTCATCAATTTCATGTGTGCTCGTTATATGGAAATTTGTACATTTCGTTTAGCAGACCTGATTTTTAAAACTTAAAGATGACGTTGACTGGTAAATAAAAAAAAGGGAGTTTTTCTCATAATTGACTTTTTCTTTGTGATTCTCAGCAATTGGTTAAAATTCAATTGCTGGAAAATCAAAGTCGCGTAAGAGACAAGATTTTGTTGTTTGGTGTTTTGTACATCTTTAGTAATCAAGTGTTCGATCAATCTAGCCATTTTCTTGAAATCATGAAACACATTTAATGAATAACTATACTATTTTTTTTATATTTCAAACTTATTTGTGATTCACAACTTTCCCTCCTTTTTTAAAAAACAAAAATTTAAACGTGTATATATTATCAATGCTTACATTGATCACTGCAAGCATATGCTTAAAATGTCTGTCCCAAATTTATACATTTTTGTTTGAAATTATGTACTTCGAGATGGTATTTATTTTTGAAATTCGTGATAAAACTATTTTTAAATATCTTTATATTTCTAAAAAGTTGGTTTACTTTTTACAGTGATTACTACAGATACTACTTACTACAGATTTTTTGTGTACTATCGAGGTATATACACATCAGATTTTTTTTTTTTTTGTATGGCAGCGGGAGAATGCCTATTTTCTTCTCATTTCTTTTTCCAACTTACAAAGATTTCTTTTACCGCACTTAAGGGAGATAATTTCAAGGAAAAAAGGCTTTTGTATATCAGATTACTGTTCGGAGACTTACACGTGCAAAAACAGTATTTGAAGGATGTCCCAAGTTAGAATCTTTGAAAATCACGCGTGCATGCAGCATGAACTTCTACGAGAAAAAGCTATCAAATTGCAGTTCTTGTTCATAGTTTTAAACCAAACATTGATGAATTTTATTTTTACCTGAGCTTCTGTTTATGAATCTTAATTTTTTGAAACCTAATTTTATGTCTTAGTTACTCCTATTTTTAAAATATGAAACGTATTTTCTCTTCCATTGGTTAAAAATTTGATATTGAAACTTTCTGCATAAGTATTTCCGCTACTGAACTTTTCAATCCCGATACGGCTGTGTGCTCTAAATGGTAATCAGCAGTAAGCTTTTCAATTAGCAGTAAGTCCTATGAATCTTATTAATATTTCGATTTGTTTATGGTAAACAATGGATCCAATCTAACGTTTTGTTTTTGTTTATTTTATCACCATTCCTTTACCCAATTTTGAAATTTAACATATCCTTTGACCTCGTGCTGTCTATTGTTCCAATACCTCCAATTATACTGACATTGCACCAAACTAGTATTTATTCCAAGGTCACATGGAGTGCTATTATTTGCAGCTGTCGTTTCCATCGTGTTGTCACGTTGCATTTATTTTTGCATTGCGAAAAATTAAGCATTTTTTGATTTCAATAAGATTACCCAGGTGTTCCATAAATTTGTGGCCGGAATAGCAAAAGTATTGATGTATGACATATTTGTGCATCAGGACTGGACTAGCATATGTCCAATAATGATGGCATTTGGAGAATGACAGTTTTTTAATGTTTGTGGTTCTCGCGTTTGAATTTATTTTGTTCCGTTGATTTTGAAAATCATGAAGTGGAACAAATAGTATCTATCACGCGGAATGGAGCACACATCCTAATAATGTGGTCGATTTATTTGGTATGAATTTTTTCAATTCCATAATTTTATTCACAAAAATTAATCGTAACTTAAATGGTATCTTAAATCAAAGGTATTCGCGGTTTATTTTTATGTTATAAAGACGTTTTAAATATAACATTTATTGGAAAAAAGTTTAATGCATAAAGTTTTAGTTCATTGAAAATACACACCCAAATTCGTTGATGTTTTACTAACTAATATATGAAAATAACGTATCTTTATTGTTTAAGTTTTGTGTACAACTCCCTTAAAGTGTCTGCAATGGGTATTAAAAGTATTTAATGTCCATAATTTTTTTTATGTCATTTTATTTTTGACCATTCTAGATTCCACATCTTGTTTTCTCTATGGCACAAGTGGATTTTGTTTTCCTACTATAACTGCTTTTGTGTACTTTAAGTTTCTCATCGTTGATTCATTTTGATAAGTTTTAGAAACAACCATGGTAACTGATTAGATTATCGATAAATATATACAGATAACTTTTTTATTACCAGAAGAAATTCTTATAAAAAGTTATTTTTTTGTTATCGTGTGTTATTTGACTTTTGACGCATCACATTATGGATACATACAAAGAAATTGAAAGGCTAAAACACATAATTTATTGACATAAAGGTTAATTTTTAATCAGTTAGCAGTAAAAGTAGCATCTAATGTTTTGTAAACCCCAGTTTTACTGGAATTTTAGGGGAAGAATAATTTTCGTTTTGTAGCGAAATTATTTTATTATTTTGTGCGGAATTATTCCACGAGAGTATTTGTTTCATTTTCTCTCGACGACTTGTCTATCATCTCGCGCAGTTCTATCTTTTTGAAATTCAGTTTGTCTTTGGCGTTTTAAAAAGTTAGTTAGGTTTTTGGCTCTTAAGAATTTAATAAAAGTTTCTATCTTTTGAATTCTGTCATTTATGTCCACAGTATTATAAAGTAACATTACCATAGTTTGTAAATAAAAAGTATGTTTTTTTTGGTCAAATATGCTAAAAGGAATTGTATTTTATTTTGGTTCTTTTTATCCCTATTGACTTTTTTCAAATTGACAAGTAACAGAATACTTGTGACACTTATTAAAAAAATAAATTATTTGTGCGGTGAAATTAAGCACCAGGTTTTATTTTTGCTAATTTGTTAGAATTTTACTTTTTAATGGTATGTATACCTTCCAAATAGAAATAACATAATAATTCATATAATTTTCTAACAAATAAATCTTCCTTTCTCACCTTCCAAATGGCACCAATCTTATTTATTTTCTACAAACTTTATCATTCACGTATGATAATACTGCTTTTATTTTACGTCTATAAAGAAAAAAATCTCGTAAAAGGATACTCTAAACTCATTTTCGACAAATATGGACCTAACCTTTTCTAGAAACATAACAATTTCAAAGTAGTAATTCGAATCTTTCTAGAAGTAACAACTGGAGTTACGTTGCATTGTGAGGAACCCAAATTGACACTTTATTGGATTTGATAAGTGGTGGCTCGGATGTGTGCACCATTTGATAGCTCCAGTAGATTGATTTAGGATTTCGCAGAGTTTCGTTTAATACAGTTGACAGTTTTAAATTCTATTTCTGTGCAGTACAAATGCCCATTTTCTACTCAGCTATATGAAATTAGACACACGTGAAATTTATTTGTGTGACTGGCAAGCGGAAAAATAAACTGTTACAGCCGTCAATTTTGTCATTGCTTTTTTTAATTATTTTAAAGACACGGTAGTGTTTATTATATATAGTGTATCGACGTAATGAAAAAATATGAAAAGAGTTTTCGGGGAAAATATTAAAACAATTTTAGCTATCTATTGGAAGATGCCTAAGAGTTGCATTTTATTTATAAATTAAAACTATATAAAAAAACCATACTGTCAAAAAATGTATATTCTGATATACCTGATTATTTTTGAAGCATTAGTTAGGAAAAATATAACTTATAAATAATAAAAAATAATTTTCCTCTAAAAATCGAGTTTTTATGGCAAATACAGTTAGGTTTTGAAAATATTTACCTGTGTGCGGGCAGCAAAGCTTAACAACCCTGATCTCCCCATAGTTTTTATTCACTAATCTAATTATAAATTTATTTTTAGCCAAGAAAAATTTCAAGCATATTTATAACCTAAGAAAATTAAAGCTTGTTTTTATGTTTTATTATTTTGAACTAAGTCTTGTAGGTATTTTAAAATACATTAGCTTGATTAAATTCGACTCTCAACTGATGTTAGTTTAGCCACTCAAATGAAAAATTTCGCTCTATAAAGTGACGAAAATATAGAAAAATGATTTTAAAGAGAATATTAATAAACGTTCAAAATATTCCGATTCATACATTCAGTAAGTAGTTTAATTTAGGTTACTTAAACGACTCGTCTATTTCTTCTTTTTGAGTATTTTAGTTAGGACAAGAGTTATATTATTTTACTTTTTTCTAGTTATGTGCAAGTTTTTACATGAATAAATTAGAAACAAAACTGAAAAATTTCTACTTAATCAAAACTAAATTATGGCCAAAAAATGTATTTTGAATATTTTTTTTTAAAGAATCAGATTCTTAGGTGGTTTATTATTTATCCCACTTGCAGGGAGGTTCTAAAATCGTAATCATCATAAAAATTAATGCTAATTGTATATTATTCTGAGGTTTTTCTTTTATTATACGATTTACACAGATTAAGTTTTTAATCACAGTTTTAATTCAACGTAATCATTTACTACTAAAATCTTTTCTTCTTACAAAACGACCAACTTATGTATCAAATATTGTATTTTTGCATTTTAAACAGTATAGTTATTAAAATAATATTTGGTATAGTTTTTTTAATAAAACTAAAATAACTTTAAACGTGGTAGTCACTGAACACCTCTACTTTCTATTTCAACACTTTTCTTGACATTTCTTATAAAAGTATTTACATTTGTAAAATACATTTTACACTTCTATACTGAGAACTGCAAGACATGACTCGTATTGATATGGCATTCTCATGGTTTTTAATTCGAGATATTAATCGAGAATTAACAGTCATGAATTACAGTTGACAAAACATATGCCTTATATAGGTGTTATCTTTCACGAGTTGTACAATGGTTTAAAAATTGATCCTGCGACACAAATTTACAAATTGCCACAAAAGAATAATTTCATATTTTTAATCTGATTTAGAGGTTGGTTATTTTGGTTTAAACTGTATGCTATGTTTTAATTCTTAAAAACCAAACTGTTTTTATTTTTAAAAAACACTGTTGTCATTTTTTTTTACAAAAGATTAACAGATTAACAACAAAACACACTATTTAAGGGGCGATCATAATTAAAAATGACCAAAAAAATTGAATTTTTGAAACCAGTATTTTCTGATAGATGGAAGCCCGATCTATCGAATGAGACCAATTTTGTATCGATCGGTTAATTATTTCTTATGAAAAATTAAAATTATAAAAATAAACACATGCGTCACGCTCCCTTTGAATTACTAATTGTAGGCTTGTATTATTTATGTATTACACTATAAAATATGATTTTCTTTGTGTTGATATTTGAAAACTATTCACTGGCTCAATGTAAAAAAAATCCTGACGATTTACATAAAATTCGGTGAATGAGAAATGTTTCGGTAGTCCCTGCGAGTTCGTGTTAAAGGTGTTTGACTGTATTTGTTTTTTGCGTTTTTCTCAAAACTAAAATTTTCTACACATAGGTACACTTTTCTCCAAATCTATTAAATATTTCTTTATAATTTTTTTTGTGTGTTATAAAACCATTTTAGATCTATTTAAGTCACCTAATTTAGTCTTACAAATTAAAAAAAAATATATTTTATTATTTTACACTTTTCTTCGTTGAAAGTCATAATTTTTTATGGATGTTGAATATAATGTTTTTAAAATAAAATTTAAAATTATTTTAGGAAAAAAATAGGTGACTTAAATAGATCTAAAATATTTTTATAACACACACACAAAATTATTCAGAAATATTTAATAGATTTGGAGAAAAGTGTACTGAAAAAATACTTGTGTTTTTGAAAATTCAAAATTCCAAAACTTAAAGGAAAATTTCAAAACTTAAAGGATCTATTGTGTTTTATTTTCGCTGATACTCTTGCGTGGGTGCTAGTTTTCGCCGACATGGGTTTCTTTTGTTTTCCGCGGACAGCCCGCGAGTGCATTGCTACCGTTTCGCACATTTTTGTATTCTCGTTTGTCTCTACTGGACAGGGCCGGACTGGCTCCCTGAAAAGGGCGCAGTTTTACCGGCCCTTCCTGGCTTCAAAGGGCGCTACCCCCTCCCCCTCTTCCACAATTAGTATTTAAAGTATTCAAAATTGTAAATGGAGCCACCAAAGAAAAGAACAACAGACCGCGCCCTTTTTTCTGCAACCTACACTTTCTATTTGGACGTTCGATACCCGGGAATCTTCAAAACACATAACAAATCGAGGTCCAAGGGTCCAACCACAAACTTAGATTATTCAAAACAGCAGCTGCTTCGTATGGTGACGGTAAGAAACTACTTCAAAATCTCAAACGATGCATATTTTGTCTACATTTTCTTTGTGGAGTGGGAAAATAATTTGGACATGTGGCCTTTGGTCTGAATTGAAACTAATAAAGAGAACATATACAAAACAGACATACAAATTATTTTACTCTTCAGAAAGAAGCGAACGCCAATCGAATCTCTATGAAAATCGTTCTTTTCCCTTGAAACTTTTCAGTACAGTTGGGAGGACCAAGTTAAATAATGTTAAGTAATTTTTTCCAATTTCAGGTATTGAAAAAAAAAATTACTGGAATTTGCGCCATTTTACATTGAATTTTCACGGAGAAAATCTATGTGACACTCATAAAACTTTGTTTGATGTTATAGATTACAGTATTCTCTAAGAATAATAGAATGATTTTAAAAAAATCAGGATTTATGAGCGTTTTAAAAATATTAGGTACACCGTTTTTATAGATATTTTACTCGTTTTTATAGATTTATCTTTTTTATAGATATTTTACTCTCAAAATGACCGATATAGATGAAAAGAAACTTTTCTTTCGATGCAAGATTTCTTAAACAAATGTTTTGAACAACCAACAACACAGCAAGAAGTCGACCTTTTAAAATTTTTAAGAAAAAAGCATTAATTTTTGCACTAATCTCACCCAATCATTTACATGTGGTATTTATATACAGGCGAAATTAGCTTTCTGCATTGCGTCATCAGTTTCAGACGAGGACAGAACCTTGGAAGGTATCATCAGTGGCATGTGATGCCTTAATCACCACACTTGCGCTCTATTTCCCTAACGAAACGAAATGAGTTTTACTCGGAAAATTAAAAAATGTATACAATTAAATCTAAAAGCTTCCAATGCGAAATAAAAGGCGTTAAAATAGTTTTGGCACATGTTTTCTAGGTCCCGCATTTAAAACCAATTAAATAAAACGCCTAAAAACGTTTTAGCGCCAGGTATCAAAATGGTATACAAAGAAATTTAAAGCCACCCATGATATGTGAGTGATATCATAGGCATCCCAATACTTAATGGTGCATGGATTTTGTTTTATATACAGCACTTAAGATTAATAATATATTGGGAAATGTACGTGTTAGGAAGCGCCGTTTGGAGCTTGTATATAAAGGAAGGCGTCTTATTAAGATCCGTTTTTAATATTTATCAAAATGTCCCATTTAAAATTTATAGTTACAGTTGATTTTGGCATGTGTGTTAAAACGTCAAGCCGTGGTGGTTACCTTTGAAAGCTCTGTTTCGTCTAACCATCTCCTCAACGGATCACGTAAGACCGAACATATACCACCATTAAGTAATTCCATGTATATAAAAATATAATCGTTATTTAACCGCCTCATCAGCTCCCAGTATGGAAGTAAGACAGAGGCTCCGAGTAAAGGCGCCTTTTTAGGTATCTCTATCAGCATAATTCCAAGACAGTTCAGTGTATGCACCTCATGAAAGTGCGGGAAACTTACGAGAAGATGAATCTAGGGTTCAAAAAATTTTAGTCAAAAGGTTTTTTTTTTTTTTTTTGAAAGAGGCGTACCGGCCCAAGGGCCGATGGGCCGGCGTGCCAATCCGGGCCTGCTACTGGATATAAATAAACCTCTGCGTGGGGATCCTTCATAGACTCCTTACGCAACGTTTAAAACTGAAATATTTATCCCCAAATGAAGAGGATTTTGGGGCAAGCTTCCGTTTTTTGAATGGTCTGGATTTGGGCGGTAAAATTCCTAAAGGTGTACGCTGAGATTCTTTGGTTAGGAGAGCTGCCAGTGCCGAATCCAAACAAGACTGCCCAATTATTAACTATTCTTATAAAATATTCTATGAGCGAGCGTAGAGAAAATTGTTTTCTGTTTGGCTTGTAAAAATATTTTGAAACCTCTAATTGAAATGCTAACAATCTATAATATAAACAGCATTAAAATAAGTGTAATAGTTTAATTTACATTTTAACACATTCGGATCTGGCGTTCTATTATAATTAATATCAAAACAAGTGTTAAAAAATAGTATAAAATTTGTCTTTAAATTTCAATAAGTCAGTATCATTAATGTATAAATGTGCAATATATGCGACAACTCAACTAAAATTTATTTCATTTCTCTAGAAAACCGATATTTTGCGTAATTGGCCTACCTTCAGTCCCATTTAGCCGGTTAAGAGAATTTATACGGTTTTTTTATATCCCAGATTGGAATAGTAAGTATTTATAGCAATAGAGGGCGCTGCATCTTTTCTCGAAATATAGGTGAAAAATATGCCGTCAATGACTGCATTATAAAAAAAAAATAGTAACTTCTTTTGGCTTATGCGAATGTGTATATGATTAATTAAATTTTGTGAAAGCATATTTACTTTCTGTAAGAAAATAAAATGATGTATAAGAAACTTATTTTTTTAAAAAAGGCGTATAAATTTCTTCCACATCTAAAAATTTTAAATGTAATAAGAAAGTAACTGATTCGAAATTTCAGCAATTTGAATAGTAAAATATATATGCTTTGAAGCTCTGCAGATCAAAATAAACCTTTTAAATGTAAAATTTTTATTTTCTTGTAATAATGGTATGACGTAAATGATCCTGACCCTTTCTTTGTTAAATTACCAAAACTATTAATCACTAATAAAAAAGTTTTAATGCTATTTATTTACTATGGTTCCTTTTTCTTCTGGAAATCTGTATTGAAACTCCTGAAAAGTAATTGGGACCCTTGGAAAATATCGATAATGTTAATCTAAGTCCTGGAATTCCACTTTCCCTTTCAAATGGTACATATAAATTAAATTTTGGCTATTTATCATCATGAATAAATATGCAAATTCCATGAGGTTTCATCGATCTTTTGCATAAGGCAATGGCTTGTTTTACCAGACATTGTCATTTTAACCTTATTTTATCAATGATATGTTGAGTTTTATTTGTTTACTTCTTTGAAATAGAAAATGTTTCATTCCTCTAATGGACTCCTTGAATTCGTTTTTAAAAAACTCAATTTGTTTGAACCTTGATTTTATCCTCCGTATCTCGACTTGGATAGTTACTGTTAGAAAAACTACATTCGAGAGGGAGAAGGGAAAAGAGATATATCTGATAATAAGGTCCTCAAAATTCCGAAATTAAATTTCACCATTACAGTAAAAATGTCAAATAGGTTTTAAGGACGAAATAGGTGAGGAGGCTTCTGATTATCATTTACTCAAAGCTCAACCTTTCAAAGGACCTACTTACCAAAGCTATGGCAATTGTGGATCTGAAAAAGTTATCTCTCTTTTTAAACGATGACCTAATCGAAATCACATCAGTGCAAGAGTAGTTTTTTTTCTATAATATGCCGTGCAGGACAACCGTTATAGTACATCTCTGGAGACAGGTTTGACAACATTCGACTTTCAATTCGCTTTAATAGCTATATGCGTCATTATCAGGGCTTCGAACCTAAGTCTTTTCTATTCCTAGTCTTTTTTTTTTCTTTTTCTTGCTGCTGTTTATTAAAATGATTTTATCTGGCTTTTCTTGTTATGCATCACCTTGTGTTGGGACAGGCTGGAGGATATGTTTTGATTGTAAGTAGGCAGGGCAGGGCGGTAATCTACTCATCTGTAGAGTAGCGTGGTTCAATAACAATAGCTACCCACCGTTATTGTTGGAGATAATTCCTTTTTGAATTTACCGGCTTTTTTAAAAATTGTTTAAAATATCTTATTATGACAGATGCATATTTAAAAAGTGTTTTTAGGGATACAGTAAAAATGTTTTTTTTAATTACATTTACATAGAAATAAAGTCGTATCTCTTTATTTATTGCATTTCATCTGTATAATTGCTTATTGCTATTTGTTGAAGTTAATGATCTTACTTGGGTCACTTTTCCAATTAGAGTGCGATATGAGGTAATTAAACTAAGTGCAAAGGAAAATCAAAAATAGCAAATACTTTTATTGCTTTGTGGTTCATATATTAAATTAGGATAATTAAATTTTAATATTTGAGCGATTTAATAATGATAAACTCATTCCTTCAGAAATTGTGCAGATTAGATTTATGTATAAGCCCTCCATCACAAACATGAAATAAAATAGAAAAATCTATTTAGAATAATTAATAGTTATTAAAATATAATTTAAAAACATATGTTTAAAATGCAATTTAAAAGTGGATTATTAAAATTATGGAAATTGAAATTTTCCCGTATACAATATAAATATAAGAGTTAGATATAATTTGTTTAGCACGTAATGTTTTCGCAAACTTTTTTAGTTTCATTTCTAATTTGTGTTTAACTGAATTCAATTGTGGAATTTAGATTAAATTTTAAGCAGGGTATCAAAGAGCTGCTCTATTTCCTAGGTTATTTAAAAAGCAATTCAAATGAAATTTAATTCCAATAAATCAGTTGCATTGACACTGTCTCGATATAGTAAACAGTACATTTATCTAAATTTAGAAAGCAAACCCATTTAAAAAACTGGAGCAACGAGCAAGCAAAAACCCTCTTTTAAATTTAAATCAAGCAAAGCGTGCATCGTTAGTATTATAAAGAATTTCTTATTGTTAATGTCACAGATTTTTTTATTTTATTTTACAAGGTGTTTTGATGAAAAAGTATTCACGCTTCACTTATTTCCTTATTGAATTCCTATTTAGTTTAACTTAAGATGGTAAATTTGTCGAATAAACTAAACTAGATAATTTCATGTTATCGTAATGTTTAAAAAAAAAAAACATTTAACAAGATTCTAAATATATGTCATGTGTGTTACACATTTCTTGATATTGGCAATTGAAGCCTTCTTATTTGTGTTCTGGTTTGTGAATTTCGACCTCACCTGTATAAACGACCTCATTCCTCAAGCCTGATTTTTATTTTCACGAAACCTACGCAGGAAAGCTTTTTAATTCCCTGATAATTCCCCTTTTTACCCTTGCATGCCGCTATTTTTACGGAGCGTAGTTTTTGTTTTTAATTCAGTGATAAAATTATAATTTGGAAATGCACCATAATAATTTTTTCATAATGAACTGAAAACAATAATGGTTTCATTAAAATCAATAAGTTGTTATAGAAATATACACACTTTTATCAAATATATAAGTCCTTTTATTGAAACAAACTGTTAAACAATGAATTCACGCAAAATGAGAGACCTTTAAAATATGTTATTCACAAAAATACAAAATATTTATAAACACTTATGCAATTAACCAAAAGTCGAAAAAGAAAAAGTTTATAAGTTAAGCACAAAAACATGTGAATGAAAGACTAAAATATATACTTACTATATGAATTAAATATTAATATACAATAAGGAGTTATTAAAACTTCAGACCATAATTTGCTCAAATTAAAAATGATATAACTCTACAGTAGACCCAAAATTCATCCTGTAATTTTTGTAAGAATTTACGGCTGCTTTCCCAGATATATTTTGTTAACATATACATTTTATCAATAAATTATTTAAGTTTTTCTTATTTTACCTAATTAAATTAGACATTTCCAACATCGATCTATGATTAAAGGAATTTATAATTAGATTATGTTGAGAGAGTCGCGGGGGGTGTATTGGTTTAATAAGGTTTTTACTTTACTCGATAATGGTATTATGCTCTTATGTAGGTATTTATTGCGATAAGTATTTTCAAGTGTAAATGTGCCCTATGTTCACCATCACGTGAGAAAAGGGCTTTCTGATTCTGCAATCGGGAAAATCCGATGAACCAATAATCGTTAAATCGGATTCTTCGATATCCGATTAATATGAAACTTCTGCGATCCCAACGGAAAATAGCGGGATTCTTGAAATCTTATAATTGCTCAATTTCGACAATCTTTGTCTGAAAACTGCTTTTTTTATATCTTATTTAGGAAAAAAGAGGAAGATTTCTAGAAATTTAAAAAGAAGCTGAAAGCCATGGAAACACATTCTGGAATAAATCGCGAATCTACAATATAAGGAAATTCTAGACAACCGTCAAATTTAAAATCGACAGCATTGAATATTTCAAATCGATTGCGAAATTGAAATTTGTAAATTGCGTAACCACAAAAACTGGAATATTGTGAATCTACAAACGGGGATTGTAAGTTTTAAAAGCCAATCTGCAAAATCGAGTAACTTTAAACATCAGGAAATCTTTGACCTTGAAATCTGGCGGATCGCGAATTGTCGGAAAATCTGAAATACCCTGATAAATAGCTAATTCGAACTTGACAATTGCAAAACTAAAATGTTCTGGAGGATTGTAATTAACTAACACGTGAAAATTATTAACTCTTAAAAACAATTCCCTAATTTTTCAATTTTTAGAATTAGGGTCATCATTTGTCCTATTTTGTTTCATATAAATTTAACAGAAAGCTTATTTTCGCGAAGCAAATTTTCTTAGCGAATATTTAACTTATGGCGTATCCATATTCCATACATCATAAGTTGGCCCAAAACCAATTTTATCTTGCCATATACGCATATAAAATGAGCTTTATCCAAATACAAGCAGCAAACAATACATTTAAATTCTAAATGTATTTTCTCTTTTCAAATGATCAATAGTCAAGTCATGGCAAACATAAGTTTTTATTCCAACTTTAAAAAATGGTAAATTTATGAGTGTAAATGCTTTTTTCCAAGAATTATGTATAATAATATATACCCCATATTACAGTCAGACGTTTAAAACTCTTCAGTTAAATTCCAAATCTTATCTAAATGTGGAAAATAAAGTTTTTTAAATTAAAATTTCCTTTTATTTATTAAACACATTTGCCCCACTTTGTTTCAATGTCTCATACATTCCCATTGTTTTCCATGAGACTCAATCTATATACTTAAGGAAAACAATCGAAAGTTTAAACGTTCTCTTGATCCATTTAATGTAAACACTTTGCAACTTCCTTAATTAATTCAATTAAAAATTTTAATTGATAGATTATTATAATCTGGTGGGTGGACATCTGATGGATATTCACACTTGTTTGTATTCAGGATACTAATTTGATATTTTGAAACATGATTAAATTAATAAACTTGTAACCCAAGGTTAAGTCAGAATTAATTTTTCCCTCTAATTATTTCTTCTGCTTTATTAAACTCTTAGACTAATATTGTTTGACATTTTGTAGTTTTTCCCCATAAAAATTTGGATGATTTGGCCTTAGTTTAATGTTTGGAAGGAATATTAATTAGCGCCATTATCCTTCTTGACCTGTATACAAAATGCCAATATCCATATGATAATTGAGCTTTATAATTTTTTTTACCTTGATGTTACTGACTTAATGTCGTGTGTAATTTAAAATAGTAAAAGTGTGTTAAGCCGCCAAAAGTGGCGAACTTGTTTCTGTTCTGGCAAGTGTGAACTTGAATAATATTGTTCTTTATTATCAGAAGCTGCACATCCCGTTCTGTGTGTGGTTTTTGCGGAGGAGCCGCCACTTGTTGAATACTCTGAAATTTAGAAAGAATAGACCACAAATGTTGCGGAAAACAGCGGAAATGCGTTGTTGGTTTGAGCGGTCATATTGATTAGGTGCACTTCTAGTTTGCCCATTTAACCGGATACACAAATATTTGAATGATGTTAGTTAGCCGACAAACGTTTGCTTTCGCGACGGTTCGCATTGTCATTCTTAAGCTCTAGATAGGGATTTGTGATTATCTTAAAGGGTTTTACCGATGAGGTGTCAGGTAGTTAACGATGTTACAGTGTAACTTAAGGGGTCTAAGGAGTCTTAAAAATGTGCAAAGAAGGAACTACAAAGCATAGTTTGATCTTTCATGTAATTTTTTAACTACTCAATATACAAGTATAATTTTTTTATATGTAATTCTACAAGATTTATTTAATATGAAACAATTTTTAAAATTTATGAAACTTTAGCCAAAACTAAAATAAATGATATTAAACATAAAGCTATTTGAACACATTGGGATTAGGCTTGCGCGGCAAATTGTGAGGTCAAAATTGAAGACATGACCAAGAAAATGACTTTATATTGTACAAATATGTACAAACTAGAACTTATACCTAAATTCTCAGCTCAATTTTAATTAGAAATAATTTTTAAAATTTTTTTAAATCACAATTCAAAAATTTTTATAAATTTTTTTCGAAAAAAGTTCTTAAAATAAATTCTAATTAAAATTGAGCTGAGAATTTAGGTATAAGTCTTTGTTTGTACATATTTGTACAATATAAAGTCATTTTCTTGGTCATGTCTTCAATTTTGACCTCACAATTTGCCGCGCAAGCCTAATCACAATGTGTTCAAATAGCTTTATGTTTAATATCACTTATTTTAGTTTTGGTTAAAGTTTCATAAATTTTAAAATTTGTTTCATATTAAATAAAACTTGTAGAACTACATATAAAAAAATTATACTTGTATATTGAGTAGTTAAAAAATTACATGAAAGATCAAACTATGCTTTGTAGTTCCTTCTTTGCACATTTTTAAGACTCCTTAGACCCCTTAAGTAGTTTGTTTAAAGTAGAAATAAAATCAAGGGATGTTTATAGCATGCTCAAAATAAAAACAAATTATGTTCCGTCGAAGAAGCAGCTGTATCTTGAGACAGTATACCGAAGAACTACGGAACTTTGGTTATCTCACGTTCAATAATAAGTTGGTGATGGATGGGGAACATCTGAGCAATGGGTGGTGACTTAACCGTTTCACTCAAATATATTGCACACTAGGGGAGAGAAGGGGAATGGCGCCACCTTAAGGGAAAATTGAATTTTCATGCAGAATTGTGTTGCAATTAATGTAAATTGTAATGAGCATAGCATACTACAGTTCATAACCTATCTTGTAGTGATTTTTTAAAAATTTAAATCTTTAATAGAAACTGAATAAAACTGTATTTTTCTAAAGCTCGCACAGTGCCGGGATTACCCCGGTATCTGGGGTAATGCCGCCACACCACTGGGGTTATGCCGCCACATCAATAAACAAAGCAAATAATCTATAAATAATGAAAAATTACATAATAAAGCAATACATATAGAACTAAAATAGGTTTAATTAGCCTTGGAATGGTAAATTGTACAGGGTACAGCTCTTTTATTAACTTTCTGTGTGTAACTAACTATGCAGGTCTTTTTTAAAGCTTTTCTGATCTATTTGACCATTTCAGTTATTCTTTTTCGGATACGTGGCATCTCTAACGAAAGCTAATAGGTTGTAGGGCCAATATATGAAATTTCTATTTTACGTATCATGCCGCCATCCTTTTTGCATGTGGCGGCATAACCCCAGAGTGATGTGGCGGCATTACCCCAGTAAGACAAAATTGCATAGACGGCTGTTTAAAGAAAGGTAATTAGCCTAGCGTCCAAAGTAACGACGTGATAAAATAGCCAAATAATTACTCTTTTAAATGATATATAACTGATTTATCTAACTTAGAAATAGCAGTCACTTATCGCTTAATTTCAGAAGGCTCAAGATTAGATGAAAATCACTAAAAACCGTATTTTTTAAATAACTTTTCACCAACTCACCGCACGGCCATTAGCGTCTATACTACAAATTACTTTGTTTCCTGCTACAGGTCAGCGCTCACAGCCCCCTCCCATACACACCACTGGCGAGATACAAGGGGTGGCGGCATTACCCGAGGTGGCGGGATTCCCCTGCTCTCCCCTATAAGAAAAGCCACAGTCAAAATAATGCAAAATATGTGCTGGCAACATGGGTGCCAGTATTTTTTTTATTTTTTTTGCTGTTAATTTACAGAAATTACTTCCTTTTCCTGTACTTTAAACTCGGGTGTCAGCTCGTCACTTGACTGTGGTTCTGAATTATGACGCCCTTCGCCAATAGCCCTCGTGTAGCTCTAGTCTGACCGTACATAAACTTTCCCTTCAACTGTTAAATAAATACAGGTCATAATGATTGTATTTTATTATTTATTTTTTTATTGGGTATTGGCTCATTAGTAAAACGTTAAGTATTTTTCAAATTGCAACCATCGGCCATATCTCTTTGATACATTTAAATCAACAATTGTCTATGTTTTTTATTTGCTTCATTTAGATGCGACTTTGAGTTCCCTTATTTTCCTAGTTCCGTTAAGTAATTATTTATCATTAAAACTTAATAAGGATAAATTCTTATCTATTATGACACCTTCCGATGTTATCGCTTGAGCATTTTGGCTTTGTATACCAAATAAAGATAAACCGTCTGCTATAGTATCAACAAATTACGGATCCCAAAACCAACAGTTGTATCTGCTATCTAGGGACTCTCCTGATGATGACATCAATATAACCCTCAAGCGGAAGTAAAAAATTGGTGGGACATAGAAAGTTATGACCTGACCTTTCTTGATGATTCCCAGGCTTGTTTTCATTCTGCGAAAAAGTGGGGATAAATAGAAATCGTGTTGTGTTTGTTGATTTTTTTGCGTAGGTTCTCGTGGCAACGGTTGTTCATGATCGGATGAATGTTGTAAATTCGGAGAGTATGGTCATCTTTTTGAAAAACTACTGGTTTTTGCAGCAATAAATTCTTTTATGTTTATTTTTATTGTTTCGTTATAAATATAGATTTTATCCTTGTTTTAAATGTCATTAATTTTTTTAATATATAGTAATAATTTTATTTTAATGTAAGTTTTGTGGTTATAAAAATGAATCTTTAAGTGTTCTGTATTTCCGCCTTTTTATATTTTACAATTACTGAAATTTTTTCACTTTGTCCTAAAAATACAGCTTTCAATAAGCGAATATTGAAACGTAATCGTCGCATATTTTCTCATAGCTCTTCCCATTACAACTATATTCAAAATTTCTGTTTATATAAGTTTTATTAAATTTACAATAGCCATTCTCACGACCTAAATATTTTTCACATGTCTTTTTTTAAATTATATTAAAGCTAACTGTTTCAAACTTTTATCTGTGTAATGTGTTTGTCTGTTTTTAATGTGTTTTCTTGGTTTTTTCCTAATTGTTTGTTCAACGTGCATTGTAATTAGATTGTTCATCTGTAATGTGCATTTTAAACTAAATAAATAAGTATTTTTTTAAATCAAAATTTAAAATGAATTCAAACAATTATTTTAAAACTTTAACTAATTATTGTAAAATTAAAAATTTTTTGTTGTTTTTGTAAATCTTGCCGAATCACCCACCTTTTTTACTGTACATTTTATCGACTGTATGTTTGAGCTGAATGTTTATCTTAATTGGTTTGTTTTAAAGATTTACTTCTCCTGAGGTAAATGAAATTACCGTCAATCCTTAAAAGTGCGAAGTCTGGTCAGTAATCGGAACAACTCGAGGGGAAACCATTTAAAGAGGATTTTGTTATCGATTAGTCACCAATTATGTCTCTCTGGCGTTACACAAATAAAATATATAAATGCATTATAAAACGTGCAAAAGAAAATTAAAAGATGTCTATACGAACAAAGAATTTGGTTAAAACATGTTATCTATTTTCCGATGCATAATACATTTAAAATAGTTGACGCTTCATTTCATAATACACTATTGATTTTTTTTAATTCATGCTTACGATTTCCCAACAATTGTTTTCATGTTACAATTATTCCCCACAGTTTCTTAAAAATGAAATTCAATTCTAACTAAACTTTTAAAATTCTATCTGTTACGATTTTTTAAAATTAAGTTTTTATACTCACAGCTTTAGTTTATACGCAATTTTTTACATCATATATATTTTTATCGTTGATTTGAAGCTCTTTGAATGCTGTTCGAAAAAATGACTTTTTTTTATCTGATATTTCTTTATCAATACTTTCCCACGATTTCAATAAAAAACGAAATATTATTGTTTATTAAATTGCCTCCTTGGGAATTTTGGACTGCCATATTTCTGGGAACAAAGCGAATATTTAATTTATTCGAGTTAATCAGATTCATATCTTAAATCAAATTTCGTCACTTCTATCGGAAATTTTAATCAGTCTGACCCCCTTCCCATTGAGCGAGCCCGACACCTTGATCAAGTTTAATCAGTCTTTCATCCGGCTTCTCCTTTTCTGTATGTATTCAACTGATTGATAGGCTGATCAATGGGGTTGATAGATTGACTTGAAGTGATCCGCCTATGTGAATAACATTTCACTTCTTGAAAGATGGGTGATTTATGTAAAAAATTTAAGTATGGTGGGGGGGAGGGGGGGGGAGACTCTCAAAATTTCTCTAGTGAAGTAACTGCTTTGAGGTTTTTTATCGATAATTTATATATTTTAATATTGGTAGGACTGTTTAATGAGCTCCTGTACTGAATTTTTATTGGGTCTATAAATGCATTATATAGTTATTAGGCAAATTGTCTGCGGAAAATTGTTTATTCTATCTTAAATAAAATAAATTGTGTAATTTTGACAAAGAGAAAACTTTAAATATGTTCCTTGGTTCTTCTTCAAATCTCTTTGCATCCAACCTATCCATTATTTTAATATGAAGTAGCAAAAACTTTTTTTAGTCTAGTTTAAATCGAATTCTGTACATAATAGGTTTAATACTGGTCATTATATTTTTCGATTAAATTACCAGTTGATTACCATCCTTACATTTTATTATATATAGTCTTCAATATAACCTTTCTCTGTGTATAATTTAGTTTTGTTATTGATATGTTAGAATTCATTAAATTTAAACTTTGAAAACTATTTAATTATAAGTGTTTTGCGGTATACAACAGTTAATATTACCATCCTGTTTGCAAAGTAGCCTCTCATTAAGTTTAGTTTTGAGACCAATTTATTCGAAACCATTATGATTGTAATTGTAATCTACCAATCGCGTGTTATTTACGAAAACTTCTTATGCCAAGAAAGAAGATGTCGCAGAGTAGAAATTAGAGGACTTCAATTTTCTTTCGATAAGCTTTGTTTCGATGATCAATAGAAAATTAAATTCCTCCATTACCCCAAATCGGGCTTTTCAAGATTACTTCCTCAGACATGCAAATTCTTAAGTTATGTAAATTTTCAAATAAGCCCATCGGTGTCGGCTTGGAAAATAAGCACTTTAATACGAGACTCTGTCGTCTGACTGCAGTCTAAACCAGACTTAATTATTATCGATTGGTGAAATGTGTTATTCGGTACATCGCGCCCTGTCCCCGTGTTTTGAACAATAAGAACTAATTGAGACTCTATATTATTGTTTGAAATGGAATGGCTTTTCTTCTAAAAAATTACTGAAGTCTTAAAAGTTTTGGATCAATCAAAGTAATTGCTGGTTCACAATGAAAATTCTTGGAAGTGTTCATCTATACTTTACTAGGTCCGAGTCTTTCAAACAGACAACAATTAGATAGCGTTTCGCAGAATGTAACCAAGCAATAAAATACTGAAGTAGTACTAATAGTTGTCATAAAAGAGGGTATGGGAAAATGGATAATGTGGAATTATAACTTAAACTATTATTATTAAGTTTTAAACACATTTTATAAGACTAATACCAAATTTTAATAATCTCATTTATATTTTTTTAATGAAAGTTATTTCAATATGGTGTCATAACTATAAACGCTCCTCTATTTGAAGTGTTTCTCATTTACCTTTCTCTAAGTATCAGGAAGTTAAGTATTGTGAAACTTTACTAAGTGATACTTTGTTTATCTCTTTATCATTTTATCTTTTGACACCTAACTGCTAACATTCTGTTATCACCTAACTGTATCCAAATTGTTGACTTTGCTGCACTCTGCGAACTGACCTCTAGTCCCCAGACTTCAATTTAACGCCGTTTATTAAGAACCTGCCATTTTTATTCTAACGCCTGTTTACCGTAATACTTATCTGTGTTATGCCATCTTAAAGATACTTGAGGTCAAGTTCGTACTTTGGCCTTAACAGCAAGCGTACGTGCTCAAACCATTATGAACCTTCTAAACGATCTTTACGTGTGAACATACAATTTCATTTACATTCTGCCTTCATTTCTTTCTGCTCCATCCGCCCATAGCCTTCATGCAGCTCTAGTACGACGATAATTGAACCAAAAAAACTCTGCTCATCAGCGACACATGCCGATGCGTAATTCGCAATTTCTTTTACGATACGATTCCAGTTTTGTAGTTAAACCATTAGATGCGTTCATTTGCTGTTGCTAGACCATCAGTGAGAGTTCCTGTTTTGTTTCAAGGTTTTTATTTCCCCCTGGCATTTCGTTTTTATCAATGACCATTAACTTCTTGTAATCTTGTTTTTGCGTGAGTATATTGTTTTGGTAAGAAGAGTATGTAACTCCACCGCTTGTGCATATTTATGAAACCCTCTAGGACCGCCTATAGCAGATTCGATGCATTGTGTGAATGCAATCGCGAGGCCTTTGACTTTTGATTTAGAAAAACCAACTTCTCTACAATTTTTGAATTTATTTTATGCGCCACTCTTGAGTCTTTATATTGTTCAATCAAGTTTTAAAAGAAACTGAAAAATATATATATATAATTAAACCAAAATAAGAGCGAACGAGTCACCAACGTGTCTCCAAACCAAAGTGGCTCTGCATTATTACAATAAAAAAAATTCTTAGCAACACTTCTCCGGCTGAATTGAATATTTTTTACAAACGTTTTTTTTTTATATGATAAATGTAGCTGGATTTCATGGCTCTACAATCCCACTTCTTCGAATTGGTTTGTTTCTTTTTTTTATTAAATTTTCAATAAATTTTTCAACATAATATTCGGACCAATTTCAAAAAGTCGCGTAATAGAGCCCTGTAAATAAGCTACATTTATTATGTAAGAAAAACCGTTTCTAAAACTATTCAATAAAGCCGTAGAATTGTGGCTTATAAAATAATTTTTCTCCGTTAAATTAGCACAGAAGCGCTTTGGGTTGGAAACCCACGGTCATTTTGTCTCATTCGCTGTTCATTAGGTAGCCTTGAAGTCCACCGATGGAGAGTTTTAAAACATTGCAGCAAGCTGAAAAGTTCAAATATATGTTGTATTTCAGACGTAGTGGTAAATATGACCACGGATTAAGTGTTAAATCCGTTTTTATATATTTACAACCTACCTATTTTTGAAATTTCTTTTATCACTTTTTCTGCTCAACTGCGTTTGACAATATATGATTAGAATTTAAAATAAATGCAAATTTTTATTCCTAACATGGAAGGGAAAAGGTTTCTAGATTTGTAGGGTAAGGGAAGAGATTGAACTTGTTTGTCCCTTTGCTTCATTTTTTTTATATTCAATTTAGAAAAATCAATGCCTGAAACTCTTTCATTTACTAATCAATATTTCCTTAATATTTAAATACATAACATGTGAAATAAATTTACTCTTAAAATATTTTTTTCCAAAATTTGTCAAAGAATATTCTAATCTAGATAGTTCCTGTCCTTAATTTTATGGTAATCTTAAATTGCTAGAAATGTGGTGTATAAGATCTCATTATTTTTTAAAAAAATGACTTGTCTTTGATTTGGATATTATATATAATTATCAAATGCCACATTCCTAGTGTTAACCCTAAAAAAATTATCACATTTAATTTTATTTTTCTGTTTATCGCACTAATATTGAGTTGGCTTGTTTAAATAAAATTCTAAATTTTTAATTCATTAATACCGGCTATATTCTAACGAACGACAAAATAGAAAACTTGTTTCCCAGGCTTTATACCAAAGCGCGCACTCTAAACAAAGGAATGACATTAAAGTAAGAGTTCATTTCCTCCAGATATTAATTTAGTTTCTTTCGTATTCTTTTCAATAGCGCTAAGCTGTGGGCGGTCATTTAATGAAATAAAATATTTTGTCGAATGAAGGTTATCTGAGTCATCAAGTTTTATGCGGTCGATCGCAATTGATCCCGGAAACGCAAAGTTAATTGTAGTCTAAATGCGCAATAACATTTCAGTATTACTATTACTAATAGTATTTTCTAATTATAGAATTAATTTAAATTTAATTATAAATAAATTTAAATAAATAATAATTCGGTTGAGTTCAAAGGCATATTCAATTAACTTCAATTAAAGTGAATTGTCTAGTAGTACATAGTCATTGTTAAGCTAAGTTCTAAAATTAAATTAAAAATAGGTATACCAATGGTTATTTTTCCTGTTATGTCATTTTTAGCCTACTTTTCATTTATTAAAGATTATTTTTTGAATATTTGTGTTAAGAAATGTTAAACTATATTTTATGATAATTTATATAGTTTAATTGAATGTATAAAATATATTTTTACCTGGTATCTGGGACCTTCACCCTAATTTACCAATGATTTAAGTTTGAAAATCCACGAGTCAATCGTTATCAAAGTATTAAAATTTATTTCTTAATTGTGAATTGCTTATTATAAGTTTGTTTTTGGGTGTCTCATAGATAATGCATGTACTTCAAAATAAGGTTGTTGCTATTTGCATTCGAAGCATCTGTTTAATCAGAGTTACAAAAATACTCATCCTCTTTTTTAGTTTACCACAAAAATGTCATTACCTGAGTGAAGGTTAATGCAGTAGAGGATCATTTGTGTGAGCGACAAGGAACATATCCGTTCCACCTTGTAAGATTCTTAAATAAGAAAATATCAACATTGCATTTTGGCACGTGTTTTTTCTTCAGTTGAGTTGGCTTGTCTTTTATGCTTGTTCTGTGCGAATCGGTTACTTTTGATACGTTTATTTCTTAAAAATAACGTATTAGTAACTGTTTATATCCGTCTATTAAATAACAGTGATATTGCAATAGACATGGTCCGGCAACAAGCATCGTTCGGTGTCTGCTAAACAGACCCCTCACGATACCTGATTGCCGGACATGTCTATTGTAACATCACTGAAATTTTTGAATTTAATGATTGTTTATGGTTTTAACCATATTAGGTATACAAAAGAAAAAATAGTGTATAAAAACTGTCAGTTTTCCCACTAATACAAGAAACTTTTAAAGTTTCATAAATTTTAAAATTTATTCAATTTTAAAGTTTTAGGTTGAAGCTTAAAAATCCTTTGCCACAGAAATATAAAATTACTCATTTATATGAATTTAATCCATTAACGACGACTTTGTGAATACCATTAACACTTTAATTTCTGAATTATATAAAAAAGTTAAATTTAAGTTTTTCTATTCATCTTTCGTGTAACTTAATTTGTCCCACATAAGTTATGATGTAATAAGGTATTTATCTTATATTTTGTTTATTTAGATAACTTGAACGCGTTGTAATTTTTCTTGCCAATCGTCGTTAGTGTGTTAATGAATTGACAATTTTTATTTAAAATGCGTGCAGTGAAAACAATTGAAAACTCTAGAATGAAAACAGTTCTTATAATATAAACAAGCCAACTGTACAAAAACATAGTTCTTGGAAAAAAGAACAAAAACGTAAAGTAACTACTATCAAAAAACGTAGTTATTTTCCCACCTCTAGTTCATGGTTGAGTTTGTTGACGAAGATTAGAACTGGGCGCGCGAGTCTTTGGTGTGTCTGTAGTGACCCATTATTCCTTGAAGAAGTCGCTGGTTATTAGTCAATTTCCTGTGTGAAATTTTCCGCCAACGCTCCCAAGCCTGGCAGCTTACAGTTAACTCTATTGGCGCTTCGCTGACTAACCACTCCAAGTCAATTTCGAATAGAAATTGTTTCGCGCGGTATCTTAATGGACCTTTTTATATGGTGGACGCCGTTTAGTAGACTAACATTGTCCTTGATAATCGATGAATAAACATTGTTTGGATGAGTATTGCCGATCAGGGCGGATTTATACATTGTATTTGATTTCCGCATAGAATATAAAATTCAACATGAAGTACGGAATTTACCTTGGGTGTGATGTACGTTATTAGGTTGTTTTTTGCAAGGTTCTCATTTGAAGAAAATATTTCGTAATATATAAAAATATTCACTTTTAAGTATGGTTTTAAAGACACACAAAATAGAACGTGTTATTTTTTCTTCGGCTCCCAGAGGCCTTAATTTTGAAATTAAAATTTTTTTTACACAAATGTGACAATCTTTTATAGAACAAAAGAAACTGAACACGAAACATAATGTACCCTCTTAGTAAGACATTCTTCTGTAGAGGTACAGATAATAATCACCCTTCATTTTAATCCAAAAGTAATTGTTTTTTTATCGGGCACTTAGAATGTGTTTTCCAATCATGTCTCCGTTTTAAAATTACCGTACCACGAGCCGCCATCTGGCAGAGTCTAGCAGATATCATTAGCAAAGTAATGACCACTATTTGGAATAAAACTTCAGTCATTTTGACCTTGACGAAGTCTAGTGAAATGTCCTCTCCTTAAACTTGCCCCAACAAAGACCATATTGGTATTCCGTAAATGATTCGTGTTATTAGCATGACTCAGTCTATGCCCCTGATGCAAGCTACTACGTGAAGAATTTCGTTTTTTCTGCACTTTTTCTTAAGAAGCTTTCATTGTTCCTATTTTCAAATATCGTTGACCTCTAGTGACTTTTTTTGTACGTGTTTCCATGGAAACATTTTTAAGTTCAATTATTTTCCCATTAGAATGGCAATTCTTCCCGTTAGGCGTCAAGTTTGTCCATCTGCTCATATTGACAGTACATCTGCTCATATTGACAGTACATCTGCTTCTTTTTCTCATTTGCATGGACACCGAGAAAGACTTACTGAAAATCTTTCATTGATTAATAAAATTGAAGCCCGTTTTATGCTTTCTTTTATGAAGCCGTAACTGCATTTAAAATGATACCGGGCTATTTGCCTTGTTAACTTTTTTAAAAAGAGTAAATTCACGTCTGTACAGCTGGCTCGTAAAATTTATGCTTTGGTGAATGACCTAATATTGTGTCTGCTTGCACAAGGGCTACGAGTCACATTATTAACATCCACTCAAATGTATGTCAGCATTGGTAAACTATTGCCAGTACGCCATTATTATAGTGCAATCGGTTTTCCAACATGGTTATTAATGAAAAAAAAACTGGTTACTTACTTTCCCGCAGACTGTTCCAAACTCAACTTTTTTTAAAATGACCATGAAAAATAAAAGTTGGGTTCTTTGGGAGGCACTTATTTTCTTTACTTTTACAAGCATAACTTAACAATAACGTATCTAAGTTTTTCCTTATCTAAAAATAATGCGAAAATTTGCATTTTAATTTATTAATTTCTATTTTGTTGGAATTTCTAAACTTACTCCAACTCTAATACACATATGTAAGAATTTTATTATTTGCAAAATTATATTATGCTTTTTTTTTAGTGAAATTTAACGATAGCTTTTGTTTTTATAAATTTTCTATTTTTCTTCAATTTTATTTTTGCTCTTAAATGAATCAGAGTAAATACATATATAGAGTAAGCATTTAATCGTATCTTTTTTAATTTTCTTTTTAAAAAAAAATACTTATATAAATGTATATAATGCATCATTTCGTAAGAAAATTTCCCCTTGTACTTTATCTGCATGTTTACATGCCTTTAAGCTTATATTTTTTATTAAATGAATAAATAATTACTGCGTTCATAAGTTCAAATCCATAACTAAGAACATTCACATTAAACGATTTGAGATTGTCTTTGTAAGTACATACTTTCCAAAGACTGTCACGTAGTAGTAAGTCCCCAACTGCAAATTCTTGTCTTGAATGTGTGCAATTACCGTTTAGTGGCATTAACCGGTTGATGACACACCTGGATATATGACTCACAATTAGAAACTTCTGTCCTTTATCTTGGCACTTCCAGCCACGTTCATGTGACTGTCACTTTTTATTCTTTGGGTAGAGTGCATTTATATTGTCTTTTGTTTTCGAAAGTATAGTCGGGTCTCGAAACTTATCATTGACAAAAGTGTTGTGAATAAAATTGTTTTTAAATATATGTTTTGGTATTGAAGTTTTCCTTCGGTTGACGCACGTACACAAAGTACATTTTTTCAATAACTGTTTTAATAAGCATTTTTGAATACTGGTATCAACGTAGATGCATTTTTTTCTTGAATACACTCATATCAATGGATTGTCAAAATGAAATTTCTTAAAAATAATTTTAAAAATAGTATTTGATATTTTTTTATAAATCATTTATCATATTAAGAACAATTTACATTTTCACGTAACGTAAGATTTCTTTCTTGAAATATTTTTATTATATTTGTTAATTGTTAACAAATAATTTTCTTATTGTTAAAATGTTTATTTATTTTTTTAGGTAAGTTGTGTGTTTTGAATACCTCTTTTGGCTTCAGATTTGTGGTAAGCTAAGCATACCTTTTGATTATTATTTTTCTTTACACTACATCATCCTATCTCTTGGTATTTTGCTCTAAGTTTATCTTCATCTTTCAAATATTTTAAACTAGCCAGTGCATACCCGGTTTTCGTGCGTTCTAAAAGAATATCAAATTTATTTTATCTCAGTATACACTTTTTTAATTTCTATTTTAATTTCAATTTTTTTAATCTTTACTTTGTGTAAAACTGAATTCAAGTGTTGATTTTCAATATAATTTTAAGCTGTTCAAAGAGCTGTTTTATTACCTCGGTATTTAATGAGGAATTCAAATGAAATGAATTGCAATGAATTAGTTGAATTGAAACTGTCTCGATAAGGTAAATTTATCTAAATTTAGAAAATGAACAGATTTAAGAATCTAGGGCAGTAAAAAGGCAAAAACTCTCTTTGAAATTTAAATCATGCATGAGCGAAGCGTGTACCGTTAGTATAGTTAACGTAACGAATTGCTTTTTGTTGATGTCCCATCCATTTTATTTTACAAGGCGTCTGGCTAAAAAAGTATTCACACTTCACTTATTTCCTAATTGTTCTCCTATTTAGTTTAACTTTAAATGCTTAATTTACCAAATAAATACTATGTAACAGAATGTAAAAAAAAAAACTATATAATAGAATGTTAACGTAACGTAAAATTTTTTTCTATAAGATTCTACCTGTAGCATTTTTTGATAAACATATAAATTAATATGTCTGATATTTGATGTAATTAAAGCCACTTTATTTGTGTTCTGGTTTGTGAATGTTGACCTAACCTGTATAGACGACTGCCTTCTTCAAGCCTGGTTTTAGCTTCCACCAAACGTTTATAACATAAAAAGTGGAAGCTTTTATTAATTAAGGAAATGTCCGTCCGTCTGTTCGTTACCCATAGAACGACCCACCAAGTCTCACAAAACAAGTGGGATACGACATAATGAAGCAACAAATTAGGCAAGGTTCTATCCCAAATTTTATTAAAAATTTTAAATTGGATGTATATTTAAAATTCGAAAAGCTAAACAACAATTACAGGGCGTTTAGAGTTGGTCCCTTAGTCCCTTAAAGTCCCTTTTTTTATTTTCGGTCCCTTTTAGTCCCTTTTTTTCACATTTGGTACCTTAAGTCCCTTTTTTTTAAAAAAAATATTACCATGTGACTAGCGTGCGCCATTTTTTATTCGATATTCTTTGTCATTCAGAAATGCTATCATTGTCTCATGGTAGTGCATCTGTTGAAAGAGGCTTCTCTACTTCTGGCAACGTTTTAACATCGGACATGACTGCAATGACTGTCAGAGGATTAAATGTCCGGCTAAATATTATATCGGGATTGAAAAAATTTGGTGGTAAGCCTTTCCTTGTTCCTATAACGAAAGAATTGCTTTTGATGGCATCCAATGCTCATCAAAGCTACAGAAACTATTTGGATTCTGAAAAGCAGAGTAAGGAATAAGGAAGTTGTTGGACGAAGCCACAAAGAGGTTGGAGAGTGCTATAAAACGGAAGAATATTGATAACATGACACTTCCTGAGGGAATAATGCATGGGGTTAAAAAAAATTAAGGTCTTCTGAAGCAAAAACATCTAGACAATCGTCTTCAATTGCCAAAAATACTGAAAAAAAACTTGTGACACCACTTCTTATTTAAAAAAACAACAAAAAGAATAAATTGATAATTTCTACTTGAAAATACTCATTGTACAATGTACAAGTACTTTTGCTTTGCTAAAGAACATTCAAAAGTATTTTTTATTATCTGATTATTAGACTTAGAGTTTAATCCTGAAAAAATGTCCTCTCCTAATGACTTGTATTGCAAATTGTTAGATTAGGTAGGAATTATCGTCGAGGGCCATTGGCGGCGGGCGTCATATTTTCGAACCACATTCAAGTTACAAGCCGACACCTAAATAGGCACCCATCGCAACCGTCAAGGGTGGCATCGTACACAGTGTTGGAGGATATTTACCGTGCACTTCCTTTGCACGGGTGTTATTCTTCGGACATTATTTTTTGGCTGGACGAGCCATTTATACGTCGGCAGTTACTTTGGGGATGCCGGGACCCGAACCTGGGACCTTTCACATGCTAGGCAAGTGCTTAACTGACTGGGCTCCCCAGCCCCATTGAAAATTGTAGAACTGTTTCATCAAAATCTAAGGCAAATTGATGTTTCTTCTTCTAACCTTGTATTTATGCTGAAAAAAATTGTTAGTATACTATCTTATAAGTTGCTCATCTTTAGCATGACAATAAGTTACCATGCAAGTCGAAATAGTTTAATACACTAATAATGTTCTTACACTGTCTTCTGTTTTTCTTGTATTTTTTTAGTCTGGTTTAAAAAGAAAAACCCGGGTTTTTGCCTTAGTTAACAATTTTCTCATTTCCAACATGTCTTAAGCACTTGTCGATTTTTTTATTTAAGTGGTCCCTTTGGTCCCTTTTTTTTTAACTTTAGGTCCCTAAGTCCCTTTTTTTAGGGGTCCAAGGTGCAAAACACCCTGCAATTAATTAAGGGGGAATGAGCCCGATCGACCACGGGTCTCCAAAACAAAGTGCCTTAGTGTTAATCCAATGAGTAAAAAATATTTTCTAAGCTACATTTCTCCGGCTGTATTGAATATTTTTAAAAATGTTTTTTTTTTGTTTTATATGATAAATGTAGATAACTTACATGTCTCCAGAATCCCAAGTTTTGAAATTCCTTCGAAAATATTTTGTAAAATTATTTATTGAAAATTAAAATTATATTGTATTTTATATTATGCTTTAGGATAAAAACTAAGTAGAACTTTAGCAGCTTTTTATTCAATCTGTAGGGTTTTGTTAGGGTTCAGTGTTTTTTTTTCTCTTTTAATGACACGTAATTAAATGGATGCATTTCAAATATTAAATATTTAGATCTTGTAAAATGTTTACTATTATTGCTTATTTGGCTTCCGTATACGTATTTCCTCCAATCCAAATATTTTTTTTTAAAAAAATAATAATGTCTTTTTTTACACCTTGACCTCTTTGAAACTGTGTTATCTTTTGTTTGACTTAGTATGAAAAGTCTTATGTTTCATATGTAACGCCCTACAAAGGCCATTGCATGAAAACTTTCCTTGACTTTTACATCCAACAAATGTATCTTACTATTCATTATGCTCTATTTTCTTTTTAGTTTACTTTTGTGTTAGTATTTATAAAATTAAATTTATCTATTGTATAAATGCATGATGAGTATTTTAGGGTACGAAAAATTTGATTTAAATTTCTTATCCATTGATTTTTAGTAATTCGTTTATTTTCTTTAAAAAGAAATAAATTAAAATTCTAAATTTTAGTTATTATATCGCTTTGTATTACGTTAAAAAATATAGTGGAATGCGTTTTAAAAACAACCATTGGAAATACATACTTTCGAAATGCATTTTAAGTTAAGTAATACGATGCATTAATAATATGAATAATAAAAAAAAATACTGTGATATCTGCGATTTGTATGTCTACAGTTACTCTATGTCTAGTACATTGGTTAAAAAATCTTCTGCTAGTCGCAACGAAATAAATTGTAAAGCGAGTATTAGACAAAAATAGTATTCTTAAAGGTTTTTCTTTTAGTTATCTGCGGTCTTCTTATCTTAAGTAAATACAAATATTCGGTATTTCCAAACGGCTAACTTTTATGATTTGATTTTTTTTCTGATTGTGTGAGATCGCCCTTCCTTAGTAACGGTACACTATCCAACTTAAATCAACTTTTTAATCCCAACTGTGCAAAAGTTTTTTTTTTATCTATCATCAAGCGTTTTGCATTAACTCGCTAACGATGACTTTGTAAATCCATTAACATCTGCGTTTCTCAATAACAATGTTAACTTTAAGGTTTTTAAAATCGTTTTTCGTGTAACTTAAATTGTCCTATATAAATTTGGGCTATAAACTTCATTTGTCTTATATTTTGTTCATTTTGGGTAAACTTTAGCAGAAAGCAAATTTTTTTGCCAATCATCGTGAATCTTAACATGTCCAATATTTTTGTTTAATCATTATTTCATGTACGAAAGAATTCAAAAATTATGCTCGGTTACAATGAATGTATTTAGTAATAGGAAACAAAAAAAAAAACCGATGCTATTTAAAAGTGATAATTGAAATCATTCGTCTCGTTTCAAAATTTGTTAAAGTAATAATCAATTTCGTTATTGATTTTTAATTAATATATGTTACCTATTAGTTAAAGAAAAATCCTATTTCTTTGATCCCTAGTTAGTAGGTAACGGAAATATTTTCATTAAAAAACTTAAATTTTGATTTTTTTTAATATCTTGGGCGGGTGAGGGGATTCGATAAGTAACAAAGGGAATAGCCATCAATAGCGACTTGCTAACTCAAAGATTGTAATTTATTTATTTTTTAATTTGGGGATTGAAAATTTTTAACAGATACGAAATGCTGGACCTCTGGTACCAGTCTATATACACAACAGTTAACTACATTTACAATTTATTGACAGAAAAAAAACCGTATATTTATATGCTTGAATCACAAAACTACAACTTTCTTTCAATCGACTCCGATTTCCTTGTAGAGCAAGACAGACAATTTGTCAATCTCCCGTTTTATTGCTCTTTTTATTGATCTCTAACGTGCCTCCGTTTATGTTTGTTCGAGTTATTGGACCACAAAAAGATGCTCAGCCCACTCGCCGCTCTGCTCTGCTTCCCATTCACAGACGGGGATGTATCGCGACAGGTGAAAAAGAAGTGGCAAGATGTGAACATAGAGAGGAACGCGAAAAACTCGGCAAGGTCGGCTTTTTCAACTCTACTCTGTTGTTTCCTTCCGACAGGGAGGAAATGGAACGGGCTCGTTCGCTTAAAAGAACAGTTATTTTCGGTTTTCGTGCTGTGGAGGGCACCTTTGTTGGTTCTGTCCTTGTCTTGGCCATCCTATAAACAGGCCGTGGTGGCGAATGAAATCCAGCCTATAAATTCAAATAACGCATTGAATATGGGTGGGGGGGGGGGATGAAAGGAATATGAGTTTATTATGTAAACAAAAGAAGAAAAAAAAACGGAGACCATTGCTCTGAACAATGGATATCGGGCAAATTAAGTTACACGTAAAACAAATTTTTAAAACGTTAAGTACCGTTTTATACGGAAATGAAGATGAATGGTGTTTACGAAATCGTCTTTGATGGGTTAAATTCATCTTTTAAATTGTTGATTCAATCAAACCAAATTTGTTTTTCTTTTAGCATCTGCTACTGCTTTGCAAGCATTTAATATTTATTCAGTTTTAAATGCACATTACAAAACAAGTGTAATTACAATCTGCATTGAACAAAACTATTAGAATACAAAAACAAACACGAAATAATTGAGTATAAAAACACATTATACAGATAAAAGTCGCATACAATTTGCTTAAAAATCATTAAGGACCTGGCAAAAATAGCAAGTTCGAAAAAAATATTAACTATGAATCAAATGTCGGAAACTATAACAGTCATCTCAATTACTCTCTTTCTATAATAGAATAGTCTTTGAAATTTTTCAACTAGCAGGTAGAAAAAGATTTAGATGTTATCTTATAATGCCCGTAGTACCGACGATTCGGGGACTCCTTCGAGAGTCATTAGTTCAGAAGTGGCGTAAAAAAACACGTGGTACCGCCTCATGCGAGTTGTCTGTACTATAAATTGGCAAATGTTCGCTGTGTTGGCGGAATTGAATAGACTTGATAAACGTGTATTTTTTTTTCTTTTTGTTCCTGAATGCTAAGAGAATCTTTTATTTTGTCTCTTCTGTTATTCTCATCCGCCCATGTATGGACATATATAATTTCAGTTAAGATGAATGTATACCATTCATTTAAGTCTTATTAAGAATTGAAATTTTGTGTGTGTGCACTTACTCTCAGCATCTTTTTGATAGCCGATTGTGCAATACCAAGGGATAGACCCGTGAACTTCACCTTGTACTTTTGAAACTTGGGTCGCACACTCGCACTTAGCAGAGGCACAAAGCGAATTTACTGCGAGTTCCTTTCACAAGTAGTATTATGCTTCTTATAATCACCATAAAATGTTCTTGACTGTCACAAGAAAAAAGAAACCATGGCTATCCATAAAAGCAGTTCTTCGTTAATTCGTTGTTGTGCAGTTGCAGTCTGTTCATTTTACAAACTAACTTGTCTCCCGTGAAATAACGTTTTCTCCATTGACTTTCCATATTTCTTTTTTTTATTTCCCATGTTTGGAATTTGTTATCCCTCGTTCCTAACCCGCCACTGTATATAAATTCATGACCTCGAGTTAAAAGCATGCTGTGTTCGGCTTCCCGACAGTTTACCCATTGTCTGCTCTTCGACTTTATTTACATAAGGTTGTATTGTGAGGGTTCTTCTGACGTCACTTCAAACATTCAAAGACTTCTTTAAAATGGCTTGCAGTTTGCTTATCGATAAATAAAATTGAAATGATTTATTCATAGTATAAGTTTTTGGATATATGTTTCTGAATGTTATACAATAGATATTCTTACTATTGAAGTTCAAAAATAACTTTTAATTAAGATTTTGAATGGAGTAGCTATATGGGCTTTATACTATTTGAAATTTACCGCATCAACAAAGTCTTAATACTCATGAAGCGAGAACTAATTCTGACCTAGTAAATTTTAATGTAATTTTAGAAAATAAATTAGGTTGCGTTTTTTCCGACTTGAATCGTCATATCAATCACATTAATCAAATCCAAATTAAAAACTTGAAATGTGAAATAACATAGCCTACTTTTCAGTTAGTTTTTAATAGCTACAAAAAATTTTGAACCTCAAATTAGAATATATCTGGCTTATATTAGAACCTTATTTTAGAATATATCTAGCCTGTAAAAACTGCAAAATTTGAATGATGCCTTGTAATGTGATGTAACATTAAATTAGTTTAATTTTTTTAGTTATAAATGTTTTTATATTTAATTAAAGTTTGTATTGGCCTAAAGACCGGGGCCTGAATTGAATAATGGTTTGAAACATGCACCACAACCTACATTTATTTTAGTTTTAACGTATTGTTAAATTTAAATTTGGGTTACCTTCGTGAGACAATTTCCTTTGTGTAAATAATTTAGTTTTTAGTATGAAAATTATCACCAATTACATTTTAGTAGTATTTCTTTTGCAGAATTCAAAAATGCCATTTCTCCGAATTACTTTAACTGTTTGTGGTCTCTACTTTGGTTAATTTTATATTTGTAAAAAACCGCATTGTTTAGATTGCGGAAACAATTCTAACCAACGGTTAAAAACAGTTTACATAAATAAGCGGCTTTAAAAGAGAGTATTTTTATTGTTATTTTATTTAATAGAAAAAATTTATTCGGTTTGATAAAATTTAATGTATCGCCATAAAAAGTTTAGCTGCTTAATAATAATATTGTTATTAAAACGTAAATGTCGATAAGTGAATATAATAAAGTTGGCCGCGAAACTTGTTTAATTAATGTATCCTGAATTATTTAATCTAGAGGCTATTCATGTTACTGCAAGGGTGAGGACTAGGTGTACAATCTGATTGTGTGTTTAGTGATAAAGAATACATTTAAAAAAAAAAAATTGTGCAAGTTGCATGAGCAAACAATGAGATGTACTCTTGTAAGTAAAGCTGGAAAATCGAGTTAATTTGTCTTGTTCCGAAGTATAAAATTTATGTGTGTACTTTTTGGCAGATGTTTGCTTTTTTAGTCTATGTTAATATAAATAGTATAAAAACAATTTGTAAACACCTGTTACTATTCACATTCTTTTCCACCAAAGAAAATATAGGATAATTGTTTTTTTCTTATTAAAATGCCTGTCCTTGCTTCTAATTTTTGCAGTATAAATTAAGTACATAAAATAAAATTATATTAAGTATAAATGATATACATAATTAAACAAGTTTATGATTTTTTTAATGTTTATTCTTAGAAGACTTATTTTGTAATTTTTCTATTCCATCTAATACAAAATATCCGTCTTGAATAGCAAGATATCAATAATTTAAATATTTTTATATATTAAGTCAACTCATTTTTAATTGAAAACTGTTAATATATTCCATATTGATGCCTTTTTTTCATTTTGTTTTACAATTTGTATTACAATTGCAAAAACGTTATTGCTTTGCTTATTATCCAAGTTATATCCTATACCTTAGTAGAAAATGATATTTGTTCATTGTTAAACATGGAACATTGTAATTTTTCTTTTAAAAGTTTATTTTGCTATTTTCTTATCGGATATGAACATAGTATTTCAGAATGCGTTCAACGTATATTTGCTCACATCCTGAGGTTTCGGGATTACATTGAATTTCCTTTATTTCCGTTTTCGAAATAATCATCAAATATTATACCTTTCAATTGATGTTTTAGATTAGCACACGGGCATATAGATTTGCGCTATTTTTGCTGTTCCTATTTCCGCTCACTCAAGTTTATATTAATATTTACTCGGAAAATGACAACCGCATACAGCCTTGAGATATTATCCTTTTAAAAAGAAAATTCATTAAAACTTTAAGTTGTACCCTATTGGAAAAAAAATGATACCGGAAAAAATGATACCGGCTTATGAAACACCGGATCCGGTATCAATACCAGAACCGTTATCGATAACGGTTCTGGTATTGATACCGGATCCGGTGTTTCATAAGCCGGTATCATTAGTGGTTTTACAACCATACCGGATCCGGTATCGATAGCGGTTTTACCATACCGGATCTGGTATCAATACCGGATCCGGTGTTTCATAAGCCGGTATCATTAGTGGTTTTACAACCATACCGGATCCGGTATCGATAGCGGTTTTACCATACCAGATCTGGTATCGATACCGGATCCGGTGTTTCATAAGCCGGTATCAATAGCGGTTTTACAACCATACCAGATCCGACAATGATACCGGATCTGGTGTTTCAAAAGCCGATATCAATAGTGGTTTTACAACCATACAGGATCCAGTATCAATACCAGATATGGTATCGATTCTGGTATGACCCCGTAACTAGAACTGTAAACAGGTGGGTAATGTAACTATTCAATAACAAAAATTAGCAATGGCAAAAACAAATAATGGCAATTAAAAAAATTAAACCACACGACCACGTAATTTGAGCACTTAGTTCAGTGGTGCATTGTGTTGCAATTTTCAGGGTGATAAAACTCTGCAAACATCTGCACATCCATGTCCATTCCAGTTAACCGATCGAGATGAGATTGCAAATATAGATATTCAGGGGTATGCGCCCGAGATTCTGTGAATGGCATTACAGTGGTGCTCACGGTTAGGGTTACAGAAACCTGAAAATGATGAATGGCAACACCCTCCTTTTCCTGTCTCAAAATGCTCAGCACATGCAAAAACCTTAAATAGCATTGAAATGGCACCGATATGTCCAATAACCTACGTGTTATGCATACCCAAAAAACAGTTCTGAAACCCGGCCAACAACACAATCTGGGCGCAAACAATAAATGTGCATACGACTTAGGCAACATACCAATCACAGAACGGTATGCTTGGTATTTTATAGGCTTCCTAAGCTGAGTATCTGGTGAACAGCGTTCTGCGATTGGTATCTGCCCAAGTCATATGAAAATTTACAGTGTGCGCAGAGATCATGTTTTGTTGGGCGGTGTTCAAAACTCTTATGCGTACGGATAACACGTCGGGTTTTGGACATATCCGTGCCGTTCCAACACTATTTAAGGTTTTCGTATGCATTGAAAATTTTGAGACATGAAAAAACCATTCGTTGCCATCCGACATTTTCGAGTTTCTGTAACTATAACCGTAACCACCACTGTAATGCTAATCACAGAATCTCGAGGGCATACCTCCAAATAACTATACTTGCAATCTCACCTCAATCGGTTAACTGGAACGGATTCTAGAAGAGCAGATGTTGGCAAAGTTTCTTTATAATCACCCTGTATGTAGTTCTTAATATAGAAATAAAGTAATACATCTATTATGTTTTAATCATAAAGAAATTTCATTTCAAACAGATCTAATTTCTATAAAATTCTAAAACAATATACCAGAAAAGATTTGAGTTTATTTTGTGAAAAGTTAAAACTATTTCATATTAATTAAGTCTGTCAATGTAATGACTTTTCTCTGTAATGTCATTCTGTGAAGCAGTGGAATGCAAATATTTAGTTAGAAAAAAATTAAATATTTTTTAACTTGGCAATTTTTATGTTTAGATATTTTAATATTAGACTATTTAATTCTATAGCACAGCCCTAAAAGATGGTAAAAGGTACGTTTCATGCATATTTCCTGCTTGGGATAAAGTTACCATACCAGACCCTAACAGAAGTATTTTTTTCATAATTTTTATATTTTTTTAATTTTAAAATTAAATTTAAATGCTAACAAATTATTCCTAAAACAATTGATACCTAAAATGCTAAGTAGTTTTGTACTTAAAGATTTCAACGTTAAGTTGTAGAGCTTCCAGACATACAATGTTTGCACTGTGCAGTCCTGCAATTTGGAGCCATGATATGAATAATTTCCATTTGTACCTATTCTAAACATCCAACATGCAGCTGATCTAAGGAAAACATGGGTTCTTTCAAATGGTACAGCTATGATATACTGACCGGTCTGTTCATTGGCGATATTTGGCGAGATGGAAAATTTAAAGTTGAGTTGCTATATCGATCGAGATGTATGAAATATGCAATGGAATGCTTACCACAAATAGGTATTTATATAGTTTGGCAAAGTAATGCAAAACCCCAAATCGAAAACGGCCACTATATCATAGCTGTTCACATTAGATCAAGATAGCAGACTTCCAATGAGATTACATGACCCTGAACATTGAAAGTTGGCGTATGCCCAGGCCTCCTGTAATACGAATTCATTTGAAAGCATGAACTGCAACAGCAATATTGTTGCCAGATACCTCGATTGAGCAGCTGACATTCTGACTAGACGACGGCGTGGTAAAATCCTACTTTTTGGTGTATGGCGACATTGGACAACCGGCGGCATCTTCCTTCCTCATTTGTTGATCTGATGTTTCTTGTTGTCTTCTGATTTTAGAAATCTTCACTTTTCTTCTTATTTTCGTGTGGGAACAAATTATTTCCTTTTAGGAGGCATGCCTACTTATTAAAATACCCAAAATCCATTACATGTTAGCGCATGCGCACAAAAAAAGCAAACAATAACATAAGACAACGTTCGTATTAATATTTAAAAAATTTAATGAATAAAAAATATAGAGATAAGTAAATCAAAATAAGATTTAGAAAGAAGACGATCAATTGATTAACTAATTATTTAACGGTTCGTCTTACTGGATTTTCATGTTTATCGACGGATAAAGTCGAGCCCCTGTTTTGCCCAGACCATGTGTTTTCAAGCCTTGTTATGGTCACTCACTTTTAGATGGATGACGTAGCCTTCAAACTGTTATATTAATTAAAAAATCGTAATCAAATGTGAAAAAAACTAAGCCTCAAGTGTACCCATAGGTATTAAAAGGAATCTATATTAAAAACTATTTTTCTGGGCAATATAAGTACTTCTTTTACAATCCGCAGAGACACAACCTTTCTTTTATAAATATAGATGGATGGAAAAAAAACCTAAACAGTGCCAGTTATTCGTATTCAGGTTACGTACCAAAAAAGTGAAATAAAGAATTTTAACCTCATAAATACATTTCCAAATAAATTAGAAGTAAATGTTAAGTTAATAACTATTAGAAATCGAGTGCTGTTAATTGCATCATTAATATAACATCCTCTGATGACACAAATGTAAATCTAGAATCTGTACAGATCAGATATGCGATAAAATTCTGATTAATAAATAGTGAAGAAATTATTAGAGCTTTATTTCAAATCTCTTACCAAGACAGCTCACTTAACAAAACCCCTCTTACTAGAAGAAATCTGAAGTTTAACTTTTTCATGATGATGGACATTTGTAAAACTAAGAACTTCTTATTTGAATTTTTATATATTATAATTTGATCCCCAACCCCCTCAATTTATAACGACATGATTTACATCCTTGCCTATTATTAAAATAAAGAATTCTTAGTTAGATATTTTAAACATTTACAAATCATAAAATAATATGTTCAGAATGGAAGGTGCAAACCACACCAACTTTTTCTTCAGGATCACATTAATAAGATTTGACAGTGATTTTTATGTCTTAACATTACATTGATTGAAATTAACTCTTTAAAAAAATAATAATTAAAACTTTCCACTAAACATTTTGCATATCAAATTCTAATTTTTTTTTAATTATTTTTTAAAAAATAAATATGTATACCTGAAAGCACTGATTTCTAAGTCTGGTCGGATCGATCTAACTTGAAAAGATGGTTTCAATTTCAAACAGGTTGCGTTCCGAGCCCAGCAGCAGTTTCTAGAATTTAACAGCAGATGTATAATTCAACTATGAGATGCATGACTTTTAAAAAAGACTTAAATGGGACGAGCTTATTTCAACGTCATCCTCCATCTATCTTTTTATAAAGTACATAGCCTCAAAAAACATCTTCCATCACATACAACCTAGAGAGAAAAGATAACATTATATAATTAGTAGCTTTATGAAGAAGGTGTTGCACGAGTGCTCTTAATAATGGTGTTTCCCTTTATTTAAATTTTTATTTTGTACCAACTGGTCAGCAACCCTTATCAGTATATTATAACTCTCCACGCTCTGATATCAACATTTTAGCATTGAGCATTGTTTTAGATACACTTCTCCAAAATGTCAACTCTTTCTGCATATAAAGCATGTTTGTGCAAATTAGCAGCAGCATAGGAAGTCTGCAACTTTTTTTATTCTTAATTATATCCTGAGCCAGGTCTTTTGTTTGTTTATGAAACTGGCAACTTAGTGCAGCTACTTCGACTTTTGGCAAGTTGAAAATTTATTGTACAGTTTGTTGTATCCTGTTATATGGGTTAGGGTTGTTTTGAATTATCCTTACACTAGATCTACAATAGGGTTATTGGAGATGGATGAGTTCAAAGGATAGCTTCAAAGTTTAAAACCACAGTGAAGTGACCAGACGACATCTGAGTTGGCACCTAACACAACTGCAAACTACATTTTACGCAGCTTCCCAGCCCTATGGAGTTATATGAAATATGCAGTGGAATGTTTACCATACTTGTGCATTTTCAGGGCTTGGCAACTTAAGGCAAATTGCCAAATCAAGATATGCTGTTATATCATAGCTGTTCCAGCAAGGTAAACAACGGCCTATATGACAGTCCTGTAACTCCAGGAAGGGCCCGGATACAATCAGACATCCACTTATTGACGGAGAAATCAGCTCACGTTTGCACTCTTACACCCGTTTGGCTTTAAATTTCGAAAAATCGCTCCTTAAATTACGCCATCAGTAGAAAGGAATCATGAATCATTTCCTAAAATTTGGTTCTATACCTATAGTTTTGGATGGATGTTGATACGTATACGAGTCAGTCAGGGCATATCCGTTACATATATAGAGATATAAACATGTAATACGCTCGACGATGTAATTAAAATACAATCAGCTTATAATAAAAAAAAATTGTTTAAACAATAACTTACCTGGTTTTGTTCTTTCTTCTTTTTTGAAATTTTAAAAAATAAAACGCGCGGTGTGCTTCATCTGTAAACAGAAAGTTCTACGGTTACAGTCACTTGCAATCTTTGTGATAATATATGTAATTTATTTGAATGTTTGTGTGTTGAATGAATGTTATCCTATTAATTATTTTATGTTTTACGCATTTCGATATTTAAAATTTTTTATAGTTGATATTTGTGTAACAGTAAATCTTAAAAAAATGCAAACTATGCTAAGTGAAAGTTTTTAGCACAATGAGACTAAGGAGTACGGGCCTTAACATTCGGATGTGTTTTTATTCCTAAAAATAAAATAGTTATTTTTTCTTCCTGGTATCATAGTGATGGACAGCATGCAAAGTAATACAACTGAAACGCAGCTAATATGTACGTATAAGCTCCTGAACACAAAAGAATTTTAAAATAAGATAAAGGCTGAATGGATAACACGGAATGTGAGCACGTCCGCACTCAAGATAAACTATTTAATGTTTAATTTAAAAAAAAAACAAAAAAACAATAGACTTAAGAGAGAATAGATGCGATTTGTTGCGCTAATGACAGAGTATTATATTATTAAAAAAATCAGCTTTTAGTTAAAGGAATTGCTTTCACAGTAAATTTCACGAAAAACGAAACTCGTTACTTTCATTTTACGATCGACAGCTTACATATATTTCTAATTTGCAATAACATTATACATGTAGTTAATTGCACAATATTATTTTTGTTTGTATTTTCGGTGTATACATACATTTAGAAGGTTATATTGTTTTGTACATTTAAAATAAGTATAAATAAAGAAAACAAAATATGAATTTTCATTCCACTTTTTAAGCTTTCAAAGCAAAATTTGAAATTTAGAAAATGTTTTGTTGAGAATGATTATTTAAAAACTCGGTTTTATTGAAGAAATATATATTCTTCATCGAATTAATTTATTGATAGGCATTCAACTATTTTACATCTCTTTCTAACATACATATATATATTGTTACACGTGCAAAAAATTAACTCACCCATGACAACTGCTATACAATATATAACAGCTAGAAATTGTTATTTAAATATAGTTAGGAATAAGAGATTAATAAAATAATTAAATAAGTTCTATCAATTGAATGGGCTGACTGTAAATTATCAATTTCCATTAGTAGGCTTAAGAACGATGCGATCAACACGTGATGATTTCATTAAAAATTTGATTATTATTTTTTCAACGCCTGACATTTAAAAAGACTGTGAGCTTAGTTTAACTAATTAAAATTTAATTTCTGAATTAGGCTTACTTTTATCAGTAGGCTTATTAACGATAAAATCCCCACGTGTTGATTTATTTTTAAATTTTGAAAAGCAAGAATTTTAAAACTTTTTTTAAATAATAGTAAATATTGAAATTTGATAATTGGTTTGTTTCAATTTCTGGCATTTCCTTTTACTTGTCATTCTTGTATTAGACAAAAATATTTTTTTTTTTGTGTTTCATAAAACTTTTCAATTTATGGGTTTTATCATTCTATTCGCAAAATTAGTTCTTTTTTAAATAAATATTCTATCCTCATTTTATATCTACTTTTATGACAATATAATATTTCTCATTTTTCTCCTTTTTGCTCTCTTCAAATATACATATTATGCTAATAAACAGTTTCACTCATTAATGGGATGATGTATGGTGTTAATACAGATGTAATATTTCCCAGAATAAAGAATGCTTTCATATATATGGCCACATACAAGTTTTGTAATTTTCAAGTATCGAGTCATTTTTCCAGTATGGTTTTGTACCGGCCCAAAAATTTCCAGTATGGTTTCATACCTGCTTTTAAATTTCTAGTATGATGTAAAACCAGTATCAAAATTCCCAGTATCGTGTCATACTGGTTTTAAAAATTCCCAGTATGATCTAACACCAGTATAATAATTTCCAGTATGATCTAATACCAGAATTGAAATTCCCAGTATGATCTAACACCAGTATCAAAATTCCCAGTATGATCTAATACCAGTATCAAAATTCCCAATATGATCTAATACCAGAATTGAAATTCCCAGTATCATGTCATACTGGTTTTAAAAATTCCCAGTATGATTAATACTGGTTCCGGTATGTTTATACTGGTTCTGGTATGATTGATACTGGTTCTGGTATGATTTTGATACTGGGATTAGGAATTTTTTCCAATAGGGTAATGCCTCTTTAATATTTTCCTTTCATTTTTCAACTGACAGCTTTTAGTTTACTATCTTATCTTGTAACCTCTCATTCAATAAAAGGTACCTTATTATGTTATGCCTCAATAAAAGAGAAATTGGTCTAGATTTTTGTAACATTATAAACAATTATTATGTTTATTTCACAATCTTAAGATTTTGAGTGGCCCTTGATATCTCTTTGTAATTCGATCTATCAATAACTCTTTTGTAGTTAAAAAATAGTTAATCTCTTCATCACAAAAAAAAAAAAAAATTGCTCAACTATTTTGCTTACCACGCTGGAAAAATGACTCCAATTTGTCATCTTAGATATTGTTTATTGTCTTATCAATCAAACAAGGAGATGTTCGAAATAAAAAAGAAATAGGTTCAAAGTTTAAAACTTTCAATTAATTAGACTTTTTAAAGAAACATGCGTGATGAACAATTTTGTGCTTTTTCTTGTATTACGCACGTTCTATAGTCAACATTTAAAAAATGCATTTTAAATACTATAAATTTCGTTCATTGCAGCGAAAGATGTTTTTCGCTTTCCATTTTTTAAATGTGAAAACACATATGTTTGTGAATAAATTTAACTGTACATTAACCTCATTAAACTAGACGCAACAATCTATAATTAAAAAAAATATATGTGTTAGCAATAAAATAGTTAAAAACTTTGCTTTCTTTCCTGAAACAAAATACTTTTTTGATTTTTTTTGGAGCTCTGGATATGTTATGTAGCAGGTTCTTTTTGGATACCAATATTTTTGGGGAGGAATAAATGTATCATTAATTGCTGTTCAATGCCCTATTCCTACATCGCTAATTTGGGTTTCTGTGCGACTTTCGAAGGAAATGGGTGTGTAAAAATAGTCAAGCGTCCGTTAACAAAAATTCTCTCTTTCGAAGATATGTTAAGGTCATTAGTTGCATGACTGAATAATTATCAGTGCGATGATATACGGAGTTAATGTAAACGGGTCTTACGCCCTTCATTTGTCCTTGAAAAAACTTAGTGGGATTTTTGGCAACATTTTCCATCTTATAACTGTTTTTATTCATAAAAACGTCAACTTTAATTATTTCTAAATGTAAATTTGTATGACATCTATTTTGTGCGATAGGCAGTTTAAATGTTAATGTTCATGGATTTTACATCTAACAGGAAGACCTCTTGTGAATAAAAACAATATTCGTAGGAGGTTTTAGTACCAAATTATACATTCTTCACAAAATCACAACCAACTGAATTGGGCAAAAGAACAGAAAACCTCCCGTTGAACAGGATTAAATGTAATTGGAATTACAAAAGAAAGTTATTATTCTGAAATGTAGATACTAAATTAAGTAGGTGTTATAAACTTTTTAGCTCGAAGCTGATTTACTTTTGATGAAATTTAGAAATAAAATTTTTTGTATAAGCGATGCAATTTTTATTGAGAATAAGTACACTGTTCACAACAATTAGGGGAACGAATGGTTTAAACTCTTTCACCCCCAATGATTCCATTTTGTATCATCACTTCCTATTTTTTTCCTCACTAAGTTGAGTTCGCACTTATTTTTTATTAGATGGAAGAATAATGTCTTTTGAAGAATTAAATATGTTTGTTTTAATTCAATGAAAATTTGAAAAATATGGTAAAATGAAATTCTCTCCCAAAAAAATTTAGGGAATAAATTTACCCTAAATTCTTCACTCTTGCATTCTTAGATGTTTAAAAATTGATTTTATCTCTTTTTTTTTTTACAAATAAAGTTTTGGAAAAATTATTTTTATAATTTATTCAAAATGTATGATTCCAATATTTCCCCCCTTAAATTTCAGTTAAAAAATTAATATTTTTGTCCTGTTTTTCTACCATTTCATTCTGGATACATAATGAATCTACTTAACAAATCTTAGATTTTTATAATAAAAAAAATAAGAAGGTGAAAATGAAAGGGTAAACAAAAGTACTAAAAGTGCACCCCTAAATATTTTGAGCAGTGTATTAATATGGGCGACTGCGATGATGAAATTATTCGGAATATTGTGGTTGATGCTATTTATTTATGAAAACTTATTTTCGTACATTAAAGTTTTTTAGAACCTTTATCTAACGATAATTTATTTGTATTTAATTTTTATTTTCCCATATTATATTGAATTTAAGTATTACAAAATATTTGTGCTTTTGTTATATATATGACATAAAGTGATACTTCAAGCACTTTATTTTTCACTAATATTTTTTATATAACAATTATTTATTTTGGACGAAAGTCAAAAACGTGCTTGGAAACTTTTTGAATGTGAACATTTGTATAGATAAATATATGCATTGAAAACTATTTATACATTTAACCTATTTATACTATTTATTTTAATATGTGTGTTATGATGTCGCTTTCATTGGCGACTTCGTCCAATTGAACGTATTGGATCTTAGTTATACTTTAGAGAATGTGAACGCGCTTCATTTGTAGTTCCCCAAACGCGTAAAATTTCTAAGATCTGCTCCACATTGGCCCCTTCTGATGTAATCGCCGCCTCTGAATTCGTGAACACAGCTCTTTTGTATTATTAGTAATAACAGCAACACCTGTTTCCTCGAGGCATAGCGATAGACCAGATAATAGTATCCGCTCTGGGATAATATTAATTTATTTATAGGGTTGCAAGGATCGTAGCCAACACAATTCTGACCCCTTCAAGGAACTTTTGACTTTCTCCCACGAAACACATCTGTGTTATTTACATTTTCCCGATCGCCAGCGCAGTGACTCACTCCAAATCGGTTTATTTATGTTTAGTAAATTCGCCTCGTTGTCTCGAGGGTTGCTTATCTTGGTTTCCGGTTGCGTTATTTTAAAAGAGCTGTTGATATTAGTTGCTGTTTTTTTTTAATACTCTGAACAATTGTTTAACAAACAAAATTTCAAGAAATATTTTTTTGTGTTTATTTCATTTTTATTCATCTTTGATTTTTTCTGTTGGGATCTTTTTGGAACTCCAATACAATTAATGACACATTTAAAACCACGTTAATGTTTCGTAAAGAAAATTTGTTTTGTAAAAATGCTTTATGTATATTTTAAAAATAATAATATTCATGATCTCACTCATAACCTATTGGCGACGATTGACAAGAAATGTTTTCATCCAAACATGAACCTTTGATTTTAAGTTTATCTATCCGGAACTATTTATGTAGGACCAAAAGTTTCACGGAAAACGAATTTTAAAAAAATCTTTGTTTACGTTTTTATTCGCAAATGAAGGTATTAATTTTATTCGTAAAGTCTTCATTAGTGGGTTAATAATCTCTCAACGGTATCATACGAATTTAATGTCAAGAAGTTATAATCCTTGTATCTTAAAAAAAATTATTCGTTTGAATCAATATTTTGTTTATAGCTTCTGTTTTGTTTTCTAAAAGAAAAATACTAAAGCATCATGCAAGAATAAAAGAGCAGGCGAAAAACACCATCTATGTCCCTTGGCGAGAAAATTCCCCAAGTGAGGCAACCCTACTGAAGCCTCCTGTTCCTCAAACAACTTTTCCAACAAAACCTTTTTCACTTCTTCTCAAAGCACTGTTCAGTAGTTGTTCACGCTGTCAAGACCTACCTATCATTTGGGTTGAGCGATGTGGATTATCAACGTCTCATTGGATTAACGTCTCACTGGATTAAACCTTCTCCTGGATACTGTGTTGCTTTTCGATGATGTCTAGTGGTACTAGTTCGGTGTCCCATCGCAGGGCTCACAAGCCCTCAATGCGAAGGGTTTCACCCCTTTTATATAATTTGCCCCCGGCTTTTTGGTCTGCTGTGATGGAAGAGACCGAAACCGACTCTGGGTCTGAGTCGTCGCGCTACTCCGCTTTGGTGTCGTCCGACGGTTGCGGGAGCGATTCTGATTACGATTACGGTAAGCGGTGCAATGCCAAAGTTTACTTCTAATAATCTCACGTCCGTTATGTTTGTGTCTTGGCGCTAATTCCATGCAAAATTATCCTTTCTGTAGTGTAAAAAGTGATTGTCACTACAACTTTTAACATTAAATGAAAAAAAACCTTAATGGAATAGCTGAACTACACTTATTAAAACTAAATACGGTAACGTTCTTCATTTTAATTTATTTATTTTTAAAATGTTAAAAGGTTTTATTCTCTTCAAGTTGTGACTTGCATGGAATTACCCCTTGGGATTATAGCATTATTAGCATTCATCTGTGGGCTCGTACTTGTTTGTTGTGACGGGCAAGTGCTTTGTAAATGCCAGGCCATGTGCGAATGTACTGCGAGGAGTCTTTTCGAGCACTAAAATCATTCTTAAAATTATTGTGAAATGGCTGCCGCTGTCGCTAATGAATAAAGTTACGGTTTTGGTTTTAAGGCGTAATGAATTTGACATCACGCAAAACGGTTATGCTTATTTTAGATAAAATGTATTTGATGAATTTATTTTTGCATGTCATTGTTCACGGCATATTGAATTTTATAATAGTATATAAAATATTATTTTTTTAATATATGCAGTGTTCAATATGCAAAGTCTGTGTGCGAGGGCACCTTTGGCCCACAGATGGATTGATGATGTGGGACCGGATCTTTTGACCGGCCGGATTCTCACATTCAAATGTTTCTTACCAAAAACACTGCTTGCTTTTAAAACCCCCTTTTTTATTTAATGACAGCATTAATAAATTCCACTATTAATTTATTTAATTATAAATAAGTTGATTTTTAGAAATGAATTATAAATTAAATTTTTTAATGAGTTAAATTCTCGCGTCATTTTTTATATGAATAGTCTTCCATCACCGATCAGTGACGCCTGCGTTGGATTTCCATGTGGAAGTTCTGTTGCGATTCTCAAGTTCCAATCAAAATGGTCAATCCTGCTTCTGACCGATTTTTAAATATCATTTTTAAAAAATAACCTCTTTAACCATTTCTTACTTAGTAACGACTTTCTACATTTAAATTGAACTAAAATCGTTACATTTTATGTTCATATCTTACTGGGAAAGGTTTTGAAAGTTTTTAAAAATCAGATCGGTATCGTGTCACAACTAGCGATGCTTGTTTTAAGGATATCTTATTCGTTTTATATTGTCATAACAAATATACTGTATACTGAAAACTCTTATCAATATTATACATCACTTTTTTTTACAAAAAATGAAAATTTAACACTTTTCATAATGTTGACCCTCAAGTACATGCAATGGAAAATCCCATAAAAATGTGTCAATATTCCTGTATTAAGTGAACTTAAGTTAACGTTCAAAACTATAAGTAACTAAAACTTTTGGAAACAAAAAAAATCATAACTATTGTACAGTTAGGCTAGCTCAAATTTTATGATGATTATTTTGTTTAAAAATTATAACTGCATATTCTAGTTCTTACACAAAGAGAGTGACTGAAGTATTTCCTTGAATGGAAGGTTTTTAGTGCTTTCGTTAGTGTACCATTTCTCAATGTCTCCAATTTTGTGTACATGAGGTTTTTAATTTTCTCACAGTTTATTGCCTTCATTTGGAATAAACATTATTTTTAGGTTATAAATTCTGATTTCTTATCCGGTCAATCCGTTACCAGTTGTGACAAGATCCCCTTACTGATGGCTAAAATCTATTAAGCACACTGTTTACGTTTAAGCGGAATATATAAAAATATTTATCAAAGACTAATCTGATTAGGGCAGAATAAGTATTGACAAACCTAAGAGGAACAAATATGACCAGACCACATTCGTTTACCCAAGTCAGATGAGTTTGGCGCTACGGCTTGGCGTGATTTCAAGATCAGTGAAAATAATTGGATTGTTTACATACCTATTTATTTTGTGGTTTCGATTAATTAGCTATTAAAAGTCATTAGTCAATCTATTTTAACAATAATAACTCACACAAATATTTGAATTTGTTTAGTTAGGTTAGACTCTCCAATTTTTGTTTACTATTAAATGCACGCTCTATCTCGTTCAGTTCATTGACACTTACCTCTTTTTTTTCCCATGATTACCACGTAATGCAACTCCTATAAAACTGAATCTAATTTTTGCAATGTTTATCTACCTCAGATTAAAAAGCATTGCATTTATTTTGACACTTTCTACAGTGTCTACTGATATTTCTTTGTTATTTATTTTTGTTTACTTATTTTTTCGAAAAATATGCTTGTCAGTGTCCCCCTCCCCCATCTATTTATAGAAACCATTAAACGTATTTATGACACAAGCTCCCTACAGCGTTTCTTAATATTATAATTAATTATTAAAGGTAATGTAACTAGTATTATGAATTTTATTTGATGATATTATTTTCTGGGGAGTTAAGGATACCTACTGAATCATGTTCACCCAATTACATATTCTGAAGTGTGCCATATTACGTTCTTCAATCTCTGTTAATTTTCTTTTTTGCCCATATATGTTATAATAATTAATATATTAGGCTTGAATGATAAACCTATTTTGTTTGAAGCTCAATACACACCAGTCATTTCTTTTTGAGAACATTCATTATTTGTTTTCTGACACATTTATTCTTTTGCTCTTATATACATTCAAGAGGAAAAAAGAAATCCAACAAATATGCTTTGATGTAAGCATTCTATTTTCATGCAATCTGGTTGATCGAGAAGAGAAAACGTGACCTTGAACCTCTTGTTCTAAGGGGAATAATAGGGCTTTCTCATACAGTAGCAGAGCGTTCAATAAAGAAAGGGTCTCTTATTTATGACCAAGCGACCTAAATAACTGCCAAATTACAAAGATTAGAGATAAATGTTTAATCAACTCTATCCATTTGTATTTTTTGCTGATAAAATGAACGCAGAATTGACTTCTTATTAAAAGCAATACCCTTGCTTTTATGTATTAAAACTGCATGCGACATATAAACATTCGTTCGTTGAGTAATAATTTTTCATAATATAATATTGTAGCTTTTGTTCTCTTAAAAGAATGATACACTATATAAATATTTTTGTGTGTTGCGTAATTTATTTGTTTCGTTTAACTTTTTTTTAAATAAAAGTTGGTCTAACTATACAATGCGAGAAAAACAAGGGGGGGGGGTCATCAATGCAGATTGTGTTGTTAAAAATTTAAGGGCGGTACACTAAAAATATTAATAAAAAAATAAATGAGTAAATGGTTTATTTGACTGCAGAAGTCTTAAACTCTACCTATCTTACACATTTTTGTTTGTCTTACTCTGACTTTCCGTTACATTGGAATTTTTGTATCTTGGTAAAAGGATACTGTGCTGAATTCGGTAACTTTGACCCAAGCTAATAAGTTCTCATCTCATGAATATGCCTTTTTAAAACGTGCGTGCCTATCTGTATAAACAAAAGGACAAGTTCGAAAAACTGGTATTTCGTTTAGGTTATACAGACACATTATAAAGATCTAAAGATTTTCTGGAAAATGTTATTTTAAGCACATCAAGTATTATTGAGTTCCTTCAGATTATCGAGTTCCGACAGATACCGAGATAAGCACGAAACGTCATTTACAGGGGGAAACACAAACATTTACATCATTATAACATGTTAGTACGAGTAATTTATGTTGTCTATCTCTGTGTTTTAGAATAATTATTTGTATTTGTTTGAAAAGCGCAGGAAATTTTTTCTACTTCTGGTTTTGCAATCTAACTTTTAACGCCGATTGGTAAGAACGAAATTGCATTGTGAAAATCAGCCTTCTGTTGAGTTTAGCTAAATATAAACTTAAGCAGAAAGTTGATTTATTATTTATATCTTCTGTATCCAAGAAAACAAAATATGAGACAAATGGCTGGCTCTGTATCCAAGAAACAAAATTTCTGAAATGAAAACCATAGTACTGAACAATTCACGGAGGACAAATTAAGTTACACAAAAAAATGTTAATTACTGAATGATTAAAGGAGTATGGGGCACTGTTAGATGAGATGAAAGCTACGATGTTGATGAACAAACTATTGACTTGTTTATTAAACTATTAAATTCCTTATATGCAAATAAAAGGAAACTTGTCAAAAGTTCAAAAACATAATTAAACAAGTAAAATGTAAAAGTAAGGACACAACTGCCAAACTGCAAGGTTCCATCGACAACGCCTCCTATTCGATGTTGCTGGTTATTCTGTTTTTCCTCCAATCTATTCCCAAAGTCTGAACTCCAAAGGCCGACCGCGTGTTCTTCGAAATGAGAGACTGGTTGATATGGTGCCATCTCCGCACTTGAGCTACCTTCACGCATAGCACAAAACAGACACTCAAAAATTAATACAATAATTTCTGAAATTTTTAAGTTGCTGTAGAACACACTTGCCTAGAATCTAGATATTTGATTTCGTTTCATCTATGTTTTCCGTCAGCAGGAATTTAGCCATGAAAGCAGCAAGTTCCTTTAAAATCCATCGAAAATAAGTTGAACTCGTGGTTAGATTAAGCTTAATGGGTCAAATTAATTTAAGTATGTTCTGGGTTAAATATGTACCTTACACTCTTAAAACAAACGAGCCATTTTAACTCAGCCTGACTGAGTTAGTTTTCACTTCTCCAGTGTCGAAAATGTACTTCCCCCTATAGGAGTTGATCCTTTGTATGTTAAACCTGCGACAGGATCACTCCAAACGAATGATTTTAGCTCAGTCTAAGTTAATATTCACTCCTTTCCAGTGTCGAAAATGCACTTCTCCTACAGGAGTGGATTTCACTCTTTTGTTTTAAGAGTGTATAATCTCCGAAAGATTTTATGTAAACTTTTATATACTTGAGACATTTCCTAAACTTCAAAGTTGTTGTTTTTTTCAATTGATTTTCTGATTTTAATAGATAACTCAAAATCTACTTCTTATAAAGTTTTTTCTTCTTGTAGAGAAATTTTTCACACTTATCTTATTCTTTAATTTGTCTTTAGGGATCTGTTGTAAATTAATATTTTTCTTTTAAATTTTTAAGAAATAGATATAGTGCATATGTGAAATTATTAAAAACAATTTTTTTTAAATAAAATTCTTTTTTCAACCAGCAAAAATATGTAAAGCCAGTTTGTTAAGTGCATTTCTTTCATAAAAATGCTGAATTTTTCTTTGTCAACTAAATATTTATTTGACGTATATCAAAAATAAGAAACTTTATTTTTGACATTTTGTGTGAAAAATTATTAAAAAAAATATGGACCATTAAATGTTGAGCATACTTAATATACAGGGAATTTTTTAATGATATAAGGCAATATTTAAAAAAAAAAGTTAAACGTTCATTGTCCCCTTAATGTTTTCTTTTGTTAAGGAAGGTGTTAATAGTATTTACAAATAGATCTTTAAAAGGTTAAATATCCTATTATATGTGTTATAAGTCCACATTTCCATTTCTTTATTCAACTGTGAATTGTTTTTGTCTTATTTCTCTTTCTTATATATGCCCTTCTCACTGAAATAAATGGAGATTAAGGTAATTTTAATAGTAGGAAGTGGTGACCTTTCGCATGCACTAATCGTGACATTATCTTTTCCTGTTCTCTTGGAATTTGCGTTAAAGAGATACCACGCCTATTGGAATCGTTTTTATTAGGTTTTATAGGGATTATTGGAATGTATTAACTTTTCACATTTCATTGGTATTTCAATTTGTTTTTTTTTTGTCAGTCGTCTTTTCAGAGAATTTTTTTATTTGAGTCTATAGAGGACATTTCATATAACTATCAGTAACAATTTTCTTTGTTTATACTAAAAAATAGAATGTCTAGTTATATTTTAATGACTGCTGAAATAGTCTTGCCACATGCGCAGGAAAAATACTCATTCTAATGCTCATAACATTTAAATTGACTTTTTTCATGAAGTACGTTTCAGATAGTCTGTTAAATGCCCCAAAAGTTTTATTTGTTTTTATAATATAGATTTTATAAGCATATTAACCACAAGAACGGATTGCATATTTAAATATATGTATATATATCCTAAAATGTTACAGATAAATGTTAATTGTTTTTACCGTGGTAATGTTCTACGTACCGCCTAATTGCAATTGAGATGTTTTTCATGCACTAAAATATGTGTTGTAGTGATTATTACAAGTCGTCCAAAGCAAATTGCATTTTTCAAAATATTGTTCATGAAATATAAAAAAAGTAATAAAAACCTTGTACACCCATGTCAAAAATTATCTTTACATTAAATTTAACAGAATTAAAAAAGAAAATATATATTTTTTTTTCTATTTTAGAATTAACCGTTAAAACCGTATTTCCATAATAAATCTAAATCCGTCTTTTAATATATTATTATAATATACCTTTTGTGCTTCGACTTGGTTTACAAAGCAACTGATTCAGTCATAATGAACACAATTTACACAATCCACGACTTTTACTAAAGCATGTAAAAAGGACTCTAAATAATCTCCAGTCAATATCGTAAGCTTGTAACTTTAGCTCGCGGCTAAGATGCGCTGGAGTGATAATTGGGGTCATTAGAGGAAAAAGTCAGTGAACGTGAAGTTAACGGGCAACCCATTTTTATCTTGAAGAATTTTAAGAAGTCGTGATTGTAAATAACTGAAGTAACAAAGCATAAGTTATTGTGTTAAGAGGGTATAAGCTAATTGTGTACTCGGATAACCACAAATTATCCAGGTATACCAATTAACCGAAATATTGGTTAACAAAGTTTACAATTAAGGAAACAAGTACAGCTGGGAAAAAAAAAACGCTCCACCCTTCGTTTCTCGGCTGCTATTGGTCAAGGAACTTTATGAAAGGTGTCATTTTTCAGGAAATAGCGTAAGTAATTTAGAACTGGCAACAAAAATTGCATAAGGGGTCGTATACATATTAAAATGAGTACCAACTTTGAAAATTCCAATGGCAACACCCAATTTTTTTTACATAAAAATGTTCAGCACCTTCAAAATACCCCATGTAAAACAAAGTATGATCTAGTTCGCATTATTTGCTGAGATATTAAAGCATTAATTTTGAACTCGTTTAGGGGGACATCTCTAAAGTGAAAACAGTAATATTTGGGTTGCGTCAATTCAAAACAACAAACTAACTGGGTTAACATAATCTCGCCAACGGATGCTAGAATTTAACTTTCTTCACTAATATTGTGATTTTTTAAATGTTTTTTTATTTTGAAATTATAAATTCAGAAATAAAACAAAGACTAGAAGATAAAAAGTTTTGATTTTAATTTAAGTCGCAATCATATACGGTTATTTCTAACGAACAGATTTTCAAATGCGATTAGTTATAATCACATTGACTAACATGATTATTGCATTAATGTTTTACATTTTTTATGCAAATTTTTGTTTCATTAATATTGCTGCAAAAAGTTAGTTAAAAATTTGTCGCCCTTTATCGGTAATATAAACCACGTATTTCAAAACGAGGGTTACAACCTTAACACGATATTTAAGGAAAGCAAAATAAAATTATTCAGAATGATTGGGCAATGATTTATAATCAAGGAAAGTGGGCACTAATAATTTTAAATAAGCAATGTGGTAACAATAAAATGTACTGAAAACCGAATTCCAATTATATTTTAGCATATTTATTTTTGATACTCACTTCTTGAAATTGTATTGGAAATAACACATATTTAAACACATAGTAATTGATATAATTTAAAGTTAATCCGACAAACAAAATACATTGCATGCACTTGAAATAAGAAAAGATTTTTAGATTTTTTTCAGACATCAATAATTTGAATAAACATTTATCAACAAATGCTTTTCAATCACCAAACGATAATGCAAGTTAGGATCGAATTCGCCAAGTAATTTTTTACACGATCCCTAAAATTCGTCTTTTTCAGTTTTTTTACAATAACTCGGCAAATAATTGTTTTTGAATAAAAAAATTTGGGATTTTGGTTCTACTTGATCTACTTTATCGATTTATGTAAAAAAAATTTGGGGTTGCTATTCATGTTTTATTTTTTATTATTTAAATCTAAATAAAAAATTATTAAAACTGAAAAATTGATGAAAAAACTTGTGTGATTTGTTTTTGGAAGATTAAGAAGTATATAATGAAAAAAAATCTTTCTTTAATTCCTTTTATTTGTGGATATATGAATAAAAGTTTTTGAAACTTTTTTAACATTATGGGCGTTCAACTTTGAATGCTTATAGCTCAGCAAATAATGCAAAGTAAATAATTCTTTTTTACAGATGGGGTATTTTGAAGGTGCTGAACATTTTTATGTAAAAAAAATTGGGTGTTGCCATTGGAATTTTCAAAGTTGGTACACATTTTAATATGTAGACGACCCCTTATACAATTTTTGTTGCCAGTTCTCAGTTTCTTACGCTATTTCCTGAAAAATGACACCTTTCACAAAGTTACTTGCCCAATAGCAGCTGAGAAACGTGGGGTGGAGCGTTTTTTTTCCCCCCAGCTGTACTACCCTAAAATCGTGTTTTTGTTGTTTCTAGCTAATTTTATCAATTAACTCCTGTGAGCATGGGTGCTAATTTGTAAAAGTCTATTTTAAGTAGTAGGAAGCCTTTTCTGGGTTATTGCCTAGCCTTCGAAGAATTAAAACTTTATTTACGATTATCTCGCACAGCACACACAGTTTCAAATTTGGCAGTTCGTGGGATACTGAAATCCATAAGGCTATTGCAAAAAATATGTTCAAGCTCTGGTATTCTTCTATATTTCTTGTATTGACCAAATGTGTTTTTAAAAAAATATGTGGGTGGAATATTACCTACTACGTGGATTTTTTAAAATAAATTTTCGAAGTCGAAGAAAAGTCTAGTTTAAAAGTAAATTTGAACATAGAATCTATAAATAGGCTAGTAGTAACCTATTCCAAGTCATTTTTAACAAATGACATATTAAAAAATATCCTATTTATTTAATATACATTTAAATATATTTTTATATACATTTCATCGCTGCATTATATTGACACACGCAAGTACAACTTTTTTTCGTATCTAATCTTTTATTATCAGAAAAATTAGCTATCACAACACCCATTTGTTCGAATAATAACCATTAATCAATGTTCTATTATGCACATTTCTCCTTCGTCTATTATGGCACTTTGTAGTAGCATAGTATCATACCGAGTTTATCTTCCATGTTCGTCTTTTTCGTAGGATAATGGGTCAGTATATTTTATTATGTTAGTAATAACGTTGATGCACGGAGGGAGATTTCATCAATGATGTATTAGTTACCATAAAAATAGCATATATTTCTTAAGGGATATTATATATACTCTGATGGTATATAAATTACATTTAAAAAATAATTGTTTACTTTTTGTGAAGTATGGGTAGATCGATTTAAAAAAATGTATAGCCTTTTTTATTTTATGCTGTGCATTAATGTTTTTATTTCTTTGTATGATAAGCTAGAGAGAAAAGTCAAAATATCCAAATTGAAAATTTCCGTAGAAAAGTTTGAAAACGCAAGTAATTTTAAGTTACCGATTAAGGCCCGATTCCATTTGCCAGGTGTCCAGCGGATAGTGGACAAGGGCACAATCAAACGAAAACACCCCTCCGGCTCTGACCGTCGCTGATTTAATTATTTTATTTCAAATTTTCAACTTTTTGGTGTCCGCCAAAGACGGTAAACATCAAAGGTTTTTCGTTGTCCGTAAAGGTTGATTTAATTGGATGAAATTATGGAAAGGATGAAATTTAATTAAAAATTTAGTCAAGTTGCTGCTCGAAAATAGCCAAAACAGTTCTAACGTTAACTTCACTTGCAAATTACGACGCCATTGTGCAGCTCTAATGCGACGTTATTTAACTCAAGTCTTCCTGAACGTGTTTGCAGAAATAACGTTTTTCTGGATCTTTTAATTCTCCGTGTTGTGTCAATGTCATGTTTAGTGCGGTGTTATTCCAAAATCATCGAACTACAGCTTTTTAAGTGTATCTGTGCCCATTTACCTTTAAATTAAAATTCCTACTTGGATGGTAGTTTCAATAAATATTGAGTGATTACCTCCACGTTTTAAAAAAGTTTTTTGCCAATGGTATGATTATGATGTTCGCCAAACGTAGCAAGAGCACCTTTAAATGTCTACTTTTAAATTGAAATTACTACTTGAGTGGTAGTATAAATAAACATTTAGTCTAAATGGTTATAAACATAGCATCAAACACATCCTCCACGTTTAAAATAGGGTTTTTGTAATGGGATGATATTCGTCAAGCTTATCAACTTTAAATGTGTGTTCTTTTAGTGGACAACTGGCAGGTGGAACCACCTCTGTCCTCGGCGTTACGGTCTAGGACAGATTTAGTGCCACTATATTCCAAAATCATCGACCCATGTGTTTTTAGTTTGTCTGTGTCCGCCTACCTTTTAAACTGAAATTTCTACTTGGGCGGTAGTTTCAATGAATATTTTGTGTTTAAGTTTTAAGCTAGGGTTTTGCTAATGGAATGTCATGATATTCGTCAAGCTTAGCAATTTTATATGTGTGGTGTTTTTTTTTTGGGCTTTGTCAAGTGGTAAAGTGACACCTCTTTCCGGAAAGTCGAGAATTAAAATTTTTCGTCGTGAATCGACGGACAGGTAGATAACGACACGAGCAAAAATAATCAAGTCTTTAATGTTTCCGATTTGTCCTCATAAAAAATGAGAAAGAAACAATAGAGCTGAAAAAACACATGAAGCAAGTGTAACCTACATTTTGGGAATTATAAGATTTTGTAGCACGCAAGCAGAATAAAGTTCTCAGTAGTTGAAAAAAAATGATTGTGCGTTATTTGATAACTATATAATTATACTTGCTTGTAATACTTAGTAAGAAATATGCTACATATCAGTCAAAATGAATGAGTCCACGAAGTGGGGAATAGTTTGTTTATCGAAAAAATTATTTTCGTATTCTGACTATATGGGTTTCGGCAATTTTTAATGTTATTGTTATTGTTTATTTTCATTATTTTCGTATATTAAAAATTTTTTTTTACTTGATAAAACTGTGACAGACGTTCTATTCATTAGTTTTAACGAAAAATAGCTTAATTATTTTAATTACCATCAAATGGGGTAACTTTGGTTCAAGCACAAAAAACCTTCGAATTGACTTTTCCTCTGGAATATTTTTTTTACTCACTGGTTAAGACAAAGTTGCCATTAATTGAAAATGCAAGCACATTAAAAGAGTATTCAATGAGAAGTTATTAGCTGGAATTGCTTGGGCCAAATTTAACCTCCAGTTACAAAGTTACCCCATTCGACGGTAGTTAAAAACAAAATGTCATTGTTATTTCGCGCTCTTTCTAATCTGGGAAGGTTTTTTGTAAATGTTTTGTAATGATAGAGTGATTAGGTAGAGTTTGAAGATAGGTTTCTTTTACCTACTGGAATGTGATGAATAACGTGGTTTATGCATATTAACGAAGCATGTAGGGTGTAATATTGCTATTATCATGTATGATTGTGCTGATTACATTCCGTTTCTATGGACCGTAATCATTAAGGATATTAAAAAAAAAAGATTGACGTATGATAGCAGTATTTCAAAATTGATAGGCATGTTACAAAACGGTTATATTAAGTGATTAACAAAAATAGCTTTTTACTTATACTACTATAAAAATGAAATAAAAAAAATGAAATGAAATATAATATACTATAGAAATGAAATAAAAGGCACCCAATTCTTTTTTTTAAAAAACTGAATCGAGTACAATTAAATTTTAAATTTTTAAACTGTTTGGTTAAACATACATGTATTTAACCCACCCACAGACAAAATAATAAATATCTCGTTGTAGCATATTTTTTTTAATAATCCTAATGTTCAAAGTTCTTTTTATATATTTTTCACTTTAATTATTATATATGTGTGTGTGTGGGGGGGGGGGGGGTTACAAAGCTGTATAGGATTAAAAGCTGTTTATGGCAAAACAAATAGAATTTGGGGTTTGCAGTAGGAATGAAAAGATAAACACTTGGGTTTTATTTGAACAATTCCGTATAAAGGTTATACATTTTCTAGTTATATTGTACGAATGTTACCTCAATTTTATTTTTTCTAATGGTTATAATATTAAAAACTTTGATTATAGATGTGGGGAATTTAAATTTCATCAATTTAATATGCCTACCACTTACCTTACTTTATTTAAATAATTTTTAATTATTTTTCTATTGGTACATTCTTATGTTAAACAATAAAGTATTTTATTTTCTTTCTTACGTTAGATAGTTTAATTCGATAGATTTTTATAAATCAATACTCGTCTTAAGAACAAAAAGATGGTTTATTCCAAAAAGCGAATAAACTTACAATATGACTGCCGCTAAATATAAGGAAGCATTTCGAAGCAAAAGGAAAATAACTGAAGCACAATTTTCATCCACATTAAAACTGTTTTTGTGGTTTTTTTTTAATTTATATAATTTACGTAATATACGCGGAATTCCGGAATTCGTTATCTGCGGTTGTCGTGCTACCCAATTTTGCGGATAATGGGGAAATAACTGTATTTTTCTGTCAAATCCCACACTCTTTCCGTGAATAATAATGCTTTATCTTTAATTAAATTGTATTTTCTTCCTATGCCTGTTTCAGACTTTTTAAAGCAATTGTTTATGATTTTTTCTGACTTAAAAAGCATTAATTGCTTCTTGTAATAAATTAAATTAACTTTTTAATAGTAAGTTCTATATTAATTAGTATGCAAAAATTTTACAAGGTATTTTCATTTTGTTTTAATACTTTTTCACGTTTTTTTTAGGAAGTTGCAAATTTAGTTTTCAATATGTCTAATTATTCCACCCCTCAGTAGAAAAAAAAATATTTAGAAAACCTGAAAATATGTATTGCATATAACAGACTTGGATTTCTAAAATTAATGCACTAAACCTTAATTTGTAGAACATAGATACTATGAAATTTATTATTGTTATTTTTTAATTTAAAATTTATTTTGGTTCTATTGATTAAACAATATTCCCAGCATTGAGTATAATTAGTATGTACTTTGAAATTTTAAAAATTTATTTGGAAAAACACACACTACAGATAAAAATCTATTTACAGTGGTGTATAAGAAAAAGAAAAAACACAAATATCAAACACAAAAATAAAACCGCAATACACTTAAAATATATATATATATGCTAAAAAGACATAATAATCGAAATTAATAATTATCTGTGAAATAAAAACATAAGCCTAGTGGAAAATCACTTGATTGATCTTAAAATTGAGAATGAAGTCCAACTTTATTAGTTATGTTTTATAATTTTTATTTAATTCATTGAAATACATAAGTTTTTTTTTAATTGATGATATTGCTAAACCTGAATTTTTTTATTTCTGTGTTTTAGGTGATATAACACAAAAAGGGTATGAAAAGAAAAGGTCTAAACTGCTGGCACCATATATGCCGGCCAGAAGCCAAGGTAACCATTTATAAGTATTTCTAATTTATTTTACTAATTAGTAATGTGATAGAAAACAACATATCTGCTTTACCTGCCAGGCAATCTGAGCACACAAAACATTGATTATTCAAATTTTCAAATGATCTGATTTTTCTACTTAAAACTTAAACAAAACCCAGGTTTTTGACGCATTCCTTTGTGAAAGGAATGAAAAGATGTGGTAGGTAAAATTTAATTGTCTTTCGTTTGCTTAATTTAATATAAGCCAACGGAGCTTAGATAATCACAATTTACTTTTTAAACAATCTCTACTTAAGTTCTCGGCCCAACAGCTAGTATATGGCACCTTTAGTAGTGGGCCTGGGGTTTTGTGCCCATTCCAGCTTACATGACCAAGGGCAGGGTGCTGGCCTATGTCCCGGTAAGGTGGTCAGCCTCGCGCAGAATCCCAATGTTTAGTTCCCAAGTATGCTTGGTCCTCATTTTATTGACCCACTTAAGAGATACAATTAATTTAAACAATCTTGTAAAGTAATTTATTACTTTTAGGTTTATTCAAATTAAACTGTGTAACATATATTTTTTTTTCATAATTCTTTAATAATTTCATAATTTCTTTTCTTTTTTAGTCTTTACTTTTTATCCCTCATATTTCAGTTTCATGCTATTAAATTATTATTAAAGCATTTAAAACCATAATGGAAGAAATTACCTTTTGGTCCTTTTTAAATTAATATAATTTACTTTGGCAAGTGTTATATGCCAACACATCTTGATAGCTAGCAATAGACGAAAATATATTTTAAAGTATGTTTGGCAGAGATTTTATAAGTAATGGATGTTTAATTTTTTCTGAGAGGCACATCCATTTGATGTAATTTAGTCCTAAAATATTTCTTGTTGTTGTTATGAATGCACAAGCAATCTCTATCAGTTTTTTGTAATTAATGGTCATTTCTAAAAAAAAATTTTATGCAAAATGTCCATACAAAAACTTTGTTTTTGGCAAGATTTTGAAATCGTATTTTTGCCCTTGTGCTGTATAATTTTTTATACAAATAAAATATTGATGCCTGTCTGATGATTTGATATCGGTGTTTTTTAGAAGCTTAAGATTTTTTGTTTATGATAGAAAAGTTTGTATTAAGAAAAACTGTAAAATAAAGTTGTGAAGTAAATTCTATAAACATACATTTTCCTCTGGAGGGAAGAGGATATGCAAATAATGTATTAAAATGAACTGATAATATTTATAATATTTTAAGGTGCTGCTAGTCCTTCTACTAGAGCCAAAAAAAGAGCTCAACGTAGACTTACTCGTAATGAAAGTCGATATCATTCAGGTTTGTATTTTCTTTTTTATACTAAAATAGAAATATAAAAATGTACATGTTGGATCATGCACTTGAAAGAGTATTTGTATTATTTATTGTACCCATCAATTTTCTTTGTGAAATTCAGCCATTGATAAAAAAAAAAGCTTATCTTGTGAAGATGAGCCTCTAGCTAAGTACTTTTTATAAAACACAGATAGATGAGAGGTTTAGTAAAAAAAAGAATAAGCTGTAATAGGAAAAAAACAGTTTGAACACAATTATTTTCCAATTTGTACAATTTAGTGTTTTCGACAGCAATCTAATTATTGTTGCTGTTTGTTGACAAATATAGCCCTCTAATGCATACTGTTGTCATATGGCAACAAGTAACATAATCCACTTCATTCTATTAAAGTAGAGCTCCCTCACGACCAATCTGTGTTTTTTCATCTATTACATTCCATTTTGAAGTTTTTGTTACTAATAACCCTCATAGATAACAGTAGTAAAAGTTCAAGAGGGTTATTTTAAAATATATTTAGTTGTTTTCTCTAGTCATTGTTATCAAAATTGGAATTTTGTAGTTAATTTTTGGCAAAATTTTTAAAAATTGAAATTTTTAAAATTCTAATGCAGTTAATTTTTTTCAGAATGAAAAAAAATTCACGCATTACAAGAAAATAAACAAATTTAGTTTTTCTTTATATTTTGTTCTACTATTAGCATTAAAAGGAGTTATTTAATGTATGGTTTTACAATTTTTTAAAATAGAAGTTCGACAAGAGGCTGTCCAGCAAGCCCTTGCTGCCATGCAAAATAGGCCAAAACCGTCAGTCCCTATGCCATCTAAAAGAACATCTGTTATGGCTACTTCTCCTTCTAGAGAACGCCATGCAACAGGTATCGTATAATTGATTGTGCCTTTTAAAAGTGTGATAAACCTCTTCAGTACCACAGGCATATATGCCCATTACAGTTGAACTATTTAATTTACAATTCCTAATTTTCTCCCTATTGACTGCATCATTTTATTGTCAAGTGAAATAAAGGTGAATGGTGAAAATTCTGCCATGTTTGTTTGCTCATTTAAATTTTTAATTGCCTAATTTCAAAATAGCTTACCATTAACGGATTATTCGCTAGCAGAATGTGGTAGTGTGATTAATGCAGCAACTTTTTTTCAAACTTTTTTATTCCAAAATGAGTCTTTGTTTTGTTGGGGGGTTTCTCTATAAAATATTGATTGTGCTATGTCTTTATTTGATTATTAATACTTTTGCTAATACTTTATAAAGAACCACAAATAGTACTTCTACAACTTATTCATCATTCTGCATCTATCTGAAAAACATGCGATTGTGGTATATTTTTATAAATTTGTTTATTGGACGTTTGTTAAATATCTATGATCGAATTTTACTATAATGGAGAAGTTTTCCTTTCATAAGACCACATTTTTTGGTAAATTTTATCCCAAGGTTTTTATTTTGAAAATTTTGTGTTGCAGATTCTTCTTCAGATGACGATAGTGCTCTTAATGAAGGAAGTACACCTGAGCAAGAACACCTTCCCCCTCATAACATTCATCAAGCAACCACTTCACAGTCAGATACTTCCAGTACATCTTCTACACGAGAAACACCTTCTCCGCAACAGTGGTATAATGGAAGACCTAACAGAGTAGATGATTATTGGGGTTGTGCTAGTCCTATGACAAATCTTGCAGATGTTATGCAGAATCTCACTCCCAGTAAGTTTTTGTAATTATGTGTTTTCAATATAGTTATGTTTGATTTAGTTTAGAGTCTCTCCATATTGACTTGTACATACAGAAAAGTCATGGTAGCTTGTAGTTTCTACTAGATGAGGAATACTTCCCTTCACTTTGTACCCTCCAGGCAATAGGGATACAGTGATAACATTATAGTGAACCCCCGGATCGCTTTCTACATATTTCTCTAAAGCTGTCATTGCTCTATTTTTGTTAGTAAAGCCAATAGCAAGTGGCTCTAGTTTTCTAAAATTAACTTTCTTAATATATTTTTAATAAATTTACAGAAATATCCAAGTAAACTTTTACTTGATTAATTCTTACTTGAGATTTTTTAGTTCTTACTTGAGATGTAATTTAAATGTTTTTGATTAATAAATTTTTTATTTAGGTAGAGCTCACTAACGTGCAAAATTATACTGCCTCATTTTGAAGGTTACTATTGAAAAAACTTTTGATGTGCTAGATTTTATTAAAAGTTTTTTCTTATGTTTTAAAAACTAAGTGGTACATGCTTTGTTTTAGTAGGGAACTAAAATGTATTTCGTGTTGCTGTATTTTTTTTTGTTTTCCAATTTCATTAACAATTTTCTGAACTTTCTGTATTTTTCAAAAAATTTTGTAAAGAATTTGACATTTAAAATGTTTTTACTGGATAATTTTTTTTTAATTAGTTCTACTTCTTGAAATTCACTAATAACTTTTTTAATGTAGGTTTAAGTGTTCAACCTGATGTTACTAATACCTCTGCCGAAGTCACCAGATGGACATCTGCTGATCATGTAAATCGTTATAATCAAGCTCATATGACTTCTGTTCGTATTACTCATCATTCATCTACTGGTCTCAGCTATGATAGTGGTAAGTTTATAAACACAATATGTATATTTGAATCACTCTGAGATTTGGATCTCGACTAGTTTCGACTCGAGTTTTCGAGTGTATGAAAAGCCAATGATTTTTTAATAAATTATCTTTTTTTGTGTGACAATTTTAAGATCTCTGGAGTGTGCAAATATTGGGATCATGCCAAAGTTTTCGGATTATTAGGATCGTTGGAGTATATATCTCCGAAATTTTACAAGTAACTTATAGCTGAGAGTTTTCCGAATAAAGGATAGCTGGAGTTTTTCCTGTTTATAAAATTAACAGGAGGGTTTTCCAATTGCAGAATCTATGGAGTTAATAGATCTCAGTATCATCAGGTCTAATGATTATAGAATCTTGAGTAGAACTAACATAGTATCACAAGAATTTTCGATTACAGCCTCTACTTGCCGCCAACCAAAAGAATTGTTTCAGATTTTTATGAATTGAAAAAAATCAATTAATTTTAAACTTTACTTTCGAATTAGAAACTAAGTTCTAGGTTTCTTCCTAATTGTTACTTCCTTATTATTCAAAATTATAAAATTCCTTTTCTTATTCCGGAATTTCCATTCGTTTTGTCTATTTTTATTAATCTGCATTATTTCATCTCTATTTCCTATATAAAAAAAAATCCTCCCATTTTTTATCTATGCCGTTCGTAAAGTGCAAAACTAACATTTAAATATATATATATAATTAAAAGAAACGCAGAAGGCGATTTTTGAGAGAGAAAAAAACGATTTCGGATTTTAGACGGTTTTCCCCGCAGGAAACCATTTTTTTGTTTAGACCGGTCTCGTGAAAAAAAACCCGGTTTTTCCGTCAAACCGATTGCAGAAAAAACGGTTTCGGTTTTTCATCCTTAATGTGTTTCGAATAAGGGTGGAGGAAACTATAGTAGAGTTTATTAGACATTAAGAGAACTTCAGGTCTTATTTTTATAGAATCGGATATCTGAAAAAAAAGCTGATTTTTTCTATGAATATTTTAATATGAATACATAATTTATGGGCAATTGGTTGCTTATTAATCTGCAATTTTGAAAATTTTTTTGTATTTAATTTATAATTTTTTGTTGTTTTGCCTTCCTGTTTTTTCATGCTAACTTATGAATTAACACTTTCTTTTGTTTTGTCAATCACATCACTGCGCTCAGCCTTGCGGCTTGATTTTATTTAATATTGTCATCAATAAAAACAATTGAGCAGTTTTTTTGTTCAGATAAATATCTATTTTAGATTACCTATATAGTTTTATTTGTTTCATTTCTTATACTAGTTAAATTAAATGTATGAAGTTAAAAAGATGTTTTATATACAATGTTTCTCATTGTAAAGCATGAAATAAAACAAATATTTACAGTTAAAATATAAATATTGACTTGTTGGATTTCTGGAGCTCGGAGAAATAAAATTTTTAGAAATCTTAGTGATTAAATTTTGTTAAGCTTTAGTTAAACATTTTAAGGAATTTTAAGTTATTATTTTTAATTTTTAATAAATATGTAAAAATTGTTTAGGTGGAATATATATTGCAATTATTTTAAGTTATCTAAGTTCGTGCTACATCAAGGGTTGAGCCTTTTAATTTGCTAGAAATCACAATAGTTCATTTTGAAAATTTAAAAATATTATCTTTGTAGTATTTTTTAAATATGCATTATAGAAAAATATTCTTTTTAGGTACGGGAAAATGGAAAGTTTCCGCCAAAATTCAACAGCTTTTAAATACATTAAAGGTAACCTTTATACATATGTAATGTAAATATTGCTGTTATGTTTAGTCTTTAAAAAACTCAGTTATTAATTGTAGACCATTTAAATGTTAATATATCATTTGTTTATACAATACATAAATAACTTTATTGTTGGCAGAAAATGCCAATTTTGAAGGTGCATTTTATGTTAAGAGTGTCTTAACTTGTTATAAGACTCTTGCTTGTTTAGTACCCTATTAGCAATAGTTATTGACATTTGTTTGAGTGCACCCTTAATCCAAATGTACACGAGATGATATCAGCACCTGGTGAACCAAAACCTATTGAAAAAATTGTTTTTCTTCGATATCGGTTAAAGGTTTAAACACCACATCCTCATTTTCATCTTAAAATTATTAACAGGGTTCATGCGCTTATGAAAAGTCATGAAAAATCATGAATTTGGACATTGGTAAATTTTGTCATGAAAAGTCATGAATTTGAGCAAAAAACCACCAAAAGTCATCAATTTGGGCAAAAAAATGAGTAAAAGTCATGAAAATCTATGTATATGTATGGGTATTGTTCAAAATCATAAGTCTACTTGCTTTTCCTCTTATGCAAATATAAGTTCTTGATAGCGGCAACACCAGGCTGTAGCGTACCGGTGACGGCAGTCGCGTTTGTTTACTTTCTTTTTCACCGAAGCTTCTATTAACATGACCATGATACTTGTACGCATGTGCAATTACTGGTTTATGATCATTAGATATGGAAAAAATAATTGTTTACTTAATATAAAAGTATATATTAGAAGACAATGCATTGCAAAGCAAATTTCATAATTTCTCGAATTGAAAATTCTTATTTTTGGTCCGATTCCTGGAGTCATGATTTTTTTTTATTTCGGTCATGAATAGTCATGAATTTGAGACGTATCATTTTAGCATGAACCCTGTATTAAAGAATAAATTGAAATTAAAACTTGATTTTTACAGGGTGGCAAAAAGACCGGGAAATCAGGGAATTCTCAGGGAAATTTGCAATCCTTAGAATATCAGGGAAATCTCAGGGAAATTTACCGATTATCCCCCAATTTTTAAAATAACAGATTTTTTTTCGACGTAGAGGAACCGATCCTTTTGTGGATCCGTTCATTTGACCTTGTTCACTCTGGACCGACCCATTACCAGCGATCTCGTAGGGATTTGCCGGTCTGTAACGGGTCTTTCATTCGACGCGATATAGAGGATCCGGATGATCGTTCCATTTGTGGATCCGTTCTTTTGAACCCGTTCACTCCGGATCGACCCATTTTTAGCGGTAGCGCGCTCGGATTGGAATGAGTTTGTTTATTGTTATTGTTTCGTTCTTTATGGTTTCGTTTGTAAGCATGCTATAAAAATGCTAGTGAATTCTGCTTTCGTTTATATTCGTGTATTATTTTAAAGATGTTAGCGTCAGAAAACTAAACAGTATCAAGTTTTTTAGACTCTTACTTAAAACAATTCCCATGCATCGGAATTTCTCGGAAAGGACCCGATTTCCCTTTCAGCGCAGTGTGTGCTTGTGATATTAAAATTGCTCATGGTGGTTTAAGTGACATTTAAAAGCACATCAACTCGAAGAAACACCCTGAAAGTGTTGAAAAAACATCTAAAATTGGGAACTTATTTAGTTCTGGTGAAAACGATAGTGAAGTTATAAATGCAGAATTTTTGAAATGTTTACTTTATGAAAATATCAAGAACCACTGTAGGAAATGTTAATTATTTATTTTGTGTTGGGAGATAAAAGATGAAAATCACACCTCCTTTTTTGCTATTGTCATTTTATTTTTGTGTTTAAGTTATTTTTATATGTATTTCTTCAAAAATTAGTTTTTAAACAAAATTTGAAATCTCAGGGAAATTTTTTGAAAATATTCTGGAAATCAGGGAAATCTCAGGGAATTTCAATTTCTGTAGCCACCCTGTTTTTAAAAAGTGTTTACAAAATAATTCTAAAAGTATTGGAATATCTGGGCAGATTACTTGCTGCAGCAATTTTATAATGAGAATTGATTATTTTCCTTTTTATTTTTAAATTTTTTTAACACCTTGGTCAATTTAATCTTCTGTAAGTAACAACTTGTTATGGAAAAAATATTTCAATTTGTTTTGTTATTAATTCAATTTTGTTATTGCTTATTATTTTACTTTTTCAACACTCAATTATTACTTACTCTAAGATGCTTAATTTACTATTTTTTATCAATTGCATTTTAGTTTGAAAGCTTTTACACTTCTTTTTTGAAAATACTGAAAATTAGCAACTTATTTATTAATATATCCCTTCAAATTTTAATTTAGGTAAATTTTAAATTTTGCAGAGACCTAAAAGAAGACCCCTTCCGGAATTTTATGTTGATGATGAATCTGATTTAGAAAGTGAGTATTTCTTAATGTTCTTTGAGCTCTTGTACATACATTACATTGGGGAATAATACATTAATATATTACATTTTTTTTCTTTAAAAAACCCCCAGCTAAACAACTAGATCCTAATGCCCCAAGACCAGAAGGAAATATAATGGCTCCTATCACTGGTGAAGAACTACTAGTAAGTATTTTCTTATCTTTGAAATTATTAGAGAAAATCTATGACATGTAACCCCCTATCAATAAATGTTTACTTAATTTAATCATCTAGAAATGTGTATTGGAGATACAAATATTCAACCTTTCAACTGTATAGCTTATAATATTTAAATAGTTTAGTAAATAATGTTAATATACATCTAATAGTATACATTTCTACAAAATATATTTTTTTTAATATCATGTTTGGATAAGTTATATTGATTCAGTTGGTGCCTTAAGTTTTCAAATTATGAAATATGACTGTGCTAAATATTATTTAACTTAAAATGAAAATATATATATATATTTTAACTGTCTTTGATGTTAGTACCACATTAAATATTAAACTATAACAAACAGTACACATAATGATCAATCACTATGTATATTGGTCACTATAACTTTTAAAATAAAATTTGGATCTTCCTAAATTTTCTAAAATTTCCAAGAATTTTGATAGCTAATTTTGTTTAATGTGTGTTTGTGACCATGTGTTTATTCTTGAAGAAAATACTAGTTTAATTGTTTTTGAGTTAAACTCTTCTATAATGAAAATTTGCTCTAGGTTCCATCTGGTCTTCCACTTACATGTGAGGCAGCTATTAAAAGGTATGGTTCTGGGACATTTAAGGCTCCAGCTGCTACTGTGTTAGACACTACAGGGAAAATTAGTACACCTTTAACTTATGGTAAGTAATGTATATATTCTTTTTTTGCATAATTCCTTTTCATACAACATTTCCTGCACCATTTAAAAAAAACTTCTTTTGTTAATACCTTTTATGTTTTTCAGGTAAATTATTAAGTAGGTCTCAAAAAATTGGCTATAGTTTACTAAATAAAGTTGGGCAAAAAGGGGAAGTTGGAATAAAACCTGGTGATCGAGTAAGTTTGTATTTTTTTTTTAACTTTTAATTCTATTGGCTATTGATGTATAACAAAAGACTATGCAATGGGCAATAATTCATCTAAAATATTGATTTAACAAAGTTTTTTTACATGAAATTTTTCATGATATTAAGTATAAATTATTTTCATGATGATAAGTAAAATTGTTAAGAATATTTTATTTTCTCAATTTTCCTTTGAATAACAGTTTTTCATCAATCTTACCTACAAAAGAATAATGTTTTATATTCTTAAATAATTTATTGTCTTACTTAAAAGATTTAAATTTATTTTTAAAAACTTTCAATATTTATATTTAATATTGATAGTTGTTAAATCCAATAACAACTATCACACTTTAATTATATATCAAATGTAACAACGGAACACATACTGATACACTAAATACGGGTGCTGTTTTTTTTTCAACCTCCAATGGGCTCTAACAAAAAGACGTAACAAAAATACAAAAAAGATTTTTTTTACCAAAATAAAAGCAAAATACTGCTTATTTCTCTACATAATCACCTTGGCGATTAAAGCATTTCCAATATCTGTAAACTATCTTTGAAATACCCTCCTCATAAAATGTAGCCGCCAAGTGAGAAGTGAGATCTGTTAATTGTTTCTCGATGGCAGAAGGGAACAGTGCAACAGAAATTCATTACAATGCTGTTGAAATTTTCGAGATGGTCGAACTGATGTTCATGAAGAAGGGGACCAAGGCAGCAAGACGGTTGCTACAGACAGCATTGTTCAGCGAGTTGACCAAGTGTTAAGGGAAACTCGAAGGTTTACCATAAGTAAATTATCGATTAGCATAGTGGTTTGGATTGTAGCGCTTCCTAAATTACGTGGAGCTCAAAGAAACCGTCACAACTTCCTTCAAATCATTGGCAGCTACATTTTATGAAGAGGGTATTTCAAAGCTTGTTTACAGATATGACAAATGCTTTAATCGTCAAGGTGATTATGTGGAGAAACAAACAGTATTGTAGATAAATTTTGGAAATTTTTTTTTATGTTGATCTGTCTTTTTGTTGCAGCCCATCAGAGGTTGGGGAAAAAATACTCGTACTACATATTACTAATTATAATACAACATAGTACTTATTAATTAGCATTCTAGCTTTTAGGATTTCAATAAATATTATTGCTTGATGCATTACCATCTATAAATGACTTATTATTTCTTAGGTGGCATTGGTATACCCTAACAGCGACCCACTTTCATTTATGTGCGCATTTTATGGATGTGTCACTGCTGGAGTAGTACCTGTTCCTATTGAAGTACCACTTACTAGAAGAGTAATACATATATTTTGTTATTCGTTGTAATCTCTGGTATATATTTTTTTTATTCAAATGCTGTCGTGTAACCATTTTTATTCAAGTTCAAAAAACTTTGTGTGGTTCTTTACATCTTAGTTAAAATAATAGCTTTGCATAGCATTTGAAAATATAGTAATGATACACTATTGCTTGTTAATATACTTAAGCAGTGTAGGAGATTTTATTATAACTTACACTTGGTGCCAAAACGAAAGTTGATAAGATAAAAATATGTTACCGATTTGTTCCTTCCGTGGTTGTATAGTGTTCCATAAATTTCTTGCGGGTCCATCTAGAAAGTATGTTTAAACAGTAATTTTGTTTAAAGTTTATAAGATGTGAATATTATTATTGAAAATTGGGTAATTTTTTTTCAGAAAGGAGTGTTTTTATTAAATTCTGTTTATAATAATTTGTATTTAGTTATGTAACAAATGTTTCCAGTCAACACTAACAGATCATTCCTCTTCGCCTTCCATGGTTGTCCTTCCGAGTGACGATGATTTTATTATTACAGCTTGTTTCATATGCTGCTGATTTTTCCCCTTATCATAATTCAGTGTATTAATTTCAGCCTTTCGAACTTTTAATCAAATTCTATCATATAAAAAAGGATTGTGACACAGAAAAGCAGGCAATTTACAATTATTTGCTAAAATCTAAAATAGAAGTCAGCAAAAGTACTAAGTTATGCAGCGGGTGTTTTTATTCATTGCTCAGTAATGTTCCATTTGCTTTTTCCTTTGCATATTTACTACTTTGTTTGATCATCTTTCATTGGCAAAGAGTTATACTTATTTTTTTTAAACACTATCACTATTTTCATTTCAACAGGATGCAGGCTCTCAGCAAATAGGGTTCTTGTTAGGAAGTTGTGGCGTTAGCTATGCACTTACATCTGAAGCATGCTATAAAGGTCTTCCTAAAACTGCTACTGGTGATATACATGTATTTAGAGGTAAATGTTGTCATTTAAAAATAATTGAAGATATATAAATATATATTTATTAAATACATATCACAAGACTGTATGAAATTATCTTAGGATTTGCAATAAATTTTAACTTTTAATCCCAGGTTGGCCAAAATTGAATTGGGTTGTGACAGAACATCTGAGTAAACCACCCAAAGATTGGACTCCACCTTCTCGATTAACCGAAGAAACCCCAGCATATATAGAGGTAATTTTTATTTCAGTATTTGTTTTCAATATTTCAGTATTTATTTTCAATATTTCAGTATTTTCAATGCTTCAGTATTTTCAATGTTTCAGTATTTATTTTCAATATTTCAGTACTAAGTTTATGTATTATCCATAAGCTGTTTAATATTTCCTTATTTCAACCACTTTTTATTACAGTATACTGTTGATAAAGATGGAGCCATGAAAGGTGTAGCCATCACTAGAGTGGCAACTGCAAATCATTGTAGAACTTTAACTGCTGCATGCAATTACACAGAAGGTATACTAAAGAAGCTTAGCATTATTATTTTCGAATTAAAATCCATCTTAATTAACAAGTCCTTTACTTTAGAGCCCTTCTTAGTAAAAGAGAGAGGAATATGATAAAGTAGCAGCTGTGATAATGATTGTCTAACTAACCATTTGCCCACAGGCATGTCTGTTTTCTCCCTTGTAGAATTTGTATGGAAAGAAAAATTGAACTTTGAAATCATCAAAATAGATACTTGAAATTTTTTAAATTGTATATTTTTGTTTCTGGAAAATGTGAAGTGCCCAATTGAACCATTATTAAGCATAATCTTGCGAACCATTATTGAGCTTAATTGGGTGTCTGGTCAGTTCTGAATCTAGCTATGACTATAATTTTGCTTTAATAAGAGGGATAAGTTACCAAGACTGACAAATTTTCCAATTAGCCAACTTGGAAAATGAATAGTTTTGGTTTCTGGGTGGTTTTGGGATTGTTTGTCATATTTGTCTAAAGGCCATATCAAACGGGCGGTTTTTCCCCAACCCAACTGTTTTTCCAACCAAGATTGGGGGAAACTCGCTGTGTGCTATTAAGTTGGCTGACAGAGTTGGCCCAACTTTACCCCAAACACCAATCAAGTGAACAGGTGATGCAAGCATGATATTTTGATTATTAATCTGAATTTTATCTCTATGCACAAAGAGGAAATAAAACTCCTTTATTTGACATTACTAAATTTTCGATAAAAAAACTTGTAAAAGTCTTTTTTTTAACGATAATTGTTACTAGTTGTTATTGTTGATAATTGTTATTGTTGAGCCAATTTCCACACAAGATTTATTCTTATTTCTTAGAATCATTTAGCACAGCTCTTAGTCCAATTTTAAGCTATTTTATGGATTTTCTTTCGTAAATTCAATAATGTTATTTATCATTTGCTATATATAAAGTTAGATGGGTAAAATTGTCCCTTTTGTTCTAAATAAAAAAGATTGAAATTTTAAGCAAATTTCCAACAATTAAAGTTCGGGTGGGGAAAACCGCTCATGTGATATGGCCTTAAATCTTTTTCATAATGAAGGGCTCTAACTTATTTGTATTTCTTATGATTATAGGATAACCACTACAAAAAATATAGATTTATTTTTACTAGTATATTTACTCTACTAGTATACTTTGTATATTTACTCTAATTAACATATTTGGAAGTTTAAAATTTGAGCTTGATATAATGTCCTTTCTTTTTTCCTAATTGCCAGCAAAATTTCTGTTTTCAAAAAGCAATTGGTTGAATATATATTATTGAAGGTTTATTGAATATATTATTGAAGATACTTTAATTTTTCCTAATTGTTACATCTCAATTTAAAGCTATATGTTCACAAATATTTTAAACTATAAATATATGTTTAGAAAGAAATTAAATTATGTAATTTATATATTGTTAAATAAATTTTATTAAAACTATTTTAGGAGAAGTGATGGTGTGTGTATTAGACTTTAAAAGAGATGTTGGGCTTTGGCACAGTATTCTCACAGTGAGTATTTTTTCAATGCATATTTTAAGAATCAATATTGTTAATGTAATTATGGTAAATAAATTTAATTTATTGATAAACTACTAGATGACAATTGTGTTATCTCTAGAATGTCTTATTTATATGATCTAAAATTATTTCATTAAATTTTATTTGCCGAATTTTATTTTAATTAGCTGCTCAATTCCTTCTAGGCCATTTTGTATAACTTAAATTCATAACACTCATGCATATTGTAAAACTGTTACACATTAATTATTGTCAAATGTTGCACTTAATTTTGATTATGTAACCTATCCTGCTCTTACAAGATTTTGTAAATATTGAGATTACATGGTTAATATTACATGAGATTAAGACATATGAGGGATTGTCATTATTGTATATAGTTTGTCATGTATATTTTTTCTTTCAGAGTGTTCTAAATGGCATGCATGTAATATTCATTCCATATGCGTTAATGAAAGTGAATCCTGCATCCTGGTTAATTATGATCACTAAATTCAAAGGTATGATTTTATTATTCTGATTTCTTATAAAATAATGTCATTTTGAGGTGTGATTTAGGTATGAGAGAAAATGATTAAAAGTAAAGTAGTTTTAAACAAATTTCGCTTGTTAAGCAAATATTTAAAAAAGAAATTTCATTATTAAATAGAACTAATTATAAACCAAATGTGTTTTTTTTTAATATATACTTTTGCATAATGGGAACTGATATTATTTTTTATTTTCAGCAAGTGTTGCAATATGTAAATCTAGAGATCTTCATTGGGGATTGCTGGCCACAAAAGACCACAAAGATGTTAATCTTAGCTCTTTGAGGTTACTTCTTATTGCAGATGGCTCCAATCCATGTAATTTAATTTAAATTTTAATTGAATTTGAACTTCTCATATTGTATCGAAAATTGCTAAAGTTTTTTTTTTTAATACATATTTAGGGTCTTTATCCTCATGTGATCAGTTTATAAGTGTGTTCCATAGTCGGGGGTTGCGTCCTGATTCAGTCTGTCCTTGTGCTGCTTCACCAGAAGGTCTTACAGTTTCTATAAGAAGGTAAAGAAAATACTGGTTTATAATAAAAAATATTTTAATACTTATTCTCATTATGCAACTTTTATCTAGCCTTCTTTCCCTCTTGATTTGTATAAACAAATTTCTAGTGAACATAGCCTCTCGCATTTTTTGTTAGAAGTTAGAGAATTAGTGAAGAGGGGTCATTGTCTAACTTCACAGTAAATGTTTTTTCATGTAATCGTAATTTTGTTGTTGTTTAGTCTCTTAAAATAAATTTTTTGGTAAATAATTAATTTTGGTTCATATATTACTAAATTTTCTTTTGTTCAAAACAATTTTTTTTCTAAAATAGTGTTCATTATCGAGTTGAAAATACCTCTTATATATCTAGTTAGCTATTAAATATTGATAATTAATTTATAATATATTTTGTAGGCCTGGGCAAATCTTAGGACCTGTATCTTGTGGTCGTGGAGTTTTATCTATGTCAGCTTTGAGTTATGGCGTAATAAGAGTTGACCAAGAAAATAGTTTAACATCTTTAACCCTTCAAGATTGTGGACAAATTATGCCAGGAGGTATATATATTTTATTGTTTTCTGTACACTCGTGTTTTAAGAACTTTTTAATTTTTTTTTTCACCTGCCATATTAATTTCAGCCTTTTCTGCAATTGTAAATGTGAATGGTCTACCTTACTTATGCAAAACTGATGAAGTAGGAGAAATATGTGTTTGCTCATATGGAACTGCTTCATCATACTGGGGATTGCAAGGCTTGACAAATACAATTTTTAAAGTAAGTTATAGTTTACTTACTTTACTTACTCTTTTTTTTTTACTTTAATGACATTTGGTAAAAACTGAAGCTAAATTGGAGTAATTAAAAATCATTGAATTACACAAAGAAACTTGGTTAACAACTATATACCAGTCAGGTTCTTAACTAGTTTTAAATACTTGTTCTCTATACTTGTTTATCAGCCACTAAAAGAAATATCAAAATGAATGTATATGTCGATTGAAAAACTATACGTCTATGATTATTTTGTAGATGCAGCCTTTGTATGCTGATGGCACACCAGTTAATGATCAAAACTGGGTGCGAACAGGACTACTTGGATTTATTGGTCCGGTAAGTAAAACATATCTTATGACATTTCAAAGTTATTTACAAATTATTTTGTTCAGGCAATTATATCTAGTTAGAGAGCAACTCTGGTTGGAAGGAAAATTTGTTTATGTGTCCATAGTGGAAGAAAAAAATTAGGATGCCCATAATTCAGTTTCAAGTGTCCCAATTCTTTGCACCCTCTTCCATTTTGATATTATCTTATTTTGATCTTGTTTCAAATTTCCATTGCCAAGTTTACATATATATTAATTAGTATAAAGAGAGGTTTAGATTTTTATGTTGCATTGGAGCTGTAGCACAAAGATCTACAACTGATAATTTGGCTCAATGAGAATAACTAAAATTATAAAAAGTTTTAATTCATCTTTCTTCTTTTATTAAACGGGGAAGGCAGCTATAAAACAAAAGAAAGTGTGGTGGAGATTTTTTATTAATTGAAATGAGGGGGCTGCATGATAATTTTCTTGAAAAGTTTGGTGTGCATCACCCCACATCTCCCTACACTTCTAGAACATACCATTTAGTTTAGGTTTGTGGGTCGGACAAAAAAAAAACACTTATGTTTTGTATGCCTTGCTTATAATATTTTTAAAGCTAATTTGTTGGTTTTAGCATTAGTGTACATGTTTATATGATAAATATTATTTAATAATTTGTGTGTTGAACATAGAGCAAGAAAACAAAGGTTATATATTACCCAAAGTCTGCTATTAGCCGTTTTTTATTTTCATAGGTTTTATTGTGCTTAATAATTGCAATGTTTACATATTTTTAGGAAGGAAAAGAGCTTTATTATGGTTTTTAGTTTAATTTTCATCAAAGCAATGCATAGCAAATATTTGTGTTGCATTGGTTACTTGTTCAGACTTAAAATTTTAGTACATATTTTGTCTTTGTTATTAATTTGCAGTAATGTCCAAAGAATCTATATATGTATGATTAACCACTTAACAGTTTGGATATGCATCTTATTTTCAATAATCTTCCTTTTTGCTAACTATATCTACTGTGCCTTGTACTTATTTCCGGTTTACTTACTTACTTATATATTATACCTTTTTAAATTTAAAACTTCTGTATTATTTTCATAAGGATCCAATCAAATCTATCAACTACAAACCAATCTTACAATTTTCCTTTCATTATTATTTTGTTTTTTATCTTTAATCTTTTATCATATTTTAGGGTGGCCTTGTCTTTGTTTGTGGAACAAGAGATGGTCTGATGCAAGTTAGCGGTCGAAAACATAACACTGATGATATCATTGCCACAGTATTAGCAGTAGAACCTATGAAATTTATTTATCGTGGAAGGTATTTAAATTACTTTATTGTGCTTTTGTGAAAAGTTTTTATTCTTATGTCGGTTAGAATCAATTATAAATTTTGGTTTTGATGCTCTTTCTTTAAAGTTTCTATTTGTTTCCCTGTATTATTTTTGTTATAGAATTGCAGTATTTTCTGTGAAAGTGTTGAGAGATGAAAGAATTTGTGTTATTGCTGAACAAAGGCCAGACTGTGCTGAAGAAGAGGTAATTTTGTATGAATTTAAAACCTGCCATAGTTTTTATCCCAATATTTAACTTTGAATTAATTTTTAATTTATTTTTTAGAGTTTTCAATGGATGAGTAGAGTATTGCAAGCTGTTGATAGTATACATCAAGTAGGAATCTACTGCTTAGCATTAGTTTCTCCAAACTGCCTACCAAAGGTAAATATAAACTCTTTAATTTATCCTATAATATCTTATATGTTATTTATAAAGCTTTTAAATTAATTTAAATTACCTATTTCATAAACTTTTTAATTAATATTAAATTAAATTTTATTTTTAAAATGTAATTTTAATAACAAAATAAATTAGTTTACTGTTAGAGTAAGTACTATTGCAAATTTTACTAGCCATATTAACATTATTGACCACATTGTCCTACTTTGGTTACACATGATACATTACATTAAAACATGTTTAAAAAGCTTCAGTGTGTAATCCTTAAGTTCAAGTTTTCTTAAAATTTAAAAACATCTGATATTTTATTTCCTTTTTTAGACACCTTTAGGAGGCATTCATTTGTCTGAAACAAAGCGTAGATTTCTTGAGGGCAGTTTGCATCCAGCTAATGTACTTATGTGTCCTCACACCTGTGTTACAAATCTTCCCAAACCAAGAGAAGTTCATCCCGGTAAGTAATGGAATTAAAACTTTTTTATCTAAAATTGTGGGAAAATTTTGCAACTTGCACTAAAATGCAGAAAATATACAGTGGTAAAACAAACTTGAGTATTTAACTTTTGTCTAAAATGTGCTTTGCATAACTTAAAAATTGTTGGCTTAATTTAAGGGGAAATATACACGGGTCTCTAACCCAAAGTGCATTTGTGTTAAAATAGTGTTTTTCATCTGTTAAATGTAAAAGCTGTCTTATTTTTGGGAAATAAAAATTGTTTTACAGTTTTCATTTTATCATGTAGTAGAGAGATGATAAATAAATTTTCATTGTGGATGTCCTTATATTTATTTACTTTTAATAATGTCAGTTTGTTATTTTTTAGTGTGTATTTCAAAATCAGTATGGTTAATGTTATTTATAATTAGTATATTGTTTTTGTCACTTTTTAACTACATTTCCATTCTGACTAGAAGTTGGGCCTGCTTCAGTCATGGTTGGAAACATGGTCCAAGGTGTTCGATTAGCTTCTGCTCAAGGACGAGACATTGGTGTCATCGATGATGATAGTGATACAGCCCGAAAATACCAATTCATATCAGAGATCTTGAAATGGAGAGTTAATACTACTGCAGATCATGTTATTTTTACACTTTTTAATGCAAAAGTAAGTGTTCAATTAATGCATGCATTGCATAGACATCTTAGGTTATAAATATTTTTACATTGCATTTATTAAACTCAACAAGCATTATATATAATGTTCAGTGTTTTATTGAATTTAAATTAAAAAAAGTGATGTTTTACAAACTTTTAAAATATTAAGTTGCAAATTAAACAAATTGAGAGAAAAATGTAATAAATTTGAGAGAGTAGAGATACGAGAAATATAAAAAGAGGAGGAAAAGCATTTTAATGATTATTTTCAACATACCTTGTCCTTGTTTTAAAAAAAAATCAATATTTGTCTCTATATAAATGTTTAAATTTAAGAAAATGGAACACATAATAACACTTGTTTTGAAATTGTTTTAGTTTGCAGCTTCATTCTATCCCTTGTATAGGATTGTAACAACATGTCTTACTCCTATTTAAATAAATCTTTTTGAAAATTTAGAATCAATTCATTGATACATTTAAATTTTACTATAAGACAAATATATCGTCTTTTTTAGGGTGGTATAGCAGGTACATTAACATGCTCCCAACTCCATAAAAGAGCAGAAAGGGTAGCTTGTTTACTTTTGGAAAAAGGTAAACTAAATACTGGTGATCATGTTGCTCTTATTTATCCACCTGGGTTGGACTTGATTTGTGCATTTTATGGTTGCCTATATGTTGGTGAGTACTAAATATAGCATTTATTTTAATTATACCATAAAATCTTTCATTAAATAATACTTATGTTTAAAATTAATTTTTTATTAGGCGTCGTTCCTGTTACCATTCGACCTCCTCACCCTCAGAATTTACAAACTACCTTGCCAACTGTAAGGATGATAGTTGATGTCAGCAAATCCGTTCTTATATTATCTACTGCACCTGTGACAAAGCTATTAAAGTCCAAAGTTAGTATTTGTTGTCTGTTATAGTTTTAGAATGAAAAAAACATTGAAAAAAAATTGAAATGGTTTTCGCTGTGGTCGTAGTTGTCCTGATTTTCCTGGAAAAAAAATGTGTCCTGAATTGTCCTTAGTTTTCACGCATCTTCCTGGAATTTTTATAAAAGTACTAACAAACATAATTTTGCACTGCCAACTACTACGTATAAGCTTCCATATTTACAAAAAAATATATATATATTTTTGAGATTTGTACAAACACGACTTTTTTTTTCTCGGGAAAATTTGAGTTAAAATTTACTGTTTTCGTGTAAAAATTTAATTTTTTAGACCATTCGGGCTATTTATTCAAATTGTTTCGGTTTTTATTCCTCCTTGGTCAAAAAACAGGAGTAAGACAAAACATTCCCGCTCTGTTGGTATTTTCAAAATCGGATATCAAAATTTTCTCAAGGCGATTGCCAATGCAGGTGAAACCACAAGTGATATCTATTCTTGGTTACATAATATAATTATATTATTAAACCTATACTTCTAAACATAGCACTTAAAATAGTGGTCGGCATTTTGGCAATGAGACCCCAAATTTTACACGACATTAACACAGCCGAAAAAATTATATTCTCGGTATATATCATTGAAAACTACTCCACAATTTCAATAAAAAACAAGTTTAAATATTTAATTTTTTTAATAATAAAGGTAAAAAATTTAATTAAAATTTGAAGATTAATTAAGATTAGAATGCACTAAACTTTCTATAAATATCTTCACCAAAAGTATAATAAATGCTTCTTGTTCTACTTATTTTGCTGCCTAGTAATGTTCACAAAATCTACGTATGCCGTCGCAATACCTCGTAATGATACAGTTCTCTTACTCTATGTGATCGGAAGAGTGTTCGTTATAATATTTTTTTCTGATCAAGTATCTGTGCGTCATGAGCTTGTGATAACAAGAACTAGCTAGAATGTTATAAAGTATTTTGGTTTGTCTTTGAAGCTTTTTTTAAGCATTTTTATTTCTTTGGCTTGTACTGGGATTGATTTCTAATTTTTGACAGGTTTTAGTTTAAAAAAATACGGAGTCAACTTGTATACAATTTCAGTATTCGGATATTATGCTGTTAGTAATTTGCAGTTCTTTAATTTTCCTGTTTTTTTTTTTTTTAATACTACTTGAGTAAGGCTTGATTTTTTCCCCTCATCAAGTGTATGAACCTGGTATAGCAGTGTCAGTAAAATCGTTGCTTGAAATTCTACTGTATTTTATTGCATAAATAATGTCCTGATTTTTTCTTAAATGTTTGTCCTGAAATTTTGCATTGTCCCACTACGACCCCTGTTTTCGTAATGGTTGGTGCCCTGAGAAAATTTTATTTGTATGTAATTTTACTTTTATTTTTGTTTTAGGAAGCGGGAAATGTCATCGATATTAAGTCATGGCCATTAATATTGGACACTGATGACATTCCTAAGAAAAAATTAACCAGTATTTATCGTGCACCTACACCTGAAATGATTGCTTATTTGGACTTTAGTGTCAGCACAACAGGAATGCTAGCGGGTATTAAGGTAAAATAATATTTTTACTTCTTTTAAACTTCTTATTCACAAGCTTTTATTTGTATTTTGAAGTTATTTTCCTTATATTTTTCAGATGTCTCATGCTGCATCAACTTCTCTTTGTAGAAGTATGAAATTGGCTTGTGAATTGTATCCATCTCGACACATAGCACTTTGCCTTGACCCTTATTGTGGTTTAGGCTTTGTTTTATGGTGTCTAAACAGGTACTTATTAATCCAAACCTTTACTTGGTCCATTCTTATAATTTTATACATAATCTGTTGAAATTCATATTTTATAATTAACATAAAGAGATATTTTAATTTGCTAATTTAGCTAATAAAAAAAATTATAATTTTTTATTTCTTTTTATAAAAGACAATATACTATTTTAAGATCTCTAGTTTATCGTAAAATTGTTTAAAATATTACAAGACAAGTACTTAGCTCTAAAATTTCATATATTATTATGATTAATAATTCCAAACACAAAGTATAATTAAATAGTCCTAGTGTGAATAGTTAGTCTGAATGGAAAATTTGTATTTCTACATATTATTAGGTTAAAAAAGTTGAATATGACAAAGTAAAAGTTCAGTACTGCTTCTTATGCTGTAATTGATAATTTTACATTTGAACTGTCGAGTTGTAAAAATTACTTCTCCAAAGTATAACTAAATAAAGGTTCTGGTTCGTTTATTGACAACTTTTGACGGTCGTAAATTTGATTGGACGAAGTCACCAATGAATGTACCAAACTATATATCTTTGTCATTCTTTGAAGAATACGAGTTTTGAAACTGTGCTCTTCAGTTGTCGTTTTTTTGTATTTTAGTGTGTACTCAGGTCACCATACAATTTTAATTCCACCCTCCGAAGTTGAAATAAATCCGGCCCTTTGGCTATCCACCATTAGTCAATATAAAGGTAATTTGACTTATTTATAAAATTAACACATTTTTTTAAAATTATTTTTCTTGTATTAATTTAAAATGTTTAACCCTTTGCAGTAAGGGATACTTTCTGTTCATATGGAGTTATGGAACTTTGTACAAAAGGCTTGGGGTCGTCAATCAACCAACTTAAGGTACAAAGTTGTTTAAATCTAGTTTCTTTTTTTTTATTACAGTAAAATCACGTTTATCTAGAATGTTTGGGAAACCGACTCTTCAGGATACTCTAATTTTCTGGTTAATCGAAATTCACCAAACAGTGTGCCGAAAATTTTCGATTTTTTTCATATATATAATTCAAGAGATAAAATGTGTGCTTGTTACATATTATATGTAAGGATAATGAACAATGTTGTTGTATTTATAAATATTATAATGAATTCGGATAAATACTTTTTTGATTAAAAAATATATATATTTAGCACAATCTGTTTCTAGGATGTTTAAAGGATAAGTGCAGGGTAGAATCTGCATTGGTTTCTTTCTTGGCATGATGTCAATGCACTGTTCCACATCAGCGCTGTTTTATTTTTTGTGCTATGTATTTCAACTAAATATTTTGTTTACAATGGCCAGCAATTTCTTTGAGGGACTATGAGAAAACATATAACAGAAAAAATTTAAAATGTACAGGCAATGAGTTAAAAAAGTTTTTGTTCATAATAGAACTAAAATTATATTAAATTCTGGATAAAAGTAGAATTATATTCGGGGTAATGGAAAACGCTGTGACTCGCAATAAATATTTTATAAATTTATTTAGGTTAAAAACAAATTTAACATTCCAGATTAAAATAGAATTGAAATTTCAGTTTAAATTTTTGTTTTGTCTGAATTAGTTAAAGTTGCACTTGAGCTACATAAAGGCCATTATAGATGGGCCATGTAATTTGGAGTCGTATTCAAATGAAGAACTGGCACTCAACCTAGCCTTAGAGCAGCAACATTGGTAGCATTCACCATGTAACTAAAATAGCAATATCCGGTTAGTGGGAATGCATCGATAATTCAATTTTTTTTAATATCCCAAATAGAAGTAGGATTAAGCGTTCTGGATAAAACTGAATTCTGAATAGTACTTCTGATTGAGTAAATGCTAATTCCAGTTCACATTCAGATTCTGCATTACATATAAAATTGCTGAAACCAATAATAAAACATTCATTTTTATTCATTCCAGTTAAAGCTTAAATTCTGAATAGCATTTCAAAATTTGCAATCCCATTGTAACTTATTTTTACCAACCATGTATACTGTGTTGTATACTTACTATAGTAGGTCTATTTAGAATGTAAGCTTGGAAAGAATTTCCTCCCCCATCCACGAGTGCGGTTTTCTTGGAAGCAGGTGATTTATAGCTGTTTTGGTTTTTTCCCCACCTTAAATGTGGAAATAATAACTGTTTTTACCGTAAACCCAAGCGCACTGGGATTAGATAAGCGATGTTCCCTCCCTTTTCTTGGAAAACCCAGTGAAGGGATTGGGGAATTAAGTCTTTTCGAAGCTTTCATTCTGGCTAGAAATGGTATAGATGGTAGGAGCACTATTACTGGCATTAATTCACACTTAGTTGAAAAAATATTTTTCACAGCAATTTTTATAGCTAAATTCCTTATTTTTTTGCAGAAAAAATCAAGTTATTACTATATTTAGCGAGAAATCGTTGTTTTGGCAAAAAAAAATTCACTAATGTTACCAAATCAAATTAGTTTTCCAGATATTTGGGCTTTCCGATTGATTGGGAGCATTATAAACGCGCTTTTACTGTACATATCTTAACATGATACATACATATATGTATAGTGCATGTCAAATACATATAATGCATATGCTGATTTTGCATTAACATTTTTAATTCACAGTGTTAATTTCTTTTAAAGTATGAAATTCACTATTTTCTTTTTGTTAAATGGTACTTTCTTTCAACAGCGTGGGATAAATTTGAGTTGTGTTAGGACCTGTGTAGTGGTAGCAGAAGAAAGACCTAGAGTTGGACTTACCACTTCTTTTTCCAAGTTGTTTTCCGGTTTAGGACTATCTCCTAGAGCTGTGAGCACAAGCTTTGGATGTCGTGTAAACGTTGCTATTTGTCTTCAAGTAAGTGATGAAATACTCTAAGGCGATGCTTTTTACTTAGTTGAAAGTTGTACTTTTACGCATATATTACTTATTCAAAGTATGTCTATAGCTATTACAAGTAGTTTATATGTGAGATTTTACAACCTTAAAAGGTTAGCTAGGGAGAAACATCATCAGACTTGTAACAATTGTGGGCCAGCGCTGCCAACTCTTTAGGAGCTTTATGGATACAAGGTAGAAATATTCTTCTTGAAAATGAACGGTTTTATTAATAAACTTCTTTTGGCCATTAATCAGCCATTTGAATGCACATAAAAAGTGCTGCATGTGCCAAAAGGTATTGTAAAAATACTTGGATTGATTGCTATTTGGCTACCTCCTGTATCGGTAGACTTACTACTATAATATTACTTAATGTTTATTTTTTAATACATAATCATAATTTGTAATAGCTTGTAGACTAACATTTTTTACTGATTTTTTTTACCATTTGCCGTTTTTGTCCAATTTTTGTGTAGCCCTTAACTAAATTTTGATATAACGGTTTATTTATTCCTTTTTTAGGGTGCTTCTAGTCCAGACCCCACTGCAGTTTATGCAGATATGAGAGCACTGCGTAATGATAGAGTAACTTTAGTAGAAAGAGGAGCACCACACAGTCTTTGCTTAATGGAGTCTGGAAAACTTCTTCCTGGTGTTAAAGTAGTGATTGCAAATCCAGAAACCAAAGGACAGTGTGGTGACTCTCATCTTGGAGAAGTAATTTATTTTATTTTCTATTGTGGGGAAGGGACTGTTTTAAGCATAAAATACATATTTTATTAGTGGTCTTTAAGGGGAAGTACATAAATTACTTCAAGCAAAATGTTGACTTTTTTGACACCTCCCTCCCCCAATGTCACACTGCGTCACGTTTGATCGAACCCCTCACCTTAAAATTATGCTACGTTGTTGCACCCCCCCTCTAAGAAAAGTTAATTTAACTATTTCCCTTTGTTTCTGAAGTTAAGAAAATGGATATTTTTCAATTTTTAAAAATATTGATTTGAAAAGAAAAAAATGTAAAATTCATCTTGGTTAAATAATTTATTCGTAGGAATATACAAACATTTACCGTTTCCATTGTCCAAGGTCTAACTGGACATTCGCTAACGTCTTCTTAAAAAAAGAATCTGTGAGTAATCGGAACTGTTTAGTTGTAGTATTTTCTTTTGGTGTTCGTCCAGGTAGCTGCCAGTCTTTTAATAGGTCAAGATAGTGTCGCAATTTTGCATGTTACAACGTATCGTTACGAAGAGGCCTGTAAAATATAGGAGACTAATAATGCTGACGATGTTGCATGTCATAATCTCCTCATCCTTTTTCTGAAACAAAGTGTTTCTTATAAAAAAAATATTTAATTTTTTTTCTCAAACTTTTTTTATGTAAAACAGCCTGTTATCTCCTTGCAAAATTGGAAATTTTTGAATTGTTACCTCATGCAAGCGATAATTTATGCGCCTCCCCTTTTTCATATTTGTATTATTTCACTCAATGTACATGTGGCTTCAATGATGTAGTTGTCAGTATACCTGACTTCTATGTTCATGAACCGAGTTCAAATATTGGTTGGTTATGGGTTAATTCATACCTTTATCCATTTTGGGTCGGTATATAAGTTCCCAACTTGCTTGGAAGATAAACTGGTGCTCATTATCAAATAGTCAATCGGCATGGACAATTGCTAGTATTATCCCTCAGACCCAAAACCTGCGGAAACAGAAATGGGCAAGCAGACTCTGGCTGAATTGAACTCAATGTAATCATTTGTATCATTCTCTTATCTTGCACATTTATTGTAATCTTGTTGATAAAATACAAGAACTTTGGATTGTCTTAAGTAACATCAGGAAATATTAAGACTTGTTAATCTATATGAATCTCAAAATCTTTAAGACATCATACTGGAAAAACTACGAGTTAGCCACTATCAAACCTTCATATATTTTGAATATTTTTGAGTTTCTTGTTATGTCTAAAAAATATTATTAAGTTAAATTTATTGTTTAAATTATCTTTCGTTGTAGATTTGGGTACAATCATCTCACAATGCAAGTGGATATTTCACGATTTATGGTGATGACTCTCTTCATAATGATCATTTTAATGTGAGGTTAATCACTGGAGATTCTTCACAAACTTATGCAAGAACTGGTTATTTGGGCTTTTTACGCAGAACTGAATGTGTTCAAGCTGATGGTGGTATGCTAAAGTTTTTATTATTTTTGCTTGAAAATGTTTGCCCAATATTTTTAGTAACAAATTAATACTTATATTTTATTTATCAGAACTTCATGATGCTGTATTTGTGGTTGGTTCCCTTGATGAAACTGTGATGCTTAGAGGAATGAGATATCACCCTATAGACATCGAAAATAGTGTGTTAAGGTGTCACAAAAAAGTGTCGGAATGGTATGTAATAGGATCATTTTTTTTAATGTGTTTTTTCTCAAATATGTTCATCTAAGTGTAACTTGAATTAACTGCTTTAAAAATATATACACCGTAGATATGCTTCTTTTGAGGATTATTATCTAAAACCTGTCTTGAGAACAAACAATAGTACTTTCTCTTTAGCGAGACCAACTGGTCGGAGCATTTGTTGCCATTATTCTCATTCCCCCAATTATTGTAAGATGATGAAATGGGTAAAGTAGGCCTTGGCCTCTATATATACGTATCTAAATTTACAGGATTCGAATTCCGTTTACTTGGGTTGCTCAGTTCGTGTGACAATTCAGATTCTTTACGGATGATGAATATAACACAAATCAGCGTTTACTCCTCTCTATTTATTTTCAGAATTTACATTAATGTTTAAAATATTTACAAGCCGAAAAGTCCAGAAATCACACAGTTCAACATTTCGAAAAGATATTTCCTCAATCAGTCCAAATCTGGTCTAGTCCAGTTCAATCCGGTTCCAAGTCGAGTTGAGTGGTTTCGCTGCTGTACGCCACACTCCCACCTTTTGAGTTTCTTCCTTCAATAAACTCAAAACTCTTTATATCTTCTTCAGGTAAAGTCACTTCAAATACCGTAGAATCTTTCACACGGTCTTCTGGTAATGCAATCATGTTTAATTTCCACGGCTTGGAATTAAATCGTTTGCATCTAACACAACTATTCAAAACTTTTTGGATAGATTTTCTGGCATTCAATACCCAATAATTGTCTTCCAAGGAAAGAGTTTTTGATGTGTCAACAGAGACTTTTCTGGCATTGATGCAAAATCTCTGTACCCAAGCGATCATACGTATGTTCTTCAGATGGGAAGAGAATGCTCTGTAATACCAGTCACTATCTTCTTTGGCGCTGTTATGAGCTGACAAAATAGTTTTTCTCTTTTCACTGTTGACAGCGTCTTCATTAACCCTTTCTCTCTGTGGCCAATTTTCTGTCATTCCATACAGCCATTCTGGCCCCTCCCACCATTTTAAGTTGACTAGTTGTTCTGCTGTACACCCTCGGGAAGGCAGGTCAACCGGATTTATCGGGCCCGGAACATGCCTCCACATGTCTGCTTCGGAAAGGCTTCGTATCTCCCTCACACGGTTCCACACGAATGTTCCCCACTGCGCCTCTCTTTTAATCCAGCATAAAGCCGTCATGGAGTCACTCCAATAAAATATATCTAGTTTCGCCAACTGTAAATCTTTCACCACACTTGCCGCTAATCTGGCACCTATGCAACAAGACAACAGTTCAAGACGTGCAATGGTCACGTTCTTCAAAGGTGACACTCTTGCTCTGGATTGAACAAATTGAACGAAAACTTGGTGATCAACTTCAACACGCAAAAAAATCACAGTTGCATATGCTTTGGAGCTAGCATCACAGAACAAAAGAAGACTCACTTTTTCACCACTGTCCTGCTCAATTCTTATCCATCGAGGAATTCTAACATCTGACAACATCTGCAATTTCTCCAGCCACTTTACAAACCACTTAGTCAAATCTTCCGGTAGCTCTTCATCCCACTTGAGTCCACGACTCCAGGTTTCCTGAAGGATGAACTTAGGAGTAATTGTAACTGGAGAAGCAATACCCAATGGGTCAAATATGCTCTGTGCCAATGAAAGTAATCCTCTTCCAGTTGTAATCTTCTCTTCTAAAGGACTAAAAATCTTGCAAGACAAAGTATCTTCTTTGGTATTCCAGTTTAGACCCAACAATGGTACAACTTCTTCATCAGGTTGCTCAATGACATCAAATACCAGTCTAATCTTTGTCGTAGCACTACTCTCCGAACTCTCTTTAAACACTGGTCTGTGCGGAAGGTAATGAACATTTTTGTCCCCTTCAGTCTTCACTTCTTCTATAACTCCAGCTGAAACCCATTGTTCGAATACTTCCTGATAGGATTCAACCTTTTGCGAGTCGACTGGTCTCTTGCAGGTGGAAGCTAGTCGCCTTTCAGCCATTTCTCTGAGGTCTAGGAGACGAGAGGATTCAAAAACCCACGGCAACGCAACTTCATACCTCTTGTCTTCATCAACTGTTACTGTGCTTCGAAAATATTTTAAAGTAGCTTGCTGAATTTCTTCCTTTTTCTTGGACTCACAAGGATCATTGATACCAATAGCTTCAAGCTTCCATAAATCACTAATAGGGAATTCTTTAATAAGCAAATTAGTTACAGTCATACATTCGGAATGTTGTGTAACTTCTTCATTCACAGGGGATTTTCCCATAAGTGTCCATCCAAGAGAAGTTTCTATAGCTGTCAGGCCACAAGTCAAGTTGATAATGTTCCCAGTCATCAGTTTACCTGCCACATCAGCACCTATTAGCAGATGAATGGTTGGTGTTGAACAATGGTGGTAGTACTCTTTATCTGAGAGATGAATTCCCTTATCTTTCAATTCTTGTGAACAGAATGCCGCTTTTGCCTGGGGAATTTCTGAGCAGATTCTTTCTTGGTCAAGTACGTTGAAAGTGCAATAATATTTCTTCTGAACGTCACTCACAAAAATCTTGTGTTCAAAATGCTTCTGTTGGCTTTGCATCCCCCCAAAGAGAACATGATTCAGAGTCGTCTCTTTCACAACAGGATATTTCATTCTGTCAACAGCTTCCTTTGTTATATAAGATTTTTGGCTTCCTGTGTCAATTATTGCCCTCACAACAAATTCTTTGTTTTCTCCTCGCAGCAAGACGACCAAGGTTTGAAGGAAAACATTGGCAGAACAAGTAGGATTAGCCAGGGAATTCAAATGTTCATCATTTCTTTTGAGAGGTGGTTCTCTAGAACTTGCAGGATTCGGATTATCTTGTTGAACATCTGGACACATAATCCGTACATGTCGCCTACCACAGTGTTCACAGCTGACCCTAACGTTACATTTCCTTGACTTATGTCCAGGCCTGAGACACCTAAAGCAGCCACCCCACTTCTTAAGGCGTGCCATTCGTTCATTCAAATCCAAATCAAGTGAGGAACGACAGTCTTTTGTTTCGTGATTTGTTTTTTCACAAAATGCACACTTTTTATGTACTCCCTCTCGATTTCCGGCAAACAGTCCAGCTGCAGTTGGCAGATCTCTTTTTGGCTTGAGATTCTTTGTATTTTCCTTAAGCGAGAAACCTTGCATAGCAAGCTCTATTCGGCCCTCACTTTCTACTTCATTTCTTAAGAATTTCATTAAGCTGTCTAGTTTTGATTCGCCTTCTTTAATATGTAAGGACCTACCGTTTCTTTGCCAGGTTCTTAAGACTTCTTCTGTCAAACAGGATTCGACTAGTGGGAAGAGCATAGACGCATATTTTTCGGTCGTTACACCAAGAGTCTCTAAGGACCTCAACTGAGTTTCAATACGATCATAAATAGTCGACAGCTTCACATGATTAGACTGCATGTTGAAAGCCAAAGTAAGTTTCAAAAGCTCTCGCACATAGTATTCTACCAACAGATCATCTTGTCCAAACCTTGATTTCAGACATTCTATTGCTTTGTAATAGTTACCAGATGATTGTGGAAAACTTTCAATCAATTCCCAGGCTCTTGAATTGGGTACAATGCATTGTACCAAGTACTGGAACTTGTCTGTTTCATCTAAGTCTGGGTCTTCATGAATTTTAGTAAATTGTCCCCAAAACGGCAACCAGTCTTCGATTTCTCCACCAAACTTCTTCAACTCTAAAGGTGGCAATTTAAATTTCCGTTTGGCGACGGATCTACTAATCATAGATTGAGAATCAACATCATCAAGTGTACTGACATTTCGTTTACACAGCAAACTCATTTTCTTAAATTTATGGACATAACTATCGGCTTTCTCGGTCTCAGCTTCAATATCTTCATCTTTTACGTTATTTACACTCAATAAAGAAGATAATATCTCTTCGTTCAAGTTCAAAAGCTCATCATGCTTTTCACTAAGCATCTGTAAAGTCGCCAAACAGTCGACATCTTCTGACACATTCACGACTTTCTTATCTAAAGCTTCGTTTAATTCGTTAAATAGACGAGTGAACGCCGACCTCACTGCTTTTCGTTTTTGTTTCAATGCATCCATGATGAAGGAAAAATAAAGCAGCTTACTTTAGTGTTTCAATGCTTCAAATCATCCGTCCTGTCGCGGACGCCATGTCACGAAAACCCAACGTATCTAAATTTACAGGATTCGAATTCCGTTTACTTGGGTTGCTCAGTTCGTGTGACAATTCAGATTCTTTACGGATGATGAATATAACACAAATCAGCGTTTACTCCTCTCTATTTATTTTCAGAATTTACATTAATGTTTAAAATATTTACAAGCCGAAAAGTCCAGAAATCACACAGTTCAACATTTCGAAAAGATATTTCCTCAATCAGTCCAAATCTGGTCTAGTCCAGTTCAATCCGGTTCCAAGTCGAGTTGAGTGGTTTCGCTGCTGACGCCACAGAGATGTAAGAGATTTATTAGAACTTTGACCTCCTAATAACTGTTCCCTATTATGAAAAATGCAAAGCAAATTTTAAAGATCTGTATTATATGGTACCAGAGAAAAAAATGGAACTATCCGTAATGATGTCCACAAAAAATTTAGTAAAATAATTTATGTTTCAAATCTAAAGAAAATGAATGAATTTGCAAATTCGCAAGAATTATGAATTTTTTTGTATTTCTTAAGCTAAAACCTTGCATATATAATTTTTAATTATTTTCCTAATAAAAATTCTTTATTTTAATTTTCAGTGCCGTATTTACATGGACAAACCTGTTGGTGGTGGTTGTGGAGTTGGATGGCAATGAAAATGAAGCATTAGACCTTGTACCTCTAGTCACAAATGTAGTTTTGGAGGAGCACCAGCTAATTGTGGGTGTGGTTGTAGTCGTTGATCCTGGAGTTGTGCCTATAAACTCAAGAGGCGAGAAACAGAGAATGCATTTACGTGATGGATTTTTAGCTGACCAGTTGGATCCAATTTATGTAGCTTACAATATGTGAGCAATTCCGTATAGACACATCAAATTACTCTGCTGGAATGCACTGTAACTCATGAATGTTACTGAGACCTAACAAAATGTGAATTTGCTTATAGCTGTGATTTTTTAGAATGGGCATTCCTTTTTAACTTCCCAAGTGAATCCTTGCCGCTCTGATTCAACTTCAGAATTTGAACAAGTAGACATGTGGACAAGAAAACGAATCAAGTATTGTAGTGTCTAGTGATCGTAGTTTTAAAAGGTGACATTTAAATGACTTCACTCTTTAATTTTTTATACCAACACTGTGATTTTTGTCGTTTTGTCAAAAAATGATTTTTTAAAAGTGCATAAATATTAAGAGTCCCTGAAAACAACGATTTTATTTTATAATTAAATATCTGATGGCATTTCTGAGTAATTATTATTGTTTGATAAATACAATCTGAATTTGTTGGAAATCAATATCCTTTTGATAACAAATTTATTCATTAATTAAGTAGTTTTTTTTTTTAAATCTTTCAGTAACATATTATAAGTCCTAAAGCCTGTACCTGAGAGCCATTTCCCATTTTACAACTATGGGAGAGAATAAAAAATCACTGACAATCTTTTTACCTATCTATTATGAAGCAAAAGTGTTTTAATTTCCCTAAAGATACTACCTACTTAAGTTACAAAAACTTATGAACAAAGAGCTAATTTTAAATCCTAAACTTCAGAAAAAACCATCTGGACATTTATATCTTTGTACCTACACCATTATGGCTCTAAAGGTGAAAATTTATAGCATCGTTAATTTGTCCATTAAAGCAATTATGTTCAATTAACTCTTTGCTTCAAACTTTCTACAATCATAAATATATATTATGCACTTTTTCAGGCTTTTTAATGCTCATTTTTTATTTAAACGACACTCAAATTTTTAGTAATTCATATTTTGCCATTAACTTATATATGTGACGATTTATTAATTTAAATTAAAATTTTATTATACAAAAGCTGGTGCTTTTAATGCAAATATATAAATTACAAAAAGTTTTGATTACTTTCAATCAATATTTCTGTATGTATGGTATTTTGTTTTGTTAAAGTAGAATTTTATGCATTCTTATGGTTTTAAAAATCATTGAATGGTGTGTTAATAGAATATTTTATGGTGTGTTACTGGCGCTGCTGGTGCTCAAAAACTTCAATTTTACACAAAGTTAAATTTTAAATAAATTTATCTTGAATAAAAAGTCAGCACTGTTTCCTTTCTTAAGTAATTCAATTTAAATGAGTTTTCTTTTCATAAAAATATTGTTTACCAAAAATAAATTATCTTTAAAATTTTAATTGAAACACAATTATCTTTGAAAATGGTGCTATTTTTAAAAAAATTAGTTCCTCATGTGATGATAAATCACAACCATTTGATTATTTTAATTTTTTAATAATTTGAATTAGCTTTTTATGTCTCATTCAAGATAAGGATGAAAATGTTTCATAGCAATGTGAAATTTGAAGTCGACTAAAATTTTCTTTATTTCTTAAAATACTCTGTGTTTATGCATTAATTCTGTACTTCGTAGTTGTATTTTTATTTTATTTTTGAGAATTTATTAACTTTTTACATTGATAAGCAATTTGGCACCGACACAAATTATGGATTTGTTAATTTTTAAAAATCTTAGTTATATTTATTTGCTATTTAACTATCATGTTTTCTCATATTTATATAATATTAAAACTTCAACAATCAGTTAACTTGTATAAAAATGCATCCGAATATTATGTATTATAAATTTAGCTCACTTAAAGTGTAAGAAGATATTTTTCTCCCTTCAAACATTGTTGAGATAAAAGTAATAAAGTTCTTTAATATATAATTTTCTTATTTGTATTCCAAATGCAATACAATGGTGATGATTTTGCTGTTATCTTGTATCAACAAGACCAATTGTAAATGCATTGTGAAAGTTTTGTTTTTATATCTTTTAAAGATGAATTGTTTATTTAATGAAGTTTTCAATCATAGATCACTAGTTTTTAATCACTAGTTTATCACTAATATTTTCTGCAATTGCATTTTTTTTTCAATTTCATATAAATTACATGTAATATATTTTTATTGTTGTGCAGCATTTGTTATGTAGTGAATCACAGACTAGTCTCTCTAAGTGATCTTATTTTTATAATTTTTTAGTAAGAATTTACTAAATAAATAATAAAATCAGGCATGCTTTTTTTACAGTTGTATTATCTTATTTTGTTATTTTTTTATTTTAACATGTTAGCTACAAAAACTGTTAACTTATAAAGTTTTGAAAATTAAAAAAAAAATCTTTTTTTTTTAAAGTTAAAACTGTAGCATGCCTGACTATATTTTTGTTGTTGTAGAAATTACTTCATAAATCGAAGCAATCAACGCTTGCAGTACGAAGATATCTGTTTCTCCTCATATCATCATTAGCTACCTATATAAAGTTGTTTTTAAAGTATCATGAATTTAAAAATTGGAATATCTTCATCTGAAATTAATTGTATGTTAAACTATTTCCTTCTAAAGGTTTTGACCAAACATGATGACTTCTGATGTTTGACAAATCGTTTTGCGAAAAAATATTATTTTCCAACTCTTTAATGATGTGAAATCTAATTTTTTCAATCAATTTTTAAAGGGGAAGTCAAACATTTTTCATTTTCCAAAGTTAAGTCTAGCAAACAGTTTTTTTTTTTTACAGCACACTGCTTTTTTTTATTTTAAGTTTATCAACTACAGTTTTTTTAATGAGCAGCTCTAGGAAGTTTCCAAAGAATATTAGTATAGATTTTTCCTTATTTTTTAAAGAAGTAATTGAAACTAAAAAAAAAATTACATGATTAAAATGAAAAATTGCCTAAGATACCCCTAACAAACTTCCTGGGCTTCCATATGCAAAAAGCTCTAGTTGGTAAACTGGAAAACAAAGGCAGTGTGCTTTAAAAATTGTCTCATACACTTAATATTTGAGTGATGATAAAGAAAAAAAGCTCTGAACCATTTTTTTTTTAATTTACCAATCATTTCTTGATTCCCTTCGTTTCCATGCTTAAGGGTTTACCTTTCATATTCATACTATGTCTTTCATACAGCATTTTCATGTGTTCATTCATTACAATGTATTTATGAAAATAGCTATTTGTGTGTTATGTTGATCATTATTAAGCAAATAATTTATTGTAGTTTTTGTTCCTAATTTGTTTCATAATGATGCACTGTTAGCCAAATAAATCACTATATTAGTCAGATGGCTAACTTTTCACCAAGGTATTATGCTAAATATATTTCTTAAAAAACAATGTACAAAAATTAGGTAATTTATTTGGTGACTAGTTAGGTATCTGATAATTTGTTTGAGAAGGAAAATCTTAACTGTATGGGCGTAATTTATTACAGTTATGGCTTTACTAATATGCAAATGCTGTGACACGGCCCTATAAGGTCACTTCCTCCTCTAACATTGTTGAATTAGGCTCTTATTTATGACTTTGTGACCTTAGCTAGTGTCACTTTTTTAATACAGTGTTGATTTATGTTAAACAAAATGTGTAATATTTTTTTTTATCGAAATTGCTATCAGTTAGGTTTATAGCATTTTCCTGTATATACTGTGAATTTGTAAAAAGTATATCTGCAGGTGAAAGGTAAAATGGAAAAAAAATTTCACTTTATGACTACATTTCATTGCTTGTAAATAAGATTTTTTTATTTACCTTTTTGAAAAATAAAGTATTGTGAAATACCTTATTCACAAAATATAATTGTTGTCTCTTTTTAATGGTTATAGCAAAATTGGCAAGAAATTGGGATATATTTTTAAATTGTAATCAAGGAGTTTAGTTGTTGAAAAATGAGGGTATGAAGTTCTTTTATTTATTGAAAAGTTATTTTATATGCCTTACCCATATGTATAATGGCTTTATTCTTTTTTGATCCCTTATAGTCCTTTACTGTTTTGTTAATTATTTTCTTACAAATTAGAAACAAAATTCAACCTTAGAAGTTCTCTGAATTCGTTCAACATACATTTACTATGGGCATTGTGTTACCAACTCTATGAAATATTCATCTAAACCTTAATTTTACACGTTTTATTGACCCTCATTCTTCCAACATTGATTGCATTCCTCTCCATGCCATTGATAGTCAAATTGTTAATGTTACACTTCTTGCAAAATAAGATTGCAACCTATAAGTTCAATTGAATGTATAGAATCCAAGTTAAATGTAAGCAAATGACTGCCAGCATGCTGTTATGATTGATTTACCAAAGTGGATACTATTTTCTGCCTACCATTCAATTTCCAAACAATTTGGGAATCTTCAATTCTGAGATAAACATATATAACTACTTAACCCTTTTTAACTTAGGCGAAAGACCTATTTTACGTGCACAAAGTGTAACTCTGCCCAGGTTTCTCTTGATCACATTTTATACTGTATTGGTCTAGAAAAAATTGATATCTACTCTAGTCCTCTTCTAGTCTTTGATTTCTTGAAGACTTGAGCTCATGGACTTGGACCAAGAGGAATAAATCAACAACAACCGCTTAAATTCATGAATTTATTTATTTCATTGACTGATTAAACAATTTTCTCCTTTAAAAGTAAAGAATTTCAACCATAAAATAATGTTGTTATGGTTGTGAACTGTTCGGTTGATGTTGATTCTGTAGTTCCTCTGTTTCTTCGTCCAGAATGGCCATAGTAGCTCGGATTTTCTTCCATGTTCCGGTCCCAATATATTAGTGGATTTTCATGTTCATGGTGAAATCCAACATTCCAAGGTTCTAGAATAGTCTTAAGTTAATGCTTGCGTCCTTCAAGTCTTTAAAACATTGTTAAAATCTTCGAGCTTGTTTTAATTTAGAAAGGGTAATTAAACTTTTAATTTTAAAGATTAGATAAGTAGTTATTGGATTCAGGTAAAGAGGGAGATATTTGGTGCTTTTGAGGAAAACTTATTGACAACAATATAGTTGCCTATACAGAGTCTGAAAAATTTTAACTAATATAAATATTATGTAATATATTATAAATATACTATCAATACGCATTATAGTAAATGAAGTTTTGTGGCCAAGGGAAAATCCAGAAGGATTTTTAAACAATATATCTTACAAACCATTGTTGTGTGCATAAGCAGTGTAGTCCCTATTTTCCACCAGAAACATACCAGAAGCTATAGTATAAGAAAATTTATGGTTAAGTTAAAATTTTCTAAATTACTTGTTAGATATCTTTTCCAATAATTTTCTTGGAATCAAAATTGTTAATTTCATGCAAAAAAGTAAAACCAAAATTTCTATAACAAAAACTTTAAGTTTAAAAGGGTAAGGTTAATGGTAAAAAAAAACAATAATAATAGACTAAAATATAAAACACAACTATGAAAGATGATTTTTAATGTACTGCAAATATATACCTAAAATTACGGTTAACTCAAAATTTTTGTAGTGTTAAATAGACTTTCATTATATAGGAAGAGCAATTTACTAAGACAATTATTGTAAATCCATATATTATATATAATTCACAAAAGAAGAAAAGTAATAAAAAATAGTTAAATTTAAACTAAATAATAAAATAAATTAGCGTAACTAAAATTATGAAGTTTTACGCCTCATATTTAGTTGATTACATAATGGCAAAATGGAATATCTGAAAAATTATTAAATTTGTATTAAATAAAATGTAATTAATCATTAACACTCAAGTAATAATTGAACCAAAATATTTTTTATAAACAAATTAAAGGATACAAACGCATTGTTTTCCAAATAAAACAATTTTTTTTTACTCTATAAAAAAATTAATATTAGTTTAAAATATGCAGCAAACATTTAAAACCATTTAATAAAAAAAAAGTCTTTAAAAACCAATTCATACTGCCTACTTACCTTATTTTTCAATTATTACTAATAATAAAAACACAAATAAGTTCAGTTTACGTACCATATCTTTCAAAAATAGATTCTCCTCTATGCATAGGAGCAGACCAAGTAAGCTTCATAAAGAAAATTAATACGAATAAGAAGCGAAACATATCTTGCTTTTGGTAAGGTAGATCTTTACTGTTTATGACGAATCCCTATCATATTTGTACTTTCAACTAATTATATCATGTACAATTTACCTTGGTATAATATGGCCATGAAAGAAAAGCTCCTATTATTCATTTTGTTAAAGCATCAAACTATCCGTATGTTTCCATGAAATTTGTAAAGAGACGCTAATGGCAATTTAATAACTTCTTCTGCATTCATGTTAGACTTTTATGTATTTTTTATATTACAGAGTTTGGCTTTATTATTATATTAATAATCATATCTCAAAGGCTTATATGCATTCAGCAATAGTTTTGACGGGAGGTCGTTTAATTTGACTCAGACGTAGGGTAGACCAGGTTAATCGCTGCGCCACCTTAAGAAAAATTGAATTTTCATGCAGAGTTGTGTTAAAACAATTTTAAATTGTAACAAACACAGCATACTAAATTTCATAACCTATCTTAAAGTGATTTTTCAAAACTTGAAATTTTTAATAGAAATAAAATTGTCTGTTCGAAAAGCTTATATTGTGGCGGTATTATTCAAGTACCTGGGGTTATACCTCCAAACCACAAAGCACAGCAAATAATCTATGAATAACCGAAAAGGATGTTATAAAGCACAACATATAGCACTAAAATAGATTTAATTAAATGAAGAAGTTCAACAAAAATCACACTTGTTATAAATGACTATTAGTTAAAGTCTAAGCTAAACTATTCTGTTTCTTAGCAACCCCATCCCTGTAAGTTGTTTTACCTCTAGCATCTACAAACCGGAATAACTTACAAATTAAACTCTTCTGTAGAAGTTGTTTTGCCTTTAGCTTCGTTTTAATGCCAGAAAGCCTGCACTAGAATGCACTGTGTCTTAATTTTTTTCTTTCCAAATCTTTTTTTTTTTCATTTAGGACCGATGTAATTGTCATTTTTTACTAAAATAACACTTACAAATAAAAAAGTATTTGCACTAATTAATTTAACTAAGTACATTGATAAGTTACTTTATTTTTTTTTCATTTTTAAACTATATTACAATCAATATATTTTTTTTATTATTATTCCCTCAAAATTCGAGTTACGCCAACAAATCAAAGTTAACAATTTATTAGGTTTTTTAGATTGCTTATCACTCAAAAACGGGTTGTACTACGTACGTTCCATTCCAAGGTTTAAGGGGGCGTCCATAAATTACGTAATGCGTTTAGAGGGTCCTCGGCAAATATCACGTGATTTCCCCCGCAAAAAAATCACCGTAAAATAACAAGAAATTAAATTCCAGTTGAAATATATTTCTCGACTTAAATTTGGCTTAATCTTACATGATAATATTTATTGTGGTCTTCCGAAGCGTATTTCAAAGGGTTGCAGACTTAAAAAAAACATTTAAAATTCACCAAAATGAAATCAAATAAAAAAATACAAATTTTACAAAATCTCACGTGAGATTACGGGAGCGGTCAAGCCAAATATCACAAAATCTCTCCAAGGAGGGATGGGGGTGTGTGTGTTAAAAATCATCAATATTATATATCACGTGATCAATGAAAGACCCCTAAGCTCTTTTTAGTGTAGCTTATTTTATTTCAATGAATAACCCCATTGAAGGAGTTGTTGTTATTGTACTGTACAGTGCAAAAGTGGAAAAGGTTAGGTTAGGTTTGAATTATAATCTCACGAGGGCTATTGGCGACGGGCGTCGTATTTTAGAACCACAGTCAAGTGACGAGCCAGCACCTGAATAGGCATCCAACGCAACCGTTAAAGGCGACATCGTACGCAGCGTTAGGACTTTGAAGGATATGTAACGTGCACTCCCTTACACGGGGTATTATTCGTCGGACATTTTTGGCTGCACGGGCCATTTATAGGGCGGCAGTTATTTTGGCGATGCCCGGACCCGAACCTGGGACCTTCCGCATGCTAGGCGAGTGCCTAACCGACTGGGCTCCTCAGCCCACGCAAAAGTGGAAAAGGCAATATATATATAACTAGAGAGAGGTGGGGTAGAACACAGTTAAATATTTTCAAAAGCGTGGAGCACTGCACAGGGAGCAGGCCACATCTACAGCTTTGTCAGCATAAAGGGTCTCCCGGGAACTGTATAAGTTAATCTTGAAGAGTGTTGCAGTGAAGAATTATTGAACTTCCAGAAAAGTAACAGCCTTGTTCCGAAAGGTAAAACATACTAAGTCTTCTTTTCTAAAAATATTCAAATGATTTAATCAGATGTTTCTTTTAATAAAAAATACAGAGGGAGAGTCATTTTTCGTGTGCTACTTTTTATTATTTATGGTGTAAAATACGCAGCGATATCATTCGCGATATCTTTGCATTGAGTTAAAGTTTCAATCGGTAACATCACAAATAATTCAAATAGTTAACAATAAAATATTAATTTGAATTAATACAGATTATCAGTTGAAAGTTAACCGTGTGCTTAACGGAAGCTTACTACAAGAAACAAGCAAGTTACGATAAGGTCCTTTTTTCAAATCGAACTTTAAAGAGCGTAACAGTTCATTTATAATGAAAAATATAAATTCTAGAATATCTTAATTGAGTCAATTTTATAAATGCAGTTTAACTATTCATGGCCTACGTAAAATAACAATAACCTCGAAGTGACTCACATGTTATACTTGTATTTCTACTGCCTCTTCTTTTAATATATTTCAAAATTATATACAAAATTACTTCTCCACCATGTGTAATGTTACTTTTAAGTTTATCAACGAGTAAAAATTATGGTTATGGATTTTCATGACGTTTTTGAAGCATGTGAAACATTATTTGATCACCAATATTTCTTGAACATACCTTAATCCATATCACAGCTGAATAAAGCCTAGATAGCGAGGTGACTATTCTAATCGTGACAAAGGAGTTAGAAAACAACAAAACGTCAATGAAAGAGTGACTTGGACGTGAAATAATGCATCTGAATAAAGATTATGCTGATCACAAAATACCAACTTATTTACTTGTTTCATAGTGTACTGCATGAATATGTTTATAAACCCATTATTTGATTCATAAATGGCCTAAAATACAATACAACGGCCTAAAATATGTGTCATTAAGTCCTTTGACATATTTTCAAAAAGTTATCGACCGATAACGTTCAAGCAACGCTTTATACTTTACAAAGTTGATTGACTTGTGCGAAACTGAAGTCTAATTCTTCAGAAAAACGTGAGTTTTCATCAGTGATAGATAATTGTATATGTATCATGTACTTAAAGCGCATTGGTGTATTTAATTATGTTACATGTTCAATGAATAAACGCAAATCTATGGTCAAATTGATTATTGTATATTGTGCTTGTGTAGTATGAATGGGGACAGTATCACAACAATTTTTATAAACTACTAATTTTATCTTTTTCATATGATTGCAGATGTTCCTAAAGTGAAGGTCGAAATCACAATAGCGTTCAGAAGTGGGAGAAGCATTTAGAATGGACATGTACGTATGATGCTTTTCAGCCTATTGTTTCTTTACATAGACTAAAATGAAGGAAATATTGTTTATTTTCGTCCTTTCATGCTGGATTTGTGAACAATCAATTACAATGCCACTTATGGGTAAAAGAACTGAGCCGAACTTTTTGAGTTCCGAAAACACAACAGACTTGTTTCATTTATCCTGGACGAATAGTACTAAAGTGTCCTTGAATGACTCTTCATTGGAACTTATTAAATATTCATCCCTTTCTGACAGTTCTCACTCAACGCATAAGCGACGCAGAAGATCTACCAACTATTCTCTACAGAATGGCACACTTTCTACTAATATTAATAGCACATCGGAACTTGTTAACTTTATTTCTGTAACAAACGGAAATGAGTTTTATAAAAATATTAAAAATGGATCACTAACTGCAGAAAGTGATACCATTGTTGAAGACAATATAAAAACTTTGATTTCAATGAGGAAATCGTTGAAAGAACTTTTGCATTATAATCTTATATCTTCTTCAATATTTGATGAAATATTTTATGCTAACATGTCGAGATCATGTGCTTTAATTTATATCAGAGTGATGGCAAGTAATTTAATAAAACGCTCTCCTTGGTCTTTATTATTAAACGAGTCTATTATACTAAATGAAGTTGAAGATGTTTTGGGCAATATTGAAGGACCAGACAATATTGAAGGACGTAAACCAGTGGATTACGCAAATATATTATCAACCGCATTATCTATTTTAGCTGAAAAGCATTTGCTATTTGACAGTATTAAGATTAATGAATTAGCAATATTAACAACGAATGCTTTAACTCTTTCTCTAACGCTAAAACGTTTAACCAATGAGTATAGAAATTTTTGCATGCCTAAAAACATTTCATTACTAACCGATGTTACGCAGCTGTCGACAAATATAACCTCAATACAAGAAAGTTTTGAGATTAAAAATACTAAAGGAAACTTATTAAAAATGGATAATTCAAATATTGCGCCTAGTGTAAAACTTTCGAAGCAGAACACAACTTTAATGTTAAGAAGTCAATCCAAGCAATCAAATTATACATTAAATAGTAACGATTTTAATAATGACACTGATAGTAATGTTAAGGAATCAACAACTTTAAGATTTGCAAATATTCTTCAAAATAATTTGCTCTCTTCACCAATATTTATGAAAGCATTTTACGATGATTTACCGATTTCTGTAGCATCTGCATATGCATTTTCTATGGAAAAAGCTTTAAGTAATTTAAAAGAAATGCAAACAATAGCCAAAAGCGATTTTTCAAAGGCATTTGAAGCCGCGCTTAATTCTATCAGAACAAAATCGTCAGTAAACTACAGTAAAGCATTTTCAATTGAATTATCGAAATTATTAACTAAAAAAGGATTACTAACAACTTATCTGTCTTTAAATGATAAAGCGAAAATAATATCAAGCGTAATGATTGGGGGAATTCCAAAAGAAATCTCATTTTCGAAGAGTAATAAAAACGAATTAATCCAAAATATTTCAGAAAATATTCCTAAAATTGCTGAAAGACAAAAATACAAAAACAAAATTGTGCATATCGAATCCATTATGTCTAAAACTCAACTAGAGTTCCTTAAAACTATGTCATCTTTATTAAAAAGTAACTTGCAATTTAGTCCGGTATTTTACACAGGTTTTCCACGCGCAAAATCTATGATATTTTTCTTCAGAATTATTGACGAATTAGGAAAGAGGCTTAATTTAAACAAAATATTGGTAGCTTCTTTTAATAAAAATGTCGAACGAGATTTGAAACTTCTGAATGAGTATCCGAAAACGGATGACTACATAAACTTTATTGTAATAAAGATGGTGTGGCTTTTTACAAGTTATGGTATAATCGACGAAATTAGCGTAGTTGACCTATCACAAACAGTGCTGGATGTGATATTAATGGCTTTAGTTAAAATGAATGCAGAAAATGATTATTGTTTAGAATATGGATTAAGTAAAGAAAAAGAAAATAGCCTAATTTTAGGCCATCTTCTTTGTAGTAAACTTGCTTCATCTAAAAGTTTTCAAAGATCATTTCGAAGCACTACCCCAAGGGAGATTGCTGCTGCATATGCTTTTTCTATTGCAGAAACATTAATAAATGATTATAAGTCCATTCCAGAATCTTCAATATCGGTAGCTTTAGTTCGAGCAATGTATTCAGTAAAGCGCATTCCGTCTACCAATAAATATGCTGCAGCATTTGCCTTTGAAATGTCCCACTTGCTATTGATGTACGAAACTCTAAATTGGGATGAATTAAAAGAAAAGGCAAATTTGGCAGCTAGTGCCATGTTATCTGCATTACCAAACGATAAAGGAGATACATCTTATAAAACTGATGTTAGTCACTTGCATCAATCAAAAAGTAAAGAAAAATTTGTTCAATACATGAATGGTCACTTACTTTCGTCGTATGTGTTCAACAAAACTTTTCAGGGCGATTTGTTGAAAGTACAATACTTTGATATAGCAAAAACATTTGCAGAGAACATGAATAACATAACAGAAGAAATGGTTGAAGCTAAAAGAGCCTATGCTCTTTCTTATTATTCAACTTTCAGGAGTGTCCAAAACCGAAATCCTGCGACTTATGCGACAGCAATTTCATCATTCATTTATGAAGAGCTTAATGAGTTAAACGTAGTATTACATGGTAATGAAATTTTACGTTCGAAAATATCGGCAGATGTTCTTATTACATCCCTTAAAGATCGTGAAACTCATCTCAATAAAACAAAAAATAATTATAAACAAAGTTCAAATGAAAAACTAAATTGCAGAATTCTAATAAATAATAATAATGAAATTAAAAATGATAATGCTCCAGATGAATCGTTAAAAAAGAAAATAATAAATAAATGCACCAAAGAATTGTCGGATTTGCTTTATTATAACTTGATATCATCAAAATTATTTCAACAATTCTTTTCATCTATCCGATTTTCTGCATTTAATATGAATGCCATCAATTTTATAGCAAACTGTTTCGTAAGCAAAAATGTACTTTTAGGAAATACTTCGAGATCTGTAGAGTATATTACCGACTCTATGAAGGTTGCCAAGTATAATATCAGTGCTCAAGTATTTGCTTATTCGTTATCTAATACTACAAGCATTCAACTAACGAAAAATTTCTCGTACATTAAAAGTACAATTTGGATCACTGCAGAAGTCTCTAATGTACTAATGCGGTGCATTTCTCAATTTGGAAAGAAAACAAAAGAAAAAGAGGTTCGACACAGAAACCCTGACCAATTACTGGAATCTCAAGTGAAGAAATCTTTACATTCTAAAAATAACAGCGAAGACATCGCTTCAGATTTGGATGAATTAACGCCTAGTCCTGGAGGAGAATTCAATTATACCACTGAAGCTGATCGTTTAGTTATACTGAAACAGTTGCATTCTAACGAAGAACTTTTATCACTGACACCAAACGGCATTTTGAATTTCAACACGAAAGTAACAGAAGAAATGAGGATTGAAGAATTAAAAATTGAAAGAAATAAAGTTTTATTTTATCAGTTATTATCTTTAAATTTGAAGACTTCTAGGGCCTTTCAAAGAAAGGCATTACTCGATTTAAAACAAGTCGAACTTCAAGATTTAATTTTTGCGCTTTCTAAATATACTATCAACATACCTGATTTTTCATCAATTAGTGAACAACATATGATCAGATCATATAATGCATCAATTTATTCCATTGTTGACGAAATAGACTCTCCTAAGTTTGGAAAAGAATTATCGCTAACTGTTACAAATATACTATCATATTATGGTCTTTTGACTCCTAAAAAATTAGTAACACAAGCTGCTTTGGCATCTATAGCAATTAATAACGCTCTATTTTACGTTCTATCTAAATTAGATTCAAAATATAGCTTAACTGCCGTTGATAAAATGAGACCAAATAAGATTATTTCAACAAAACCTTTATATATTCCAATGGAAAAGAAAGGTATAGGATATGAAGACATTATATTTAATGGAATTTTGTTTTCTGGTTTATCATCATCGAGAACATTTTTAAAAGTTTTCAATAAGGATTTAACTAGCGATACAGCCAGTGATTGCTTTCCCCAAATAAGTAAATACTTGTCAAGGGTAATGAAAAATTGTTTTATAAGAAGGAAGTTCATCAATCTGTATCAAAATATCATTAATTTAACGCAAGAAAAATCAAATGCAGTTGTTTACGTCAAAATATTTGCAAACTTTTTTTACGATATTTTAAAAGTATCAGAATGTGCGGAATCTGGGAAATTGGCCTATCGAGCTTTTGACATGTTCAATGCTTTATCGAACGGGTTATCACGCTGTGTACAATTAAAAGAAAGAAAAATGTCAAAAAAGTTTACTCTGACCAAAAGTCGAATAACAACTGTTGTCTTTGAAAGATATTTGCACAATAGCCTATCATCTTCAATTTTATTTTGTGAAGTTTTCAATTCTTGGACCTCAACAGCTCATGTACAAATTTATGGACGAATGATTGCCAAAAGTATTTCCAAAATAAGAATATTGTCTGCCTCAAACATTAAATATTTAACTTATATATACAATAAAGAATTAAGTAAAGTAGACATGGGATCATGTAGAACGTACGCGAAGTTATTTTCGATTCATACTTCGATTGTATTAAGTCCATATATAATTCCCAAGAGAGAAGTATTTCAAGCTTCGATAGTATTTTCTGCAATGAATAAAGGTATACAACATGTAAAGACTTACTTCGAGAAAATTTATTTTATGCATTCAAAAAATATAACTGCTTTTAATCTTTTCTGGGATGATTTTGGAGAAATTAGTGACATTTTACAAACTACAAATCCGAAAAAAAATTCATTTACTATCGGTTCACCGAAAGAAAGAGATAATAAATCTCTAGAGTTAAAGTTTTCCAAACTTTTAGAGTATAATCTTCTATCGTCCAAAATTTTCCCAAGATTGTTCAATATCAACACCACTTACACCAAAGCCACTAAGTTTGGCTTTGAAATGGCTTATGCCATTGATAACACAACTTTGACATCAATAAAATCTAATTTAATTCAAACATTCGACATATTTTTGTATAAAACCCATGGAAACATTACAAATGAGAAGTATGCCTCTCTGTTTTCCTTGTCAATTTCCAGAGTATTTCATCAAAAAAATTTATTAGTAAAAGATAATTTTTATTCATTATTAGTTAATGCAACGATTGCAATAAATGATGCACTTCATAAAGTTTCATCTATGACCAACATTGTGAAAAAGAAAGTTTCTGATAATAAAAGTATAGAAAGCAATAATGTGACCAAATATCGTCAATCTTTGAAGCTGAAAAACAATCAAGATATTACTTCGACGAAACAAATTTCACATATAAAAAGTATAAGACTGCCTTTTCAAGCATTATTTATCAAGTCAATGAAATTTTCTTTATCTTCATCAGAATTTTTGAAGAAATATGTCCAATTGCATACAGGATGTATTGATGCCAAATTGCATGCAAATAATTTAGCACAGGCTGTTGCAAAAGTATTACATATAAATTCAAAGTCGATACAAAAACTCATTAATAACTATAACAAAATTTTATTATCTGAATCTGAAAAATCAGCAAATGTTAGTGAATTTTCTCATGATATAGCTGTTGGTACTTTTGATGCTTTAGTTAATGAACGTTCTTTAAATCCATCCAAAGTTATAAGTCAAGCCAATACTATAAGCAAAGCTTTCACTTCAAACATATTAATAGCCATACCTTGGAAATGTAGCGACAAGAAAACTGCAGAGCCGATAGGCTTGCAGAAGGATAACCTGGTTTTCCCTTTAGATATGAAAGGTTTCGAACTTTTATTACGCTCTGAATTATTGTCACACAGAGTCATAAATTATTTGCATAAAAATATGTCTCTTTCTTGCAGGATTGTATACGTTAAAGAAATTTTCACAAGTATACACAGGATTATTATTAATAAATGTCACAAGTCACACGAATATGGTTTATGGAATACAATAATGGAATTGCTAGCAGCAAATGCCAATCAAAACCCCTACGACTTCTACTCAGAATTTGCCTCAAAAATTACTTACTTCTTGAGACAAAGCAGTTACCTAGATTTTGAAAGATTGACGGCTCAATCTGTACTGATAGGCAATGCTTTGAGAAAAGCGTTTCTAAGAGGGATTTTACAAATTAACTTAAATTCCCAAACTTCTTGCGCTTACGATAAACGAGCTCGAACTGAACTAATATTTAAAAAAATATTGCAAACCAATTTGCTGCATTCAAAATTTTTTTCTGAATTCTTTACGACTGAAAGAAAAATGACTGAATATGAAATGTGGGCATTAAATGTGACTCAATCAGTTAGAATGACATTTCATTTGCAAAACAAAAGTGCATTTGATATAAGCAATAAACTCTTTAATACATTGCTCCAAACTAAAACTATGAAAAGAACTGCTTTACAATCGAATATTATAGCAACTGTAGTGGCACAAGTACTCGAAGAACAAAATGTATTGCTAAATCACCGAGTAATCTCACAAGCAGCTCATGTAACAAATATTTTATTACGTACCATCCGAACTGTTCAGCACGCTGCTAGGAAAGTTAAATTGATTAAAAACACTAAGTACCGTAATAATATCATGCTAATTAAAGCAAACAATAATGGGATTGGTTATTTTTGTCATAAAATAAATGCATTTAAAATGCGCGAAGACACAAAATATTTTAATAATATAAAACCTAAGAATTTGTTAGGCGTGAATAGTAGGAAAGTTCTTTTAAATACGTCAAATTATTTAAGCAAAAGTATGCAATCATTTTCAACTAACAATATAGTGTTTAATGCCCCAAAAAGTTACAAAATGATCAAAGCAAGCCTGTCAAAAAAATTTCACTATCATTTAACACATTACTTAAAATATCAAACAATTTTACCTAGTTTTCTTAAAAACGCATCAACCATAGAAGCCAACTTTATTATTTCAGAAATAATTAAGTCAATATTGAGTATACATAATGAAAATAATAGTCAAAGTAAATGTGAACTGTTCGAATCGTTAAAAAGTACAATCTTGGACGAAAATAAACAATCGAATACAGACATAAGTATCACAGAAATTTCAAAAATGATATCGGATTTTCTAAAAAAAGAAAAGTTTATAATGGTTAGTAGAACAACAATGCAAGTAATATTTGTAACTCGTTTAATAAATAGAGGAATTTTACGAGCCTTATTAAAATTATCAAAAATTTCACGAGATTTTAACTTATTAAATAAAAAATCCTCTTTAAATTTTAGGTTCAAACAACTATTACAATATAATCTATTAACATCGAAAAAATTTATTAAGTTCTTCAGGCAGGAAAAAATAAATTATAGTCATTTTGTACAAGAAATGTCAAAGTCTGGGAAATCTGTACAAAATCCAAACATTAGAAACATCTTGACTGTTGAGAGAATTATAAGGAATACAATTTTGAAAATGACCAATGTAAAAAACATAAAACGATTTGTTGAACTGATAACATTTATTATTGCTCATTTATTCAAACAAGAAAAACTACTCAATAAAAATAGAAATGTTTTCTTAGCTACTTCGTTTGGATATGTAATAGAAAAAATGATTTTTCGCAAACTGGTGGCGAAAATTAATGCATCACCCAAAAATCCCGTAAATAGGACTCGAACACTAATGCATCACAATTTTCCTTTTTGCAAAATGCTTGAAAATAGTAAAAATATTCATCATTTAAGTTTAGACGCTTCATTTAAGAGTTTATTGTATTCGAGAAAAACAAGTTATCATTCAGAATTTTTTTCAGCATTTCATTATAACATACGGTCAATTAAACTATTTTATATTTTCCATTACATGAATAAACTTAATGATGTTACTTCCTACGCACACGAAATGTCAATCTCTATTGCTAGACTTTCAAAAAGCTGCATATCAAAAAGACAGATTTTAGAACATAAATATGCTGAAATATTGCGAGCCCCTGCACAGGCGCATTCTCATTTAATAAACAAGATTTCAGAAGTAACAACGAAATTTTTACAAATCGAAAAATATTTTAATGAAACACATATAATTTCTAAATCTATTGTTGCAAGTAATGCTTTACGTTTAGGAGTTATGAAAGCATTAAAAAATTGTGCCAAAAATTTTCTTCCTCCTCATGGGGCTTATAAGAAAATTGCTTCAATCAACAGTTCATATATTGGCAGTCAATGCCACAGCATAATTAACAAAATGTTTAGTTACAGCCTCTCATCATTTTCAAGTTGCAAAAAAGTAATTGCAATTCATATGAATAATACAGTTCCGAACGACAAGAATGTTTCATTCGAGTTTGACGTTTCGACATATTTTGCCGAGTTTACCAAACCTAACAAAAAATTATTTGAAATGTTGAAAGATATTTCTTTGGATACATACAACTTGCCCGTTTTATTTTATATTCATTCTAATATATTTGCTGAAAGTTTGTGCAATTCAAATATTTCTCATTTAGGTACATTTCTTTACAGAATAACATTATCATGCAAATATCTCTGTGATAAACTTTCAAATAAACCTTTTAATTATGTCAAAGCTTTTAAAAATTCCACATCATACAAAAAACTCAAAAAATTTCAAATGAAAAGTGGGACAAATAAAATAAAATCACATAATAATTATACAAACTTGGCTATGGAAGAAAGCATAAATTCCTTATACATCTGTAATTGCAACCAATCACAGATTTATTCTCTGATTCAAAAGCTTTCTAAAAGTTTAAGTAGTTTAATTAAACTAGATACTCGTAGAATGTTTTCTTTAAAACAAAATTTTTATGAAATCTTGAGCAAAATTAATGCAAAGTGTGAAGAGACAAATGTACATGATTTAGTTAATTTAATTTTAGAATTTACTATTGAAGAAAATATTGCACTTAGCAATTCCAAATCTTTGCCATTTGCCAATGCTTTCAAAAGAGTATTTAAAGAAGTTCTTATCAGAAATAAAGTAGTAACAGAACGTCAAAGTCATTTAAATTCACACTATTCTAGTCAATATAAAAATTCCATTAATTATTGTAAGCCTAAAATTTCAAACTTAAACTCAGCAGTCTCAAAAAGTGTAACACAATTTAAAAGAAATTCACACTTTGTTTGCCGACGCAATGCAAATTCATCAAGGCATAAATATATAAATTCTATTTATTATAGTTTAGTTTCCTCTAGAACTTTCAGATTAGTTTTTAAATTTGGCACACAAAATAAAATAATTGATAAAAGTGTTTCTTTAATTGCCAAAGCTGTGTATGACTCAAATCAATGCAGCATTGCTGATAGTTCTGTTCTAGAAAAAATGTATGAAAATGCTTTATTGTTTCTTGAACCAAATTCTGAAGTTTCGGACGTTGCATGCTCGGTAGCCTTTACCACAGCCTTATTGTGTTATGATGTGAAAAATGAAACACATAACTTACTAAATGCCAACCAATTGTCAAACAACCTAATATCAAGTTTAGAAGCCTTGACTTTCTCAGAATTAGCAAACACAAAATGATTTTTACTTAGTTGCTAGCAAAATCAAATTAATGTGAGTGTGGAAAAGTATTCTTCTTTAAAGACAATCTCAATGATCAATATTTTCAACCTTCTCCACTCATATTGTGCAGTAACGATTATGGAAAAGTTTTGAGAGATGGAAATCATTTAAATGTTTGAAGAATAATTAGCAAGATCTAATTATAGTCGGTATGGAATACATTGTATTGTAAACTTTACAATGTTAATTTTTTTTATTGTCAACATTTTTGTTTCTGTAAATAGTAAGAAAATATTGTACACTGGTTTGCAAAATTTAAGGAAGGTACCAGAATTAATAGAGAAGTACTTAGTAAAAAACAAAACTAAGAAAAACAAAAGGTTAAAAAACAGTATTAGGAGACAAAAACACTGTATAAAGCCACCACGCAGTTGACATTAAGTTTGTCCATTGATTGAAAAGCATTTTGTGCCTGTTTTTAAACTTTGCAGACCATTTTTTTAAAAATAATACAGTGTTATAAAACATGGTGCTCAGGGACGTTCTGAAAGTAATATCTTACTTTTAAATGGAGGTCTACACAAAAAGTTTGCCAAATGAGTTACTTAATCATTTGTCATGAGCATAAAACATTGTAAATTTATTGTAAAATAACTGATGCTTCATCATGTGTTATAGTATTTAAAAAAATATTGTTTTACCATGCCAAATGAATGATAGAAGCATCACATTTCTGTTTATTCGAGATATATACACAGACATAGATCCTCCACACAAAAATTAGCATAGCATTAATACTTTTGAATGTGTAATAATATGTGCTTTAAGTAAACATGTACAAGATAGCATATGCATAATAAAGCACTGCATAAGGGTGGTGAATAAAAAATGTCAAGACTTAATGTTGTCAGCCACTACAATATTTGATAGATTAAACTGATCCGTCAGAACTTTTAATCTTGCACTTTTCGATGACATTGTAACTATAGCATATGTCTAACTATATAATGATATTACCTCATGATTATATTTTGCCTTTATTAATCTCCGATTCTGGAAAAGTAACACTTTCTAATTGAGTAACAATAGAGAAGGGTCTATTTTAAAATATACATTATGATTATTTCATTTTTTTAAACGCCAAACAGAAATTACGTTTTGTAAATATTTGTTTATGTTTCTTAAGTATTATTAAATTTCATTCCATTACACCTGTCTCCTAATATCTTACCTTAGCATTTATTGTGTCATATTTAAGAGAGAGCCCCAGTAAAGGGTAAGAATGGATTAATTAATTCAACTTTTACTCTTAAATCTGTGATTTTTTGTAAAAAACTTGTGCCAAAATAACTTTTTGTGTTAATATATTTCAGAATGGATTAATAAATAATGATTATAAAATATTATATTTTTATATACATATTTTGGAAAGCATTTTTTAATACATTGCACATTTTAATGTGTATTAAGTTATTTAAAAATGAGTATTTTTATTGAATGTCAAATACTTGTATTATGTGGCAAGAATAACAAAAAATTGTGAGTGTGCAAACACATTTCTTTTTTAAAAATTGTAACTGTTGGTGAATTTCATAAAATTCTTTTTAAAATGAAAGTGGCTATTTCTTTTATTATAAATTGATATGCATTCTTGAAAAGTTTATGAACTTAAAAATTATATTTTATCTTGAATACACATAGAATTGCCTAAGGGTTAAACCATTTGGTAAAGTGTGATAAAATTTGTTCCTTTTGTATGTATTTATTTCGATAAATTTTTTTTGCTAGCCTAACACTTATTTGCACCATTAAAATACTCACCCAAATATTAAATTAGTTAGCCGGACCTGCTTGAATGGGATGGAAAAAAAAGAAAATGCTTTTTTTTTTGGGGGGGGGGGGGGGGGGTAAAAATCTTACCTAAATGCCAGCCTTGAATGATTAGTTTTAAGTCCCTTTACATATTTTAAAAATAACAAATAAGGTATCAACAACAAAAAGAAAAAGTCAGTTATCTCTCTCTATTGAACAAAAAAACATTCTCAATAGTGTCTTATGTATAAGTAGTAAAATATAATGTAATCTCCGAAATATTAAAATATTTAAGTAGCAACATCAACAGTCAAATATTTTTCAAAAATAGTTAGCTTTAGCTCTTAAAAAGATTTGAAAAGTAGAACATTTTACTTGCTTGTTTGGGCATGTTAGAAAAATTTTGCTTGACCGATTAGAAATTTTACTTGCCTCAGGCAATAGATTTTCCCAACTCTGATTGAAACACAAAATGAGGATATCCATATCTTAAGTTTATATCAAGGCAATATAATTTTGAAAGTTTAAATTTTGCATAAGAGTGTAGTACAATGTTGTTTCTGCGATTGAGAAAGTGGAAGCTTCCATATTTTATCAAACTATTTTTATAGTTAAAAACATAAATGAATTTTTATACTTATTGCCTTTTTTGATCCTCTATTACTTAATAATAAGCATTTTGTCAAAAGTGTATCTTAACACAAAAAGAGTAAACTAATTTTCCTATAAAAATTAACTTATTGTACAATAATGTAATAATTTATAATTTTAATACAGAATCTAAAAATAAGTAGTTATAATTTTCTTTTAACTATACTACAGTAATTCTGTATGTGTGTCATATAATAAAATGAAAAACAATCAAAATGAATCGAAGGGGGAATTTATTGTGCATAGATCGAAACACTCAAATAAAGCCATTCACATGTCTACAGTCTGGTTAACTTGCACAAAAATGTTTACTACATTTGAATTGCAATATTTGACACTAAGGCGAAAGAGAATGTTTATATGTAATAGCACATGGTAAAATAAATCATTAGAGATATACCCCTTTAAAGTCAGTTAAAAAGTATAGATAAGTGGCCAAATACACAATAGAAAAAGCAGTAATATTCTGAATACAAAGACAGGAAAACCATTGGAAAATAAATGCTTCAAATAGTTAACTTTGAGCAAAAAAAACTTCTTTTAAGTATAATTATACATAACATATAAAGCTCTCTAGGTGTAAAGTTTTACCAATGTTGTATACAAAAAATATAAAAACTAAAAAAAATATTTTATAAAAGTGTATAATAAAAATTGCATGCCTTATATAGGTGGTTAAAAAACGACAAGCAAGTACGAGCTAAAGAGTTCATACTAAAAAAAGTGTATAGTTAAAAGTAACAAGTAAATTATACATTCCAAAACAAAACTGGCAGGTTATTTTTGTCAAAATCAAATATTACAAATATATATATATAAGATAAGCTTAATTTCTCCTTTTATAACAATATTCAAGCAGATTGCATTAATTTTTAGCAAAATACATAATTTTTTTATAAGATAATAAAAGTTGCCATGAAAATTATTGAAAAAATATAGAAAGCTAAATGTAGAAATAATTTTAGTTGCTGCAGTACTGAAAAGCTTAACACAATACCAGGTCATCAGACATTTAATAAATATGCTAGACTCAATGACATGTGCTTGTGTTACACATTGGGTAATCATTGCAATTAAAATTTTTAGACAATTTCTCATCATTACAAAATAATTTTTTTTAAACTCAGATGCATGTATGTACACATTGAAATATCACAGAACAGATAAATTAAAGCTTTAATGGTTAATAAACAAATGAAATAATTTTTTTACAAATGCTCCCAAACTAAACATCAGTTGGTTAAGAAGTTTAGATACAATGGGACAATATCACATGGCACCTTTGTATACCATAGGATTAAAACAACTATCAGCAAAGCAGCAACTAAAGGCACATATAACAAACATTGGGAAAAGGGGATAGCCAAATGCACAATTCAGTCCAGCAAACAATTAGAATCTACTGTGCAGCAGTGCCTTCCTGCACTTTGATTTCACTTTCATCAGTTATTTTCCCTGCTTTATCTTCTGGCTCCAGCTCTTTCATTTCATCTTTAACCTCAGGTTCTTTTGTCTCTTCCTTCTCTTCAGGCTCAGATTTCTCAGCACTTTCACCAACAGCTAAAATAGTATAGCTAGTCTTAAACACTGAACATTTTTATTAACAAGTCCAAACTTTCTGCTAAAATTTCGGTGTCTTACAGGAAACATTGAACACAAATGAACATATATTAATTTATGGTAATCTAAGAAGCAACTAATTTTTGTGATTTTTTTTTTTTGCAATTGGTAGACTATGGCGAGAGGTACATTTGTCATGAAGTTCTCATATTTACACCCTGGAGCGCTCTCCCCTTAACACAAAACTGACTCTTTTAAATTCTAAATTGTTTCTCAAGAGTTGTATTAGATTATAAAAGACATTATTAAACTTCACTTACAATTTTTTTGAATAAATTTTGAAAAGAAAAAAAGCTACTTTTAGTAGTTAATCCACTGTAACTCTTTCCATAATTACATTACAAGAATATATTTTGATATAGAGAGTACACATAACATCAGAATAAGCGCAAATGTACAATGCACAAGTGACAACACAAAGCTCCATCTATAAGCACAGGGACTGAACCTTGTAAATGTTTAACGCCCTAAACAGCTTTCTAGAATTAAACTGCATGGTTTAACGTGTATTTTTAATAAATTTTCCCATAAAACCTATTTAATGTAGATTTCACATGCAATGTATTGCTACTCGTTATTTTCTAATAAGGCAGTGTAAGAATAAACTACATTGCTACTGAAGTATAAACTACAATAGTTTTTTTTTTACTTGCAATCCCTCCCCCTTCCAGATTTAGAAATTGTTGTAGCTCAATATGCAAGTTATCTTTAAAAATATTTACACAAAACAGTACAAAAATGTGACCGGATTTAATAAAAAAATTGCAATGTTTGGTGAATTTGGTATAAACAATGTCACACTATAAACAAGGGTAAACTGGCAGGTTTTGAAAAATATATTACCCGACAAAGTGTAATTGTATAATTTTATTCAATATATTTTTTAATACCCACAATATAATTTTCGACGGGTATTTTCCCAAAATAACGGCAGTGGCAGAAACAGCTGTTTCAATGTTTATATCAGCCAATCTTGCCAATTTCTATGTATAAACAACTGCTTTAGTGTCTTAAATTTGAGTTGCTTCTATTAGTTTCCACAAAACCTCAAATTTTAAGCTTTTGCAATATTGAGGCTTAGAAATTTTCAAATCAACAAGATTTTATAACGTCCTGAGTAAAAATACATGCCAATTGAGGGGAGAAATAAAATGATCAAATTATTGGTCAACATTAATTTATTGTTAATTATTTTTATTTGAAATAGCAAGTTTCCTTAAGACAATATTCTATATAAATTAAGTCGTAAAACTAGGAAGGGACCATGAGCCAGTTTCACATCACATGCTGTGCATAAGGCCCAGACCCTGATTAATAACAAGCTTCTTATTTTCTTGCAGTTTTTTAACAATCATTTAAGTTTAATTGAATGAGATTCTGAAATTGTATACAAATTTTACAACTAGACAAAGTAATGTTTCTTAAAACAGCCATTATTTTTTTAATCTTCCTTTAACATTTAATGTTTTAAAATCTGGAATTGGTTGGATCAAGGTGATTCCGGATTACAGATAATTTTTCAATGTTGACTAACATATGCAAATTGGAAATATTGATATTTCTACGCAGAAACTACTATCAATATTTCTACACTACGTGCCAACCCAACTTGGGTAAAAACAAAGACTAAAAAGACGGAGGGAAAAGCACGGTTGGTCTTTTAGTTGGAAACTCTTGTAAGGTAATATTTACATACAAAATGATCTGAATACAATGTAACCAAAATACACTTTTCATTCAGATAAAATTGCCAATTTTTTTTCAAATAATATTCAAATCTGTTAGACCATAAACAAAATTAATGTTTTAAACATATTTTCTGGATGGATTCACAAATAATTTATGGAACTCTTTACATCTGTGGAAGGATCTTCTCCATAGCATATTTCTATTCACCCAACTTAGGTTGGCAAGGAGTGTAGTTGGAAATCTATGTTTAATTACATAATTAATACAAATATTTTAAAGAACTGCATTTTGGTCAAATGGTGGCTTTTAAACAATTTTGTCTTTTATTAACTATGAATGAAATGCATGTAAACAACTGCATTGTCACAATGCAAGTTTCAATCTTCTTGAATCCTATTTTTGAATGTGAAATCAAGTTGAAAAACTATATTTGTATACTTCTCAATTGTTCTTGCTAATAATAATGCCTTTTATCTTTATAAAAGATGCTGCGGTGCTTTATGGCGATTCCTGAAGACCCCAACAGCAGAATGCAAATTTCAATCACCATTGCATCCAATAAAAATTAGAATATCACAAAAGCAATTTCAATATTATGCCCAACATTCTTGCAACCCAAAATTTCATTACAAAAGGAAAACATTGATATTTTAATAAATTAGAGCTTCTTAAAAAAATCAGTACAATTAACTAATTTATTTTCAAGTATAATTAACCAAAAACATTAAATATTTCATTTTAATAATATTTTGAAATAGAAAAAATTCTAAACTTACTTTCGTCTTTCTGATCAGCAGCCTTTTCCTTGTTTTGCTTATATTTCTTTGATTTCTTTACAAATCCATTTTCAATCAAACTATAAGCTGTGTCAATCAAAGTTTGGTTCAGTTCTTTGGGTGTAATGCCCAGTTCCTCTCGCATCTATAATTAAAATTGCATTAGTTTTGCGTTATAAAACCAAATATACAAAGTTCAATTTTGCAAAAAGTTACTAATTCTGCATATAAACTGTTTTGCTATCAATAATTTTTTTAAAAATCCTCAATGAAACATTTTATCGAAAATTTTGACATATCTAAAAAAAGCCACTACTATACTCACTCTTTTGTTATCAAATCTAAATTCACGTCCAATGCGAGGCAGAATAGTTCGGGACATCTTATCAACAAAGCTACTGAGCCAAACAGCAAATAAAGGAGCCACCATTGATGAAATATTGTATCCTAAAAAAATTCATATAAATTAGCAAAAAAAAGTTCAATAAAAACAATATCGGAAACAAGTAAAATACTTATTACAAATTTATCCACGATGATTTGGTATGAACAAGTTATTAACCTAAGTCCTTTTTTACTTATTTATAATCCTTTCCAATTTATGATATAGTACATTGTAAATACCGATAAAAAATTAGTTAGCAATGATTGCTTGATTAGTTTTTGGTTAATATTTATCAGATACTTAATGGTTGCATTTCAAGTTCAATGAGATACAAAAGCTTAAACTTCAATAAATTACTGAACTAACATTTGATAACTGCACTTGTGGAGAAGAAGTCGAGTGGGAAATAATAAAGTGCTTTCAATGAAACCAAGTTTCAATAAATATATATTATACTTATTATAATAAACATTACAAACCAAGAGGCTTAAACTCCTTTGACAAAGCCAATGCAATATCCTTAAACCAGACATTCTGAGTGCTGATAATATGTCTGTGATCAGCTGCACTGGGGAGAGTCATTGCTTTAAGATGTGCCGAGGCTACATCTCTTACATCACAGACAGCAAAGTTAGCTTTTGGAACCATAGGCATTGACCTTTCCAGCATTTTTTTTACAATCTATAATAAAAGAGATAAGATCATCTGACAGGTTTAATTCTGAACCTTTCAAACACTTAAACAAAAATGATTTCAGCTCTATAGGAAAATATCCTTCAGGTAATAGCTTCTGTTGCAGAGAAACTTCTATCTGTTCGTTATTATTTTTAAGTTTAAATTGTGTCCTTTTCCCAAAAAGCAAGGAAATAATTTATGCATAAAGATTTTTTTATAAAATATCACATATCGACATGGAGTACATAAAAAAATATTGGAAGATTCAAAGTATTTGATAAATACCTCAACACTTGTAGATATTGCTCCATTTATGACAGGTCCCAAAACAAGACCAGGATTGATTACAGTCAATTCAAACTTTTTGTCTTCTGCAGAAAAAAAACATGCACAGAAATTAAAACCTGCACCTTCGATTAAAAAGCTTAAAAATGTCAAAAATGTAAATAAAATTAGTACCAGGGAGTTCTTTGACAAAATCCCACGCTGCCCTTTCCGCCAGAGTTTTGCTTTTTGAGTATAAATCAAGTGAAGCACATTCAACGTTTGTCCAATCTCCTTCAGTATACTCCTTGCCTTCCTCCATTACCATTTCACCTACAATTTATAAAATGCATGAGACTTAAATTATAAACTCTGAAAAATGTAAAAAAAAAAAAAAAAAATAATGCAAGAGCCATATCACATACAACGCAAAATCTATGCATTATTTTATTCTTAAGTTCATAAACAAATATTTTTTTTAATTAGATAAAACTTTAGGATTTAATAAATCTTCAACCCAATGACATAACAACCTAGTTGAAAGTTTATTTAGACTAGTTTTTAAAAATGTACTAACCATGAATTGCAGCGACAGAGCTTGTGATTACTACTCTTTTGATAGTACCAGCATCTGCACAAGCTTGTAGGACATTTTTAGTTCCATCAACAGCTGGGAGTAATACATTATCAGGGTTTGAAGGAGGTGTGCTTGGAAATGGAGAGGCTGTGTGTATTACATAAGAGCAGTCCTTTACAGCTCTGAAAAACAAGTTTAAAAAAATCATAAAAACAGCTAATAACTAATGTGTACACATTTTGGCTTAGTCTTCAAAAAATGTCAAGTCTCAGTAGTAGCTTTGGCTACAATAGATTTGAAGATGCCGCAAAAGTTGATAGAACGTACCAAGGTCGAACTGACTACATACTAGTACAACATGTATTTTTGGCCCATTTACTAAAGTTTGGTTTTCTCTACTGCTTGCTCCGGGAGCAAAACTTTTTATAGTGTTTAGCAACGGAACACTTAAAACATGTAATTGTTCTGCTGACGAAATATCTTGACTAATGAGACAAGGAATTTAAGATTTGCTATGACGCTATCTATTTTCTTTTCAATGTATAAATAAATTTTCAAATATCTGAATATTTAAAGCAATACACTGCCTACATTTTTGATGAATATAAATACTTTTGCAATAGTTTGATTATCCTATGCATGATTCTAAGATAATGCTATTTTAAAAGCTTAATGCTTTGAATTAAGGACATAACAAATAAATATTCAGAACTTTATAGCCATAAAAACAATTTATATTGTAAAACTTAAAAAAATCATTATTAATATGTCATTTGATATAGATATCTGCAATTCTTGAAACCTCAAAAATTAAAACAAGAAAAGCCCAGTAGATTGTGATATTTAATATTGGTGGAATTTGCAAATTTTAGAATTTTCAAAAATTGGCAAATTTAGATTTTGAAACTTTCAACTCAACTATAAAAATAATTTGTATTTTAGTAAATTTATACATAAATAAAAACTACCAGCAATTCATTAGCTAAAATTTGCTGGGCATTATACAGCACAATTTTTACAAGAAAATTTGAATAACACTAGACAAATTTAACATAACATGCCAATATAAATTAATCCAAATTCGTAACATTATGGTAGCTAATTCTGAACAAGCCTAAATTATTTTGCTTGTCTGTAAAATAAACTAGTTCATAGCTTTAATAACAGAAGTAAAAAAATATTTGATACTTAAAAGATAATGATAATTTTAAATTATCAATAGCACTTCTCATTCTGAATTAGAAACATTAAAATTATATTTGGCATGCTTGATTAGAAACTTCACCGGTTTCTTGAGTACTTTATATTTATTCCCCCCCCCTCCCCCCACTAGGCATGTATGTAAATTCATATAATTTGTACTAAACAGTTTACAGTTAATGTTAATCAAAACACTATTTTTAGTTTCTGCTATTTAAAGTTGTTGCAAAAACTAAGAATTTGAAACAAATCTTACTCTTTCCATGAATCTGCTTTCAACAAGTCGGCCTCTACTAACTCTAAAGGATATTGAGCATCAGGACAGAGTTCCTTTAGAGGCTTTACTTTTGCTTCATTTTGCAAATCCCGAACTGTTCCTCGTACTTTATAACCTTCTTCTTGAAGTTGTTTGACAATATGAGCTGCCAAATATCCAGAGGCACCAGTAACCAACACAGCTAAAAGAGAACACTTTCATCAATTTTTAAAAAAAGAAGTTTGCAGCTAAATACAATCCTATGTAAAAGTTCACAGAGGGAAAAATAGTTTAATCGTGCATAAACTTAATTGTGGAATGGAATCTCCAGAAAATTTCAATTTGACATAATTAAGCAAATTTTGTTTAACTTCCATTTTTGCATTGGATGAAGATGTGCTTAGGGGCATGAGAGAAAACAATCATTGATAATTAATATTTTTAAGTTCCTAACAATTTCAAGAAATATATATTTTAAAAAATATGTGAAGAACCTGAGAAAATAAGAAATTAAAAATAGGGCTCCCATTATTTTTTCAGATAACATTTATTTTATCTTATTAAGTTTTAAAACAACCATAAAGAATCAATTTTCGCCTTAATTTAAAATATTTCACTACTTAAAATACAGAAATTAGAATTTTAGATGGAAAATAATCAAATAAACATTTAGCAAATCACTATTATGAACGTACAGTTCAAATCCATTCCCTTTTAAAAGCATGTGACAAAGTTATCATATGGTCCAAATAAAGAAATTTAAAATTGATAAGTTGGGCTCAGCTTCAACTTACTTTCACAATATAGCTTCTAACACTAAAATGTGTAAATTAACAAGTTCCCCATCAGTTATTTCTCTAATTTGAGTTTTAAAATTAAGTTTTTTTTCTTCAGAAGCTCTATGGATTATTTTTCAACTTAATATTTTAAACACATAACGCTTCCAATTGCGCATTTGCTATTTAAGGTCAGAGATGAAAATTATGACAAATCGAAAAACTACTCAAAAACCTAAAAGTACTTTATACAGGCCAACAATGATAGTTATCAGTGGAAACGGAATTGTTGCTTGAACAAATTTAAACCTTTCTCTGCGTACGATGTCTCCCTCAAAAGTTGCGTTGGGTGCCTACTTAGATGTCGGCACGTCACTTGACTGTGCGTCTAAATTACGACGCTCGTAGCCAACAGCCCTGACGTAGCTCTAGTGAGACGATAATTAAAAACCTAACCTTACAAATTTAAATCGAAGCTCACAGGGTTAAATCAAAACAAGACATAATTCCGATATATATTTAAACAATCGGGGTCTTTAAGGTTGGAATTCAAAAATATTTTTTTTATCTTTATTCGTTCCCCAAGTAAGACCTATCACCAATACTAAGGCTTAAAACTTTTAACTTCCAAATCAGCCTTAACTCAAATTAAACGAATATAGTCGGTCTTAAAGGGCAAAATAGATATATTTTTTCAGAAAAATGGCAAAATGGATTCGATTTTCGTTTATATTGAATTGACCAGAGTAGATTTACTTTTTTGAACCAGCAAATTACAATTTTCAAATTTCTTCATTATTATGAAACAAAACAAAAAACCAAATTCCCACTACGAAATACACTATACTTAATTATATATTTATAACAAACTAGGACTAATAGTTTTATTAGTATACCAGCGAGAAACGATAATGCAAAACTTTAAAGATGTACTAGAAGCTATTAGTTTGTTATGAAGATTTTTTGCCATAAAACGTCCTCTTTTAGATATTTCTTAACCGTTTAACTAAACTGCGTTTTAATATGCGATATTAACCCCGCAAAAATCGAATATACCTGATTGTTACAAAAGTTAAAGTGCAGTGTTATTCATAAAAATATTTTTTTTGTAATTAGTTTTAATTTATTCGAGTTAATGCTGTTGACTCAGAAAAATCCTTTGTATTGCACGGTTCTAAAAATCTCGTATATAAAATTATAAACCTACTATTCCCAAAAGCTTGATTAATTTTTCTCACGCAAGATGAAGGCTACAATCGAGGGCAAAACGGCTATAGAGAACTTTAAACATAGCGTGCCACAAGGCTCTTTACTAGTACTTAAAAAAAAATAGGTCAGACCTAATGTAAAAAAAGATAGCACGTTAGAGAAATAGTTAGAATTTTGAGAATGGTCGATATAAATTGATCGAATGTGAAAAATGCTCCACCTAAAAAGTAGAAAGGGCGTTTTCTGTTGAAACTTCTTATCTTTGATAATATAATTAATCTTTAAACTTTAGATAAACGGACCATTAAGAGAACATTACCACTGATCCTTATATGAGTAATAAGTAACCTACCGCTCGTGCTTATTCTATTTATCAGTGATATTTTATCAGTTTTATAAACAAAATCATTCATTAAGCTTAATAAAATAAGTCAAATAAAATATAACCGTAAAATAAACTTCCTGGACAGGATAATAAGATATATGCAGTGAATGAACGATTTTCTTGGAAGTTAAAATTAAATATGTAATATTTTTTAAGAACTATTTTGAATCCCATACCAAAAATTCCCATTATAAAAATTTCACAATTGCATGCTACTTAAAAAAAGCTAGCTTCCATAGAAAACAGTCAAGAGTGCCATTTTATCAATTTAATTTTCAACAAAATCTTAGAGTGAAAGTCTAATATTAAAATTCACCAAAAAATAAACTAATAAAAGCAAATAATAAATTGTGAGATGCAGTACCCAAGTCAAATTAAATCGATTCTTAAATTCATTATTATTTTTTTTTGCTAGATAGTTCAGAAGAGTCTACTGTATAGAAATCATTTTTTACAGAATAAAAAGGAAGTCAGTCAGAATTATCATCCAATCTCAGTTTTTTTTTGCGACGAAAGATTTTATGCGTTTTTTTTTGTGCCTAACCCAGATCGGCAGACCAACGAAATATTTGACAAAGAGTTTACTAGGGAAGAAAAGGAAGTAGTTGAGCTAAGGACTTAATTTAAAACTTTTTATGAAGAATACTCATAATACGATAGATGACTCTCTTCCAAATGGATTCATTGTTGCAACTTCTCCTTGTATGACTCATTATAAGTGAAATATAAGATCAGAAAAAAAAAACCAATATCGATAGCTATATTTCAAAATATGTCTTGAATACTACCAGCAGTAATTTTTTTTAACCCACTAGTGATTTCAAGTAAGGCTACATACCGTTGTATATTTCCATCTCTTAATTTAAAAAAAAAATTCTTTGATTTGGTTGGATTAACATCACACTAATGCCACAAATGGTCTAATTTGGAGAGACAAAAACTACAGAAATTTTTTTACCAGGTCCTATTTAACTGTCATAAACATTTCGTTGGTCGAAACGTAAATCTAAAAAGCCTTGCTCAAAAACAACTTTACAGTATTAGTTAATAATTATTCAATAATTAAGTTTTTAAAGGAGTTAAAAGATTCTTTAGGTCCTAAAATGTCAGCTATTTAACGAATCAAATTGTTAAAAGCGAGTCTTTTAAAGAACTTCAAAATTACGAAAATCAACCCTTGACTTCAAAAATAATTGAAATATTTAAATAAAAAGCCTTAATATTACATTGTTTTTCACCAATCTACAATCTTAATTCTGATATTTAGGGATTTTGATATACAGATGGTAATTAAGATAAAATTGTGTTTGGATTTATAAGCAATAGTACATTAAGGGCAAGTACATTGTAAATGGCAAGACAATTATTCTGATATTTATATTGAGTTTACAAGCATATACGAAGGAATAAGTAAATGAGTAAAAGTAAAGTAGTCTAGCAGCAGATTACTTTACACTTGATTTGACATCTGCCTAAAGACTTCTATTGGTTTAGGCAAGTCAAAGCATGATAATTCAAATTAGATAAAAACCCCTTCCCTAGTATGTCACCCTTAAGCTAAGCATTTTTAAATATTCAAGATAGCTGTCCCAAACCAATATTAATTTCAAAAGATGTTCCCAAGTGAAACAAGAAATAATGTTTCAAAACCTTCTAGATCAAAAGTTTATACACCGTTGCAAAATAATAGCAAAACTTTGTTTATTCCGAGTAAAAACTGTATAATATATATTTTTTAATAAGTTTGTAATACTTCCATAAACTAGAATAGTATAATTAAGTGGCACGCAGGATATTAAGCTGTGAGAAGTTTGGAGTTTGGCTTGATAAGCAAATGATTAAAACAAATGGATATATGTATTGTTGCAAAATGATAGCACCACTCTTACATTTAAAGAAACAGGCAAAATTGACTGTTTTAAAGCTCTTCACATAGGATAGAATTAGGCAACCGGAAACTTTCCTAGCTATAAAAGCTTTGTTTAAACTAGTAAAACTAACCTTACTTGCATTTATTGTGAATTAGTCAAGTAAATAGATTTGAAAAGGTGTTTTTAAGTATGGGTAGGAAAAAGCAGTTATCAGATTTTGAAAAGGGGCAAATTGCAGATTTAAACCAAGCAGGATTTTCGTCACGAAATATAGCAAGACACATTGGACGTTCACCGAAACGTGGTTAATAACTTTCTTCATCTTAGATCGAAATATGGAAAGAAGAAATCAACTGCACGACCCCGAAAGCTAACAATTCGGCAAGAAAGATTATTTATTAAAGACACTAAAAAAGTCGGTGAAACATTGACCAGACTATCAGGACACCCCACCATCAACGTTCACAAGCCTACAAACTTTATCAAGAGTGGTTAGGCGAAACAAACATCTTGTGTACAATAAAAAAAACACAGCCAAGACTTACAGAGCTTCAAAAGCGAAAAATTAGGCAACGGAGAAAAGAACATACGACTTGCTAAGAGCAGTGACTTCAAGTATCAATAAAAGTATTAAGTTCAATGATTTATTTCAATTATTATATGCTAGGTTGGAAATACATGGTATTTCTATCACTATGCAAAGCAGTGTATTTAACCGGACACCATTGCTTTGGGTGGTTGACAGATTACGAGAGGGGAGAACTGTAGCCCACACTTTACTTAAAAGTCATATATTATATAAAAAAAATACTTTCTGCTAAAACATTTAGTTCATTTATTATAGTGACGTCCATTAATACTTTGAACAATAAGTTATTTTTCAATTGTGTCAAATTATCTTTGTCTTTGCTTCACAAGGTTTAAATTTTCAACTCGTGTCTGAATTAGAACTCATGTTCAAATACAAGTTAAATAGTAGTTCACTTAAATTTAAAAAAAAAAATTACACTTCACATTCTGCCCGGATTTCTTGTAGTACTTCACACAGGTCATTTCTAACAATATTCATAGGGAGTACTGCTGAATGCTGTTAAAATTCGTTTTTAATGATCCTTGTTGTCTTCAAGTGTGACTGCTAACTTGACATTATCTATAAGTCGTTTGACTGGTTTATTCTTATTTAAGTGACCGTAAGTTATATGCAGTTTTCAATATTAGTATTTCTAATGAATTTTGAAATGGTTCAAGGGTCAAACCTTGGCCTTTTACTTTTATTTATTAATAATGTCTGTGATACAATTAAATAGTAACTACTGCTAAAAATTAAAAACTATCATATTATATGGTCTAATATTGATGTTGATCTTTTACAAAAAGATTGGTTATATTGACGTCATTCTGGGGAGCAGCGGTAAGGCATTGGCCCATGGAAACAAGAGTCGAAGGCGCTACAGGTTCGAATACCAGTATAGTGTATTTCAAATAATTATTTCTACATTAATTCAAACATTCTAGTTTATACACCATTCCGGAAGGAAGTACTTCCGGTACTTGTATATGAAAGTCCATGTCCCCATAGTGTGGGGTCAGTTATGGCATTTGCATAGTATCTGTACTTCTATTCTTCAATAAAATAAGTTAGTAACACAAAGCTTGATTTTCTAAGCCACAATATATCAATGAGAAAATCTGGTTGCACGGTAGTGCAACCGCCAAGTTCAGGGCACTACCCAACCTTTTCTGGAAGGGTTTCGGCGTGTTTTCGGACCCTCCGTTCTTTGGTTCTATGCATCACAGAAATGAGTTTAGAAATTTTTATTGGTCAATAGGAGCTTGATGAAGAGTATAAAAAAATCAGCGTTCTATCTCTTTTTATCTCCGAGAAAATTGAATTGGAAAATGACCACTTTTGGGGCTCACTCACTCACTCACCGATCATCAAAATGTTCTATGACACCCACTTGTTCTAGAATCCCGAAAATTGGAATACTGGTAGATTTTGTCATACAACCAACATAAAAAAATCCGAAAATCGAATATTTAGCACGGGTTTGTTCTTAAATGGCTTGGCGCCTTTTTTCAAAAGCAGTTACAATCCTCTGACATACGCCGATATGCCAGCGGCGATTAATTGAATCGCCAACAATTCAAATAGCTATTTACCTTCAGATGATACGATAAAGGTTTTTCAAGTGTGGAATTTAGCACACGATATTACTAATGGAAAATTTCAATCATCATTTTGATTAAGTTTAATGGTTTTCAAGTGCAACACCTGAGCTGGCAACCAGCTCCATGTTTTATAATGAGTTATGGTTGTTTGGTTGTAGGATGAGTTACATTGCTAAAGGTCTATATATAAGCATGAACAATGGCTGGCTGGAACCAATGATTTACAATATGCAAATGATTTTTTTGTTTTGTTTTAGTTGGAATAACATCGCACTAGAGCGACACAAGGGTAATCAATTCTTCCCTATTGTTTAAATTAAAAAAAAAAAGATACCAGAGTCCAAACACACAAATCATGAAATTATATTGATAACAATTGGAACTTATATTACGCTTTGACAATTTGTATAAAAGCAACTATTCGGGTTTCAAACTGTAATTGGGGTCAACAACAATTGTTTTCGCCAAGGGTCATACAATGCGTCTCAAAAGTTTATGGACAACTTTTTTTTAACTTTAGGAACCAACTAAATGAGTAAAAATACGATATAAATTATGCATGCATCTATTGTAGTAATACAAATAATAAAACACTCAAACAAGTTAAAGCTATATAAATTTAATACAATAAAATGATAAAGAAAAATAGCTGTCCCAAAAGTATATGAAAAAAAAAAAGGTTTTAAAAGGTGTTTATTATTGACGAAGTGCCCATGATTTTAATTAGTGATAATTTATCTATAATAATAAAAGAAAGAGTGTGTATGTCTGTGGAACGCAAAAGACCTACTTAGACTGCTCTAAAAAATTCGAAATTTTTAATATAGATTCCTTTTAATACCTACGTGTGCACCTGAGGCTTAGTTTTTTCATATTTAATTGTGTTTTTCAATTAATATAATTAGTTTCAAAAACGTCTTCCACGTGGGAGTGCGGGACCATAACAGGGCTTGAAAATACATGGACCGGGCCGAAACGGGGGCTTGACGCCATCCTCTATTAGTGTTTGCTTTTTAAGTGCGCATGTGCCAACACGAATTTTATTTTTGTTTTGATTTTGGGTGTATTTTAATAAGTAGGCAGACCATAACAGGGCTTCAAAACACAACGACCGGGCGGTAACTGGAGCTTGACACCATTCTTTGTTATAATTTGCCTTTTTCTTGCGCATGAGCCAACACGAATTGAATTTAGTTTAGATATTGAGTGTATGGGGAACATTCACATGTGATGTCCCCCATACACTCAATATCTAAACTAATATCTAATTCATGTGATGTCACGCGGTTGAAGCTCAGATGGATATGGCCGTGAATGTCCCCCATTTTCAGAAGTAAGCATGCCTCTAAAAGGAAGCAATGCGAAGTTAACGGTTTCCCAGTAAGGCGGAACCATACTGCTAGTTTAAAATAGGTACAAAATGTACTTGGGTGTCAACAAGCAGTACAGAAAGAGCAGTAAAATGAAACAGTACAAGATTTTTAAAAAATGTATATACATTCGTCAAATAATTTTTATTTTATGTATCATGTTTACTTAAACACGTTGATTGTCCTCTAAAAAAGTTAGTACTACTTATAAAACAATTGAAAGTGTCATAGTTAAAAATAACATGTTTTTTTATTTAAGAACTTATTTAAATTATTTTATTTAGTATACCTACAAAAAGAAGTGAAGTCCAAACAAAAACCTCTCAGTAAAAGAAGGCCAAGTTCTTTAAAAAAAAAAAAAATTGGCCTGGCCTTAAAAAGAAGTGAAATCCTGAAAAAGGTACCAAGTTCATTAAAAGTTACTGATGTGGTATTGAACACCAAAACATTTTAGTCTTTGATCATTCTTATGTTTACCACATTCAAGCAAACTCACACTTGTGTTTGTGTAACTTGGCCATTACACATTTTTGAAGAAAAATAAGCCATTAAAAGTTATTATGATACATGATTATTCATTACTGTACAACTCGATTACAACGGTCCCACGACATTGCGACCGCCACTAAAAGTAGTGAGGTGTGGAGAATTCGAAGTAATGTGGAATTGAGAAAGCTATACAAGGAAAGGCATACTGTGGATAGAATAAAAATAAAAAGGCTCCAATGGCTAGGACATTTTGAGCGAATGGGTGATGAGAGAGCAACAAGGAAAATATTTAAAGGAAAGCCAGAGGGAAGGAGGAGAGCCGGACGTCCTAGGAAGAGATGGTTGGACGAGGCGGAAGAAGATCCGAAAAGGATTAAAGTTAAAAATTGGAGGGTCAAAGCCAAGGACAGGAAAAAGTGGCGCTGTGGTCATTCATGGACTGTAGTGCCGAGGAGTAAGTAAGTAAGTACTAAAAGTAGTAACTATTTTATCACAATTTCAATATAATGGTAGTTTAGAAATTCGTTTACGACATTTATAAAAAAAAAACGTATAAAATACTGATACTGAAAAGAAGTTATATCAATGTTTAAATATTCATTGACAATTTTTTCGAGGAAAAAAAAGAGAAGTCCAAGATTACTCTGTTTGACCACTAGGCAGAAAACAAAGCTTATAAAAACAACAAAAAAAAATCCGTTGGGCCTCTTTTTTGTGTGGCTTGAAACACTTAACCTTCAGGAATACTTTCATCTCAATGTTCAATAATTTATTGGTTACACCCATCCCCAGTGCAAAAGGTTCAACATCCCATAGTGCAAAAGGTTCAACAAAATTTTCACAATGCGTAATGGCCAAGTTACACAAACAAAAGTGCGAGTTTGCTTGAATGTGGTAAACATAAGAATGATCAAAGACTAAAATGTTTTGGTGTTCAATACCACATCAGTAACTTTTAATGAACTTGGTACCTTTTTCAGGATTTCACTTCTTTTTAAGGCCAGGCCAAATTTTTTTTTTTAAAGAACTTGGCCTTCTTTTACTGAGAGGTTTTTGTTTGGATAAATTATTCCCTAATTTTTTAGTTGCACTTCTATGAGTTATACATACAAATAATGATAATGAGTTATACAAATTTTCTCTATAAAATTAATATTAATTTAACATATACTGAATACTGATGTTATCAAAGATTTGGGAGTCACTTTTGATATCCATCTGAATTTTTCATGTCACATAATGTTAACATGATGATGTGTTTCATGTTACATGATCGTAGTTGATAAAACTGTTTCAATCAAAACAAGCTCAGCTGTATTTCTTTTTCAAAGTGTTAAATGTTGTTGTTGATTGTAGTGATAACCTAAGATGTATTAGTTTATATGTTCCTAATTGATCATTAACGGATAAACTACTTTTCAAGTCCTTTTTCCATAAATTTAATTATGTTGAGAATTTTTGTCTTATGGATGGTATGGACATATTTTTTATGCTTATACTGTATTTAAGAAACGGTGCTTGCCTTATATCATAATATCCTATTAATTTACATTCCCTATTTTTAGTTCCAGCTATTTCCATTAAACGTTAGAAGATTTACCATGACAATTGAAGAACTTGGAAGAAAGCACTACATGACGATCTAAAAAAATTATAACTTTCGTGTTATCAATGAAAATGTACTCCCTGCATCGAAAATAAATATTCTTTTCTAATTGAATTAAATATATATTTTACTATTTGCAAGTATACATACAGTCTCTAACAATATATGCAAACTAAAAAATTTTAAAGTCCAATTTCAGTTTCTGTCACAGTCACTAAGCTTCTCAATTCAGATCGCACTATCAATCGACTAGGTCCAAAATAGCTTCCAACATGCTTTCAATACCTCTGGCTTTAAACAACTAATCAACATAGTCTAGCTTTTAGTTTTAATTTTGCCTTTCTTTACATGATGTTATGCAAACCTGCATATGCATTCATATTAAAACTGGCACATTTTTTAAAGTAAAGTCGTTTTTTTTCAAAGACTCATGACTCAGAAATTACAAGCTCTAAATTACCAGTGAATACATAAAACTTTTCCGATAGGGCAGTTTTCGGGCTAACTATTTCTTGGCATGCACTAATTCAGAGATCTGCAATATATTTATCAATTAAAAAAATAAGTCATTTAGAGGATTTTGTCTGTATCGTTAAAAATACAGTTCATATGAAAATCAAAATTTTCAAAATGTTGCGGCTTTGTTAAGTGTAACGAACAAAATCCAAGCATCAGCTGATTTATCGAAATTCATATTATAACCCTAAACATAAACAACAAGTAATAAAGGCTTAAATTTGCCAAACAGGTAACAAACTACTTTCTACACAATAGAATAAACACATATTTAATTTCAAGTAATGCGGTTGGATAGCATTTGGATGCCGATTTAGCGTTGGATAGTGCAATGCCATGCTTCAACTAGCCCATTGAGATTTACTAGCTTATTAAACCAATCTTGGGAAAAGCCACTTTTATGCCGACATGACATTTTTAAATAAGACGATTTAGCATTGTTAACATGGTAACAGCTTGTTGTTTATGTTTACTATAACGTTGTATAAAAGGCTCACATCATAAAAAAACAGGTTAATACGGTGAAACTTAACACACTTAAGTGGTTTTACTTAATTGGGTGTTGCCATAAATTTAAAAAAAAATTGCCAAGATATGGAATAAATTCACCTAGAGAAGACATATAAATGTTAGCCAACTGGAAAGTAAACCAACGCAGTTACAAGCTGATCCTAAAGACATTATTTAGAATGGTCTGCACATTTGCAAATCTAAAAGCGTCCCCCAGATGGTGTGTCACTTGGTATCCTAATTAAGTTGCTTATACTACTTGGCGAGTCTTCTTACAATGCCATAAACATTAAAGACAGATAAAGCTAATAGTATAAAAGGAAAGTTCAGAAAGGAACGAAGATGAATTGTGTTTTCAGCAAAAAACTGCAACTTTTAGCAGCTTCCCTCAGCCGTTTCAGTAATTAAAAATCTCTCGTAAAGTAATGTTATCAGAGGTCCGACTCTAACCTACTTTCTTTGCCAACATTTTTTTTAGTAACCCCAAAATTGAGCTATATAATCTTCTAGATGCGTGCAACGTTAGTTTAACATCCCATTTTGGTGAGTGCGCATTTTTTCAGGAAATAGTTACATACCACTTTTCAAAATGCATACTTTTTTTGCTCTGTCAGCGACAACAATTTTACCAGTCCTGGGTCATTCCACGTGAAATCACCCAAATTTAAGAACATTTGTTGCCGACTAGTCACCGATTTTTTAAAAAAAATTACCACTGAAACTTGTTGTGCAGAAACCCTCAAATATCAATTTTTAGCGCATTTTGTCGATTATTTGCTGAGATACGGACATTTGAAAAACGGTCATTTTTGACGAATTTCGGCCATCTTGGATTTAACACTGTGCACTAAAACTTCAATAACTTGAGAACTAATTGGTCAAATTTAACAATTTTGGTGTCCATTTGAAGCTATTTATATGAGAAACATAAATCTAGCGTTTAAAAGAAGTTTTAAAATTTTTTTACTAAAGTTTTAGAAGGAAAATTAAAAAAATCCGTGTTAAAATTTTTAAAATTTCAATAGGCTGTAAAAAAAATAGGTATATTTTTTTTTCTTCGCAACTTGGTGAAAACATTAATCAATATATGTTCTTTAAGTACAAAAAAAATTGGAGAGGTAAAATTTCTTAAAAGCTAGAAAAGAATTTTTTTGTAACCCGTGATATTGAGCGCTACGGCTGCAATAAATTGAGAAATAATTCTTCAAATGTCACAATTTTTGTGTCGTTTTGAAGCTAATTATATGAGAAACATAAATCCAGTGTTTAAAAAAGGTTAACAAATATTTTATTATACTTTTAGAAGGAAATTGTAAAAAAAACTCCGTTAAAATTTGTCTAAGTTCAATATGCTTAAAAAATATCTACCCATTTTTTTCCACCTGAAAATTGGTGAAAACATTAATCAATATGTGTACTTTAAGTACAAAAAAAATCAGAGAGGTAAAATATCTTAAAAACTAGAAAAGAATTTTTTTGTAACCCATGATATTGAGTTACAAAACTCACAGATGTAGGAATATATGACTGAAAAGTTTCTAAAAAAAATAATTTTTAGTACTGGCAAATGAGATCTAGGTGCATACCATTTTTAACATTGAGAAGAAATAATTTATTCCTCCCTGAAGTTTTCAAACAAATGTTCAATTGACTTGGTTTCATCAAGGGTGATATTGTATGTTCTCAACATTTAACAATCTAACAAAGGAGAGCTAAGTAATAGTGTGTAATATAGTTTCAGAATTTTCACAGTTGGCAAAGCAGTTCAGTGACAAATAGTATATCAAAAGAGTTAGAAGTGCCTCTTAGAAAAAACAAACTTCATTTCTGCATTACTTAATATAAACAATCCCTGCACCTTTTGCCTATGGATTGTTTGTTTTTATTACTGAAAAATGACATGGTTTAGTGATGACTTGTTTTGATTTTTGAGGTTTTGTTGAATGATTTAATTTCCTGTGGTCATAGGTTTTAAAGAAATTAGGCAGATGTTCAAAGCTTTTTTCCTTAATAACTTACCATGTGGATTAAAGACTTTATTCTACTTCATGCAAAACACAGGGTAAGGGAAATGAAAACTTATAGGACAGGAATGTGGGATTTAATTTATGTAAAATTATTGGATCGAATTACACTTTTAGTATATAAAAACCTTTTTAGTGCTTAAAATCAAGTTAACTTAACATGATAATGAAAATTTTACTTTTTAGAAACATTTTCATTGGCATATTCCTACATCTGTGAGTTTTGTAACTCAATATCATTGGTTACAAAATTTTTGTTTTCTAGTTTTTAAGAAATTTTACCTCTCTTATTTTTTTTGTACTTAAAGTACACATATTGATTAATGTTTTCACCAATTTTCAGGTGGAAAAAAATGGGTATATATTTTTAAAGCATATTGAATTTAGAAAAATTTTAACGGAGTTTTTTTACGATTCCCTTCTAAAATTATAATAAAACATTTTTTAACCTTTTTTACACTGGATTTATATTTCTCATATAATTAGCTTCAAAACGACACAAAAATTGTGAAATTTGAAGAATTATTTCTCAATTTATTGCAGTCGTAGCGCTCAATATGACGGGTTACAAAAAAATTCTTTTCTAGCTTTTAAGAAATTTTACCTCTCCAATTTTTTTTGTACTTAAAGAACACATATTGATTAATGTTTTCACCAAGTTACAAAGAAAAAAAAATATACCTATTTTTTTTACAACCTATTGAAATTTTTAAAATTTTAACACTGATTTTTTTAAGTTTCCTTCTAAAGCTTTAGTTAAAAATTTTTAAAACTTCTTTTAAACGCTAGATTTATGTTTCTCATATAAATAGCTTCAAATGGACACCAAAATTGTTAAATTTGACCAATTAGTTCTCAAGTTATTGAAGTTTTAGTGCACAGTGTTAAATCCAAGATGGCCGAAATTCGTCAAAAATGACCGTTTTTCAAAAATCCGTATCTCAGCAAATAATCGACAAAATGCGCTAAAAATTGATATTTGAGGGTTTCTCCACAACAAGTTTAAGTGGTAATTTTTTGAAAAAAATCGGTGACTAGTCGGCAACACTCATTGGGTGATTTCACGTGGAATGACCCTCCTCCATTCTGATAAAACAAGGTGTACTCATACTTAAAATTTAAACTCAATCAATTAAATCATTTATAAAGAAAAACTGGTGGAAATTTGTCAATATAAGTAATTAAACCAAAGTGCATCGACAAATTCTACCTTCTAAATGTTAAATCTGAAAAATGCATTTCAATTAACTGAAACTTAAAACCCATGATCCACACCCAGCCTGTCAAATCAATAAAACAGATCCCAGGTAAGAAGTTCTATATTTATGAATTTTTATTTTAAAATGAATGATTTTGATATACTTTAAAGATTCACACTTTTATCTTCGATATTTTAAATGAATTATACTACAAAAATATTTCCACAAGCCTACCAAACCGGTGTTTGTACCAGAAACTATTTTATATGTTTGGTAAATATAAATAGTCGACTTACTTGCTGAATCCCCACCTGAAGCCATTGGTACTGCGAATTGTTTTAAAAAATCGCTTTAAAATATGGACGTAGAGCACGAAGTTGAATACCGGTTATCGAAGTTGATAGATAGCAACAAAGTTTGTTTATGCCGCAGAAGCTTGACAGCCTGTATCAGGAATGATGTGACGTCACCAAAGTTAAAGACGCCTTGCTTTGAAAAATTTGTGATGCCAGATTATTTTCATTAACGTAGGTACATTTTAGTGACGTTTTTGCTACGTACACAATGAGTTAGAGACGGATATTTTTTTTTGTTGTTTGAAAATCGTCGCACTAGAGCTACTCAAGGGCTTTGGGTGCTGTTTTTGAGGATCAACGAATAACATGTTTCTCGTTAGGTCGTTTTGTTTAAAGTCGTACCCACCGAGAGCATTGGAGCTGAGAGTCAGTTTGAATTATCGAAGTTTATCAGCTAACTTCGTTGGTTTTTTAAATAACTAGCAATGGTAAAGGCAACATTACAACTACTGATTTCGCGCGAGCAGGAGTATTTTGGTTTATGAAAAAGGGTGAACATGCTTGTGCATGCTCAGTTGCCGTTACTACCGGCAGTGTGATTAAGACGTCTATAATGACTTAATCAGCGCCCTTTGACGGGTTTATAATTTTTCGAGATTCAATTTTTGGTGGTTTCCAACACTATTCCTTAGGAACTCTAAAAGTGACTAAAAGGCTTAGAGGGTATCAACCTCTTTAAAGCCATAGAGCAAAGAATCTTCTTCTTAACACTTTACCTACGGGCGTCGACTGACCCATAGACTAAGAACACTCTAAGTTTCAAACTCTCATTGGAGAATTTCTACATATAAATTGACATAGAAACTAGCGCGCCCCCTTTGTGTCTAAGGGAACTAATGTAATGGTTTCTGGCTGCCTATTTGCAGTCACCTTTAGGAGATTTAACAGAGCCAATGACATCTCGTAATTTGGAACCCTTATCAAGTGACTATAGGGATCTATTTTTTACTACAACTTATTTTCGACTCTTATTTTTGAATATATACAGCTACTCATTGACTTTTATATCCCTCGTAGGCCCATCCTCAAGATATTTGACCTTGTGCTTCTTTTTCTCCATTAATAAACCTACAGACTGACTACGCTTGTCATTTTAGACATGGTCCCCCAAAGATCCACAAGTGATTCGATTAAATAACTCGTCAAATATTCATCCAAATGTAACAAAAACTTAGATTTAGGGGTTTTCGAGGGTTTTTCACATTTCTAAGTAATTAAAATTGGGTGTTGCTATTGAAAATTCGAAGTTCGTAACATTTTTAATATTAAGACGGACCCTTATGCAAATTTTGTGTCATGCAATTAACTCAAAATGTTATTTGTTCACATAGTCAAAAAGGTCCGATGTAAAAGGATGACTAACGGTTGAAATAATCACTAGTGGGTAACTTTTTTTAACAGAGAACATTCCGAAGAAACAGTAGCCCTACAATTGAAAGTACAATTATGCCAATCAACAAATCAACCTTTAATAGTGTTTTAGTTGCTTCCGACACGTTAGAAGAGCTAGGCATTAGATTAAGTTGCTGGTCTAGAAGATTTTTAGTCTACGGGTCAGTCGACGCCCGTAGGTAAAGTGTTAATCATGGGAGAAAGATTAAGACTAGCATTTGATAAGTCAAGTTTCAAGTGAAAAATTCCTACACGTATCCGCCTCAGGATTCAGCCCTCTCTGGAGTGCGGGGGTTCGAATCCCACCTACTGCCAGTCATCCTATAAATCAGATATCTGTAGTGGGAAAGAATAGAAAATCCAACTCGTGACGGATGGGCCCGAGTACACTGGGACAGACGTGCTCGTTATATCTGTGGAGTCCAAAGTCCCGACGGCGTCAGCGTACGATGTCGCTCGAAGTTCGTTGGGTGCCCGCTCAGGCGTCGACCTCGCACTTGACCAGGGTTCTAAATTACGAGGTGTCATTGGCTGTGTTAAAGCTCCTAATGGAGGCTAGAGATGGGCAGCCAGAAACGATTACACTACACTATCTTGAAATTGTGTACTGAATCTGTAAAACACAAAAGATTTATATTATTATAACTAGTTTTTATATAGTACTGATAACAAATTTATAATTTTTTAACAGCAATTTATTTTTTCCTGACCCTGTAGAGAATGTTTGTAATTTTTTATGTTAAGTTATAAAAAAGTACAAACATCCAAACAGATGCGTGTTCCTAAATCTATCGAAATAAAAATATCAATATAACTTGATGGGACGGAAATGCTTGCCAACAAATCGTTCAATAAAAAATGAAGATATGAAACAGGTGAAATAAAAATTCTAAGTATCGTTTGCACAGGGTTGAAATCAAAGAGGTTGAAATCTAAGTGTATTCTTATGGTTCATGATGCATACAAATTAATTAATTTTTCTAATCATAAAAAAAATATTAGTCGACGATTAGCTAGTTTTAAATTTTTAGCAGATAATTTAGAAGTTAGGTCTAAACAACAAAACTAGCTTTTTTGGGGAGGTCCACATTTACAAATTGCTTGTATCATTTAAGACAATGCATGGGTGCCATCAAAATTTACAAGACTGAACTTTAAAAATTTTACAATTTTAGAAATAAAATATAACATTACCCCTTCAATAAGCAACTAAAATTTCAACGTTATTAAATAATTATATGCTTACAGTAAATAAAAATATATATTTAGTACTTACAAATGGAATACAATCTTGATTATGAACTTAATTAAAAAATACTTTCTGAAATATTTAGGTATTTATATTTATTCATATGGAAAAATATTTTATACAAAACCTTGATTGTGAACTACATGGTTATTATGTGACAATAGGTATATTTCACAGTTGCTTATTAACAAGACCTCCGCATATTCTTTTCAATCTTAAACCTGTCTAAAATCAGAAACCACAGTATAGGCTGAAGTAGAAAAATGCTTAACACTTTAAAGACGGGCGTCGACTGACCCGTAGACTAAGAACACTCTTAGTTTGAAACTCTCATTGGATTTTCATTGGAGAATTTCCATATTGAAATTGACTTAAAAACTAGCACCCCCGTTGTGTCTAAGGGAACTAATGTAACGGTTTCTGGCTGCCTATTTCTAATCACCTTTAGAAGCTTTAACAGAGCACAGAGCCAATTACGCCTCGTAATTTAGAACCCTTATCAAGTGACGAAAGGGATCTATTTTTGACGACAAATTATTTTCGACTTCATTTTTTAATATGTACAGCTACTCATTGACTTTTATATCAATCGTAAGGCTCCCTGTCATTTTAGATATGGTCCCCCAAAGGTCCACAAGTGATTCGATTAAATAACTCGTCAAATATTCATCCAAATGTAACAAAAACTTAGATTTAGGGGTTTTCGAGGGTTTTTCACATTTCTAAGTAATTAAAATTGGGTATTGCTATTGAAAATTTAAAGTTCGTAACATTATTAATATTAAGACGGCCCCTTATGCAAATTTTGTGCCATGCAATGATCTCAGAATGTTATTTGTTCGCATCGTCAAAAAAGGTTCGATTTTATAGGATGACTAACGGTCGAAATAATCACTATAGTGGGTACATTTTTTTCCACAGCTGTACATTCCGAAAAAACAGGTGCGCTACAATCGAAAATTACAATTATGCCAATCAACAAACCAATCTTTAATAGTGTATTAGTTCCTTTCGACACGTTAGGAGAGCTAGGCATTAGATTAAGTTGCTGGTCTAGAAGATTCTTATTCTATTGGTCAGTCGACGCCCGTCTTTAAAGTGTTAACTCTTGGTATAAAGCTGTGCCATACTTTGGATACTTCCCGACATGCTACCCCATCCTTATAAGGCTTTTATGTCACCTGATACAGCTCAATTGTTTTCCTGTTTAGGGGCCCCGGGTTGCCTAGTGGGTTTGATTGCAGCCAATTACGCAAAAAGTCTGCAGACTCTACAGGGTGCGGGTTTGATTCCTGTCCTTATCCTGGGTGTACTTTCTCTCTCTGTGTTAGTAAAACTTCTGTCAGTGTCTGTCATAGATATCATAGTTAAAGTATTAAATTGGCAGTCACGTGACCTCCAATGCTTACGACGGGACGCTCATGGACACCAGAATTGGATGGCAATGGGGTCAGTGTTGCCACCACTTCAAGGAGAAAAGTGCTACGAAGAAACAAAATTTAATTGCAAAATTTAAAAAAAAAACTATTAAAATACTAGCTGCATTTTGGAATATTTTTAGTGATTAAAAAAACCTTGAAAAGCGGAGATCGAATTAACTCTTTGTAGTCTTGACGCGGAGTGATCGTACTACACATCGAAGATATCCCTAGCAGGGGCGAAACGTATCAAGGGGTAGAAAAGTGGTCAGCTGACCGGTCTAAACAGAACGCTTTTCTAGTATTTTTTTTAATATATTTTTTTAAAGACAGACACAGGCAGAATTTTTACTGACACAGAGAGAAAAGATTAACCCAGGGCTAAGGAGGGAATTGAACCCGCACCCGTTACAGCACCCAAACTGCTAGCGCAATGGTCTGCGATCCAAACCACTCGGCCATCCGGGCTCCGGGCTCCTTTGAATTAGTATTCCTCAAGTTATAATTTTTTTCAACTGCTCGAATTATCTTTGCACTTTTGTTACATAAAGGCTATTATTGACAATTTTTGTAATTTTGAAACGTGGTCAAGTGACAAGAATGGATAGTGATAAAGTTTTAAGCTAATCTTTGCTTTGTTTTTTGTAGCGATTGAGAGAACAAAAAGTCCTATGGTAGGGTAGAGGAATGACTCGTACTGGGTGCCATCGGCAGTCATAGCTCACTACACTGTAAAAAATTTGGCTTGAATTTACTAACGATTACTTAGTAACTTTACAGGAAAACACCATTTACTAGAAAATCATCTGTAACCTAAAGAAACTACTGTAGCAATACTAAGAAATACTAAGTAAATTGATGTAACGCTTACAGCGCCACCTGGCTATCTTTTTGAGATATGCGTTTTCCCTTGTTGCATTGTTTTGTTTCTCGAAATTAGTTCGATCGGCCATCGGATTTAGCAAAAACTAACCGGTGATCGCATCCGTAAATTGAAAATGTACGAGACTAAGAGATAAAAGTCTGATTGATATCGGTCAAACTTGAAAATTCAATCAATGTACGTTTCATCGAAAAATTATGACTAATCGATATCACAACGATGAGAAACCGAAAAACGTGGGTTTTTTTTATTTTAGCACATACATACAAATTGCGTTAAATTATTTCTAAAACTTCATATCCGAAAGCTTTATATCGATCAAGATTTTAACCTCATTATTTACAAGCAAATAATCTACATGTCCCGATGACCGCGTGGACAAGCGTGCTACTTCTCGTTGCAAGACGACCGAGCGGATCTTGAGGTTGCGAGATCTGTCCTCCGACCTGCTCCAGAAAAGTCGAAATAATACCTGACTAACAGAAAATTAGTGGCGCCCTCTTGATTAACATTTTTGAAACTGCTAGTTACTAAGGTTTTCCTAGTAAAGATACTACACAAGTGGATGTATTGATTACTAGAATATGTCTTGTAACGTTTACTGAAGTTTTTATAGTATGCTTGCAATTTAAATGGTTGTATTGGATACTAAGCTTTAATTAGTAATATATACACATATTTCTTATGTAACATTACTAAAAAAACTTATGGAAGCTGAGTTTCCTAGAGAATTCTTAGTAACCTTACAGATTTTTTTTTTAGAGTGTACGGAGCCCGAAAGGAGTGGCAAAAGTTCTAGTTAATTTATAATTTTGATGCTAAGAAAGGAAGTACACCCAGGGAAAAGGCGGGAATCGAATCCGCACCCGTTACATCGCGCGGACTGATTGCGCAATGTCGTGCTATCCAAACCACTCGGCCATCGCGCCCCACATGCCACCCTATATGGTCTTCGTGTTGGTCCATGGTACTGTTTCCAGGTTCAGTTTCTACCCTACTATAGAACTCTTTAACCCTTTAACCTCACAAGCTAGGAGAATTTTTCACCCCGAAATACGAGTTTTTCTAGGCAGGAAAAAATCGAAATGGAATCGTCCTGTATCAAAAAATACCCAAGTGATTATTTCGGCCGTTAGTCATCCTATGGAATCGGACCTTTTTGACTTTGTGAATAAATAACATTCTAAGTTAATTGCATGAAACAAAATTTTCATAAGGGGAGGTCTTCATATTAAAAATGTTAACAACTTTGAAATTTCCAATAGTAACACCCATATTTTATTACTTAGAAATGTTAAGCATCCTCGAAAACCCCTAAATCTAAGTTTTTGTTACATTTGGATGAATATTTAACGAGTTATTCAATCGAATCAATTGATGTCCTATGGGGGACCATCTCAAGGTTGTTGGTTTAATGATGCTTATCTTCCTTTCCAATGCCGTATTTGTTTATCAAGTGCATATATAATCTTATACACAGTCCCCTGAAGTGCAATTAAAAAGTATTTTGTGATTTACTCAGCAAATTATGGATAAAAGAAATTAAAAATTGGGATTTCGCTTAAACTTCCTCTCTTATATATATTTCTGTAAACATATTAAGGGGTTTCTATTCATTATTTTTTAAAAAATTAAAATAATAATTATTTTAAAATATAAAAATTGTTTCAAATACCCCAAAAGTGCACGCATTTTGTTTGGGTTATTATAATTACTATTCAGTAAAAAATTCGTTTCAATATCTTAATTATTTATAGATTGGGATAGTTTTTTGTATGCAACTCATTTAACATTATGGAACCTAAACTTTGCACGTCTCTAACTCCTCTAATAATGCTTAAAAACTAACAATATTTGGCATTTCGTGTTCACATAGGTCATAGATTTGAAATATGGACTCAAAAAGGGGTGTTACTATTGGAAATTTTAAAGTTAGTAACATTTTTAATATAAAGATGACCCCTTATGCAAAATTTGTGTCATAAAATTAACTCGGAATGTTAATTGTTTACAATTTCAAAAAGATCCGATTATATAGGATGACTAACGACCGAAATGATCGCTAGTGGATACTTTTTTTTTAACAGCACGCTTAATTTTTAACATACCCAACACCCCTATCTGTGAAACGAAACGGCCGAAAACGGCCTTCCCGATGTTTGCTGGTAGAGCCGTCCTGGGCCGGTTTCGAGGTTAAAGGGTTAAGAGAGACAGATGGCTAGATCAGGTGCCAACCTCGTCACTTGATCGTGGTTCTTAATTAGGTTGACGCAATCACCATAGATAGACCGAGCCAAACCAACGCCATCAACAAGTGCACTACTTCTTGTCCCCTATTGAGTAAAATGTAAATTTACACTTCCGCTGCGTCATTTTTGTTGCCCAGCAGCGTGTCATAGGAATCGCATTAGCGAATTCTTGTTCATGATGCCTCATACGCGGCGGAAGTGTTAACTTCATGATACATTGACTATGGGTAGGTAGGTTTGAATTATCGTCGCACTAAAGCTACACGAAGGCTATTGGCGACGGGCGTCGTAATTTAGAACCAGTCACATTGACTATGGGAAAAAATGTTTCATGAAAATTTTGACTTGTGTAAGGCATTTACTGTTTGCAAAATATAAAATTTTAAAATGTTAATATAGTTGCACCTCAAAATTAAAGGATGCCGTAATAAATAGATTCGGATGAAACAGCACGCCTTTTTTTTATGGTCCCCGAATTTGAGGGCCCTCTCTCTTTAGCGACTTTTCAATAATTAAAATTAGACCTAAAAAGTATACCTGCCCGGTAAGATGTTCATAATGTGCTTACAAAAGTATTTTTTTTTTTAAATTTTGTATATAGTAAAGAGTTTTTATATTCTGTTTTATAAGACATTGTATATTTTGATTTATCGAATAAATGTTAGCTCAGACAGCATAAACGAATGTGATTTTATTCTTTATTTGCAACCTTAGCTTTAATGGTAAATAAAACTATCTAAATACTTAAAGATAAATATAAATTATTTGATACCCCTAGAGTTATGTTTTTGAAGGGACATTTTTATTACGTGCTTTTTTTTACTTTATTCCCGTACACATTATTTATCTATGTATGTAGCTACAAAGTTTGAAACAGATAATATAACACAGTTTACAATGTACTTTATTATAATATACCATTTACAATATTCATTCAAAATTCCCGACACCAATATCCACTAATGGAACCAATGCGTTACAAATCGAGCAAGATAGCAAATTACCATCACTTTCAAATTTTATAAGCACCATTCGAAGTAGTTGCGATAGTCATCTTCACATATCAGTCACAAATATTTCATAGTTAAGTTCACCAATCTTTTCTTAAGTATTCTTCATTCAATAGCATATCAAACACATTTTATATTATCAATCATTACTTCGCAAAACATCAATAACAAAATTGAAAAGAAAACACTACAACCATATATATTTGTATGTGACCATATTGAAGCACGAATATGCAAGAAGAAATACAATATTGTATCAATACAAGCAATGAACAACACAATTACACCATTGAACAGATATGAATGTCCGCGTAAACATGTTACATATATTATAGTTTCATAATTTTGCCTTGGATCCTTTGCAGAAACAACTAGTGCGTTATTATGAAAATATATTTAAATAATTAATATTTTTTTATAAAAGGAGGAAAAAAGCATTTCCGAAAGTTATAAACATGTCTTTCATTAAATCACTTTTAACGATTATATTAGTCAGTGCTATAAAAGCTTTTTTTAATAATTTTCACTGTAAAAATACTCAAGTACTCAGTCTTTTATTAGAAAACAGTCTTGTATTTATATTTGAAAAATTATTTGATATCTATACTGGAACTTTTTTTTGCTCCCCACAAGTGCGTCTAATATTATGTTCTATTATTAATTATAATTTAAATAAATCAGTTATCTAAAATTATTTTTTCTCGTAGAATTAGTATGCTATTAAAATTGTTTTTTTTTATTTCTTATCCACATTATAGATAAAATATGTGTGGTTAAGTTCATCTAACAAGAATAAAAATTAAGTTAATAAGTTTCTAAAATCGTTGAAAATACAAACTTTAAAAGGGCCAAATGTTCGCACATTTTTTTTAAATATCACTCCTCGTCCAATTGGATGGATACTTCTATAGAAGTCCTGAGTTTTTCACTATTAAAGTCACACTCATTTTATCGTTGTTCTAAGTAATTTAAAGAACTCACCAGATTATTTTATATATAAATAGCTTCAGGAGTTCTTTTTTATAAATAACATTATCAATTATAGTTTATATCTATTGCTAGGAGAGTATCATTTAAACAAAAAGATAAAAGCACTCATATTTGGAAGACCAAATCTAAAGTATTGTACTACTTTACTTGATCAATTTGAGAAAAAATTATTTTATCCATACTATGTAGTACTACAGATATTGGAAGATATATCTATAAAGCAGAATTATACACCATAATTGATATTATTACTTATATATTACCAACATAATAATTTATCTAATTATATTAGTTTAAATTTATTCCAAGTTAAATTAAGTTTCATGATGTCAATTAACATAAATAGATAAAATTCTATCTATTATTGAAAATTTTCTGTATGAAAGTGCGTCTACCTAGATCAACACTTTCACTAAAAAGTGAACTTTCTTTTTACCAAGAGTACTTTTATTGTCTTTTAATCATAGCCTTTCGGTTTAAAGTCAATGATTCGAACCACACAAATATAACAAAGTGATTGATAAAAACACAGAGTAATGAGACAGAATTACTATAAAACACAGTTTCACAGGACAGCAAATGACTGACAAACAATTATGCAAACTAGTTGATAGCAATATTCAAATTCGTGAATCAAACATACATTGAATCAGTTATTTCAAATTCTCCCATAAAAAAACAGACAATTTTTAGAATAATGTTTTTATCCAAATACATTTTTAGATAGGTAAATTTTTGGAAACAGACAATATCTTAAGTTATATTTTCAAGTATTACTTGAAGGGTTTCCAGATGAACTCCTAACTTAAATTATAGAATTTTAGAATTTCAGTGCGTATTGTAGCGTATCTTCAAAAGCACTCTCTGATAACACTGAAAACTTAATTTCTACTAAAAAATGACCATTAGAATATAAATAGCTAACATTTTAAAAAGAAGAGGACAAATTTATGATGGGCTTTTCACGTAAAATGATCATTAAAACAACTTCTGTTTACAAGTATTTTTCTAACTTATGGGTTTCAGAAGCAACTGATTCAGTTCTACATCTAATGAAAGTTATGAGAAAATGAGGCTTCTTGATATGAATCCATTTATGACAAGAAGTATTTGATATTAAATATACAGTTTTTTTAATGGGAAAAGAACATTCGATTCCCATTAGGGAAAATGGAGGATCTATCTATGTATGAGTATTGCTTGTGCAAGTGAGATAGCTACTTTTAAGTTGCAGTCTATAGATGTACAAACCAACATTTCAGCCTCTTAGGAATCCTCCTTTGTCTAGGTTCTGTTTGTAGAAATACGAGCAGGGACTTCTTGTTCAAGTAAAAAAAAGTTAAAATATTCTTCGCAAGAAAGTTTGATTAGTTTTATCAATAGACTTAATAGACATACTTAATAAACTATGTAAACATTCTCATTGACTTTTCTGCTGTTAAACAAATTTTGGTGACATAAGTTCATGTTCCCTATCAAAAATTATTATAATCACTTACAAACATATTTCGATCGCTAACTTTACACGTATTACAATACATTACCACATTCAATAAATAAAAGCACACAAAATGACAATACTTCATAAATTTCAGATTTTTTTAGAATCTTTTGTATCCTTAATTAACCATTGAGTAAAATTTAGTGTATTTTTGGGTATAAAAATACAAATATATTTTCATACTTTACTTTTTAACAATTGTTTTAAATCATCATACAGTTTAACAATTTTGTTAATAGAGTAAGTTTATAATATGTAATATAATATTTAATGGAGCAGTACATATAAAACGTTTTTAATTATATTTTATATACAAAACAGTAACTTTGGATACCTTTTTTGGTTGAAAACTCTAAAGTTATCAATAAAATGCAATAAAACTTTATAACCATGTATTTTAATAAATTGCAATTTGACAACGGCACAATTAATCTTTTAAACAACTCTTTTTTTTTTATAAATCATCGGTGTTTTAAATTTTAAAAAGATAAATATTTTAAACCAATATAATTTTTGTGCTTTGACAGGATGAAATCGTATAGAAAAATTAACTTTTCATATAAAAAAGGATCAGAATACCTTATTACGATTTTTATACTTAAATAACTTATAAAATTTTATTTAATCATAAATACTTTATAAAAAGTATATAAAAAGAATATTTTTATAATTGAGTTAAAGAAAATATATATATTGATACATATTATATCAATATTATAGTGCTAAAGTAAAGGAAGAATAAAACAATCCTATTTTTCACCGCTATTTTCACAGTAAATTCATTTATAAATGGAAGTAAAATGATTGAAAATAAAACGTGTTTCATTTGAGTAAATACAAATATTAAAAATAATTTGTAAAAGGAATTAAATTAAAAAAAACTTATGTTTAGGTATATTAAAATAATCTAAACTATGAGCAGAGAATAGAAACTAAAGCTAGTTTTTAAAAAAATATTGTATTAAAATTCAGTCAAATGTATAAAATAATATTTTAATTGCGTGTAAAGATAGCACCAATTTCTTTACAACAAACAAATCTAAAAAATTCAAACGAAACTATTATCACTAAAACCTTTAAAGCGATATCAAACATATATAGTGTAAAAACTTTGAAACAAAGCAAAAATGAAAATTTTTGGTATGAGAAAGGATAACAGAAATGGTCTTATCCGAAAACAGAATAAGATTTATGTGGTAGATGTAGATGTTGAAGACAGACAATCAAAAGCGTTTTCATCCAAGCTCTGTAACCAGTTAAAAATCATCATATTCCTCTCGTATTTGGACAAAGGCTTGCCCTTGTCCCGCTCCACATCCTTGACTGTAAGGCTCAAGGTCTTGTTTGTTCCATGGAATCCTACAGCTGAAATCTGGAGCTCGTGTCTAATAGTTCGGCCAAGCTCATTAGAGATGTAGAATTGCGGCAAAGGTTGGCGACTGACAGCAGCATCTGATGCCGATGCAACGCAACCAGAAGATTCTCCACCCGAAGCAGTAGCTTCACTAAGAGAAGCTGTAGCTCCACAAGCAGATGCTGTAATTTCACTAGCAGAAGCTGCAGCTCCACTAGCTGAAGCTCCAGCTACAGATGAAGTGGGGACTGGTACAGCAATAGATGGCAGATCCAAGCTCAATTCGCTACGGGTCAAGCGCTCCAATGCCTTGTAAGTGGATTCAAGACGTCTACGGATGTACATTTGGCGGACTTTTTTGTTGATGGCACGGACGAAATCGATGGCAGTGAGCTCAGGATGCTCAGCTGCATAACTGGCCAGGGTCTGAGGCGATGGCAGCTGAGAAGTGGTGGATACATCCCCGACTGCGACCCAGGTGGAGCAAGAGCGGGAAGTGTATTCCAATCTTCCATACGGCATATCGTAATGCTTCCAGCTGTTGAGGACCATTTCAGACACGGATGGTCTCAACCCTTCCTTCTCAGCAGCAGATAGTATCGTTTGATACAAATCACTGGTGCTGAAGCTGCGCATCAAACCTAGCATGGAAGACAGGGCACCGCAATTGCGGATGGCTTCGTTCTCTTCTTCGTACAAGACCTCATCGGGAACACCGCGCTTGGCCCCATACTGCTCCATCGGGACTTGGAGCAATCCCACGTTGCCGCTGCGAGTGATTTTGGTCTTCTTCGCTATCCAGCTGCCAACTCCTCCATCCATGATGATGGGACTACGGCGTTCATCTCCGGAGTCCCCACTGTCGCCTCCCGAGCAGCTCTTGGACCGCAGAGCAGGCGCCCTGGCACCACGGCCCACATCAGATCCCAAACTTGACAGAGACATGAGAGAGATATCTGTGGCAAAAGATTCGCGACTTGGGGATTTTAAAATTCCAGACCTGGAGGAATTGGCTGGAGACAGAGAAAGATGATCGAAATGAGCTGGAAGAGATGGTTTGGTATCGTGACAGTCTTCAGGGTTTTCTTTACTCATCATCTACAAAAGAACATTCGTGGGTCATCTTAGCTTCTCTTTTTGTAATTGTCCTTTTCCCTATTATTTCTAAGAGTCTTTAGAATGAAGTCTTTCGCATTAGAAAATGAAAACTGAAATAAAATATACTATTAAGTATAAATCATATAAACATTTCATTACTAAATATATATTATAACATATAAAATGAACAATACCACTGAATTGCTTCAACAGGTAAATAATTAAAAAAATTTAGAAGATAATTTCTTTAATAAAATGCCCATTTAAATCTCTTCAATCAAATTTTACTAAAAAAATTTTTAACTGAAGAAAAAGTTTCAATAAATGTCGTCTAGTAAAAGTGTTAAATACCTAATCTATTCTGGAAACTCCACTAAATTTTATCCATCCATAATTTTCTAATTATGACAGGTGCTTGATAATAATCAATGGGCCCTAAAACAAACAAAAATAAATAAGAACACGTAGGTTATAAAGAAAATGACTATTACAATATTAACCTTTTAAGTGATTTTGATATTTTCCCCCCGCGCTGCTGTGCACCTTACATGTAGAGCAAAACAAAGTTTATTTAAACTGAAAAATTATTGAAGTTAAAATATTAAGATTAATAATGAATGAAAGCTTTTTTTATACTGGCGAGTAAAATACAAATATTTAAATCATTTATACATGTATATATTCGTCTAGTCAACTGCTTAGGAAAGTGTTTATTTCTTCATTTTCTATTAGTGTTAATGCCATTTACTAATAATATCGCTATTCTTTTTCAGGTGGCAATATCAGTTTAATTAAAATGGTTTTCTATTTTTAATAATAATATATAATTAACAATAAATACTGAAGAAAATATACTAAATAGATCTATTTAGAAAATAAAATAGGACTTTTAAACCCCAATAAGATTTAGGATGGAATAGGATTTTTGTACCCCATACTAGTATTTTAGGCATAGGCTAATAGATGGCGCTAAAGTCAAAATGTGAAGAAGGATAAAACCTACCAGCCGAAAAACTTTTAATTTATTATTGCATAGTTCAGAGTTTTATAAAAGTTTATTTTTTTCTCCAAATATATCAAACTATGGTGTTAGGCAGTGATAGATGTTTATAAAAATTATACCAGAAAGGTTTGTATGATAAATTAATGCTAACAGTTTTGGGAACTATAAGTTTAATTAGGACAATTTATTTAATTCGTTTATAATAATATTTAATGAAGTACTTAGTGGTTTGAAATAAGATATGATATACAGAAAGTATTTTTCTATATATTGTGTAAAGGGCAATATGATTAAGTCAAAGCAATATTAATTATATTGTTAAACTTCTATCTCATTACCGCCGGCATAAACTCATTAGATTGAAATGCTTTAGGACGATCTTATCTAATTAAATCGTATTCCATTTTATTTGAATTTCATTTTCAATCATTAGATAATACGTTCCAATAAATCACGAGCAATAATGCGGATGAATTGGAATAATTTGCATTATTCAAACACTTGTCTCGTCTTTTGAAGACTGCAGCGAACAATAAATTAATTAAACACCATGGTATTAATCAAGCGTTGCTTATTATTTACCAGTGCACGACTCATTTGAAAAGAAAACATTTGATTAGTCTCGGAAAACTTTCAACAATTACAATAAAATTTGTTTTCAAACGGAAATGGTCAGAGTTTTTTAGTTAAACGAAAATTAACTTTTCTGTTTACTTTTAAACTTATTAGGATAATTCATACTATTTCAAATAATGCATCTCACGTATTGTAAATAATTAAATATATTTTAAATATAAACGTTTTCTTACATTCATAGCATATAACATTGTTTAATTATTTATAATGACGAAGAGAGAGTAATCAAGTTACTCTGAACTACTGCATATGTTTACTTACTCTTATTCTTCAAACAAAATATTATAGGTTATCATTATTCTGGAAGGTTTTTATTTAGGTTATGTAAACAAATTATAAAGATTTCATGAAATACTAGTGAGGTTCAACAATATTCGAAATTGAAGCAGGGAGTTATTTCTATTCCTAATAGTAACAAGTTAATCCGAATAGCATCTACAAAAGACAAATGCAGATTAAAACTAAATTTAATTGATGGAAACATCTGTATTTATGAATGGGAAACAATTTTTTTCATTTTCACAGGGATAGGATGTACTCTCTTTGCACAATAACTTAAAGAAAACTCAAAAGTGAAAAAATGTACATCCCAAAAACTACATAGAAACTTGTAAAATGCTTTTAACGGCTTGAAACAACTGTAAGTGCAAAAATATAGTCTCTGATTTAGTTATAATGTGGAACGCAAAATAGACAAAATCCCTTTCGAACGTCTTGATCTGTAAGAAAATCCCCCATCCCCCTTTTTAACTAAATATTTAACAAAAACAAAAAATTTGTGAAGGAACTGAAGCTTGAATGAAGAATATTTAAAAAGATGCATTTAGAAAAAAATCAATTCTTCCGTTTCCAAAAGTTTTGTTATATCGTTGGATTTATTTTGCGTACCATATAATTGAATCGGTGAGTGCAGAAACCACTTCAGTCAAAAAAGTCCGAAAACTCGTTTTCAATGAAAATAAGCGTAGAAAGGCAAGATGCGCGTTGGGTGCAAAAACTACGTTAGTCTGTTGAGTAGTTCCTTAAATACAGAACGTTTGTTTCGAGTGTTGAGTGCTGAAATAGAGGAGGAGTTATTACGTTTTTTCTCCCTCCTGAAAAATTTGAAATTTGTGACTGACGTTGTTTCTGCACTCACCGATTCAATTGCATTAGAGACTTCATTTTTGGCCCGAAAATGTGTATTTTAACGCGCGTTATAAGTCGTTAAAAGCATTATACATATTTTTAGTGGTTTATTGAAAAATATGAAAAAAAGTTTCCAAAACAGCAAAGATTATTTTTTCCAACTCCTATCACAGTGAAATAGATTTTCCATTCTTAAATACTGTGATTTCCATTAATTAAGTTTAGTTTTAATCTACATTTGAATTGCACAGATGCAATTAGTTTATAAAATAAGCGTGTTACTTACCATTAAGAATAAAAAACATCTTTATGCTTCAAATTGGAACATTATTCAATTAAATTATTAACACGAATTGTTTTTTTTTACATTCCTAGGGACATTAAAAAGCAACCATTCTGGCTAGTTTTTCATGGTGCTTTTACAAAAAGGTACTATGTAACGATTGCATGCGTAATTCGTAGACCATTTGTTTTAAATTTTTTTTTGAATAAATTTAATTAATGTTCATGAAAATACTTTCAAAAGGAATGCAATAATTTTAGATCTTTGAAATCAAATTATTGAGTTTAATTATTTACATTAAAAAGGAGGTTGCATTTTTAAAGCGTCTTATTTCTTGAATTTTTTTTAATCCTATGAAACAAATAAGAACGAGTAATAACATATAACAATAATAAGACATTTTTTAAGTGTTTTATAAGCCCTCTTCTTATTTTTTTTACTGAAGCTTAATTATTTCCAAATTGAAATAAATACATATATGTAAGTTGATTTAAATTTGTATTAATATAGGGAAGGTGGGGTATGTGGGACCCCTTTTTGGCATAATTCGACTTTAGATCCTCATACCAATGGGTGTAATAGGCCTAACAACTTATTTTTTTGTGTGGTCAATCCTCTCATATGTTATTACTGTACCCATGGCAACCTTAAAACAAATCGGCAAATAATAAATTTAAAAAATATTTTTTCCTTTTTGGTCGTCCGAGTGGCCCACTTGCCCCGCAAGGTGGGGTAAGTTGGTACCCGTCCAATATATTCTTACACCTAACTGGTAGAGATATGGTGGGGCAAGTGGGATAATCTACATGTTTTTTTTGTGTTTGAAACAAAAAAATTACTGATGTATCTTCAATAGTTCCCCCATAGCAACGTTTTCTGGCATGCAGGCTTATTAACCCTTTCAGTCCCAGTGATGCCATTTGGCATCCTCACTTTCAATATTTTTTTCAAAATTTTTATGTCCCGTTATGACATCCAAACACACATCATTCGATTCTTCACACTTTGTTCTATCAGACAATATTTTACATTAATCTCAATAGAAGTCAAAACTACTATTTTTTTTATTTAGAAAATAGTCAACAAGCGTTTCTCCTGATCTTTGATAACTTCACTTCAGTTCCACATTTTTAAAACACAATTTAAACTATTTCGGTTAAAATAATTACTATTTTTTTTAAATTATATGGTCAGATACCTTAAAATATATAACTCGAAGTGTTTTTAGGTAATATATATTTTTTTATTTTGTTTTTTTCCACAGTTAAAAAAATTTCGCATTGTTTCAAAAACCATATAAAAAATTCATATGAATTTTTTTTTCGTATGGAATTCGTATATTTGACCTAAAATAAGCTTATTTTGTGAATATCAGATGTTTCTGTAGTGTAGTAAATTTTTGGGACTGAAAGGGTTAAAAGAAAAATTACGTTAATTTTCATCTTTTTATTTTTGCATGTAGTGTAACCAAATTGTTAGGGCAACAGATTTTAAACTGGCAATGAATATGACTATGAATCAGTGAATATGATTTTTTTAAAAGTATATTTAAAGAGTTGGGGTTTGCCATTGTGGTGGCCCACTTACCCCAAACGCGGGGCAAGTGGGCCACCCCAATCTTGTTTTAACCTTATCAACATTACAAGTACATGACACTGCAAAAAAATACTATGTTTTATAAACTTTCAAATATATAACATTTTGTTTTGTATCATCAACCGTTTGGAAATAAATAAAAAAATAGTATGTTGGCGTGAATTACGATAAGATGCAATTTTAAAAATTGTCACAAAAAAGATTGTACATTTTTACAAACTTAAATGAAAATGATGCCATAATGTTTCCTGTATCTATTGGGGTAAATACTTAAAAATATTGTAACATATGATTTTTAAGTCCATAATTCGGGAAATGCCTAGAGGGGTGGCCCACTTACCCCAATGGCCCACTTACCCCACCTTACCCAACTCTAATTCTTAATTTTTATCCCTGTTAGTTAAGCATCTGGAAATGAATTGGAATACTTGTACTCACTACAATTTTTTTTAAAAAAGAAGTATATTGAAGAAATTGCAGAAAAAGGGATAGTAGAAATATTGAACACTATAAATGGCGACCTCCTAGATTTTGCGTGGGTTAATTTAATAGAATTTCTGTGATATCAATTTTTTTTCTGCTTCTTCCTTCTCGACAGCCATAATGGCAAGATATTTCAATCTTTCCTGTGCCTAAAATTGTTTGAATGACCTTTTAACTATAGATTTTCTATTCAAAACTAGAGAAAGCATAATAAAAAATGGTATAAAGGTATCGACAAAAAGTATTGCATAAAAAAGTACAAGAAAAGAAAATCTAACTTAAAATTAAAAAAAAAAAAACTTTAACAAATTCATAAATAAGAAAAACCCAACAGTCCTTAGCAGTTTAGTAAGTAGTTTTCAAAGAGCAAGAAAATAGAATTACTTTTTCTTCAAACCAAATTAGTAAATCAACTATATTAGACTATGAAACAACGCGTAAAATTTTGTCGGTAAACACTAGTGCAAATATGGAAACATCAACTCTTCATAAAATCAATACGCATCAAATAATACAGCATTTATATTCAAAAGAAATACATTTTGAAACTTCCAAAAATAAGTATATAAAAACTGCAAGGGTGAGACTTTTCCGTCTTTTGTTTAATTATACAATAGACAAACAATGGATATCTGATTCCAAATAACACACCCAGCTTCAAGGTAAATATAAAGAAAAGGAATCTGTCTCTAGCATTAGAAAACAGCTTCCATGCCACATTGGTGCAAATTTCATTTATACACACTATATAAATCATTGGAAAAGAAAGTAATAAGTAAAGAAAGTTCGTCAAATGAACCTTCTACTTTTATTTGTGATTGCAATGTGCCTCAACAATAAATTTAGTTTCGCCATGCCACATTCCAAAAAGGGCGCCCAGTCGGAGTTGTCTAGATATCTTGTATGCATTATTAATTTTTCTCACTCGAAACTCTCCTCGGATAATAAATTTGTAAAAAATTGTGTTTTTTGCAGAAAAATTAAAAAGTCAGTCTTACATTTAATGTTTTAGCATTAACAAAGACATATTTTGTTACTTCGCATTTTTACCTCTAATCAAAACATAATAATCATCAACTTTATACAAATTAATTAAAAGTAAAGCAATGTTGAGTTGAGAAAAAATATTATGTCGATGTATTTCCAATGTCATGCCCAATCTTTATGTCCTCCTCCCCGACAGATACACACAAACAATCAAGATCCCCTTGACATGATTACTGTTAAGTCGTTAATTTTTTTTTAGTTTCGTCAGAAAAATGGTGAAAGCATAATTATAATTTGGACGTTTAATTTATTCAAAAATCCTTTATAAACGAATAGATTTAGACGTTTAATTTATTGCAAAAACTTTCAATTAATTACTTAATGGATTAACCGTGTGTTTCAAAAGTTAAAGAAACATTGTAAAATTAAAAGGAAAATGTTAACCTATTAACAACCCATTTGTGAGTACCATTAAAACATTCCGTACCGAATCAAAACCTTAACTTTAGGTTTCTAAAATTCATATTTCGTGCAACTTAATTTTTCCGTCATAAACTGTTAAGTACTATGTCATTAAGTGTATGTTCATTTGTCTTATAGATTGTTTATTTAGATAAACTTTGGCAGAAAGCTCAGAAATCACACGGTAAGTTTTCTGTCCAATCGTCTCTAATGAGTTAAAATATTATTGCAGTTTTTATTTTTTATACAGATTTTAATATAGATCAAGCAACAAGTATTTTACTACATTTTTTTCTCAGTATTTGTGAAATGAACTTTTTACCTATCCCATTTTTCTTGGTCAATTATATTTATATCTTCTTTTATAACCTGGAAGAATTGCAATTTCCGCCATTATTACGATTTCCGTGATTTCTTTGCTCTTTGATTTATGGCTAAGCCCCCTTTTGATGCAATTATAACAATATTACGAAAGTTGTTAAGTCAATGAAAAATAATTGTTTCTTTATTCATACTTATTTTCCGGCTATTAATAAAAATCCTCGTTTCATAACGTATAAGAAATAATATCTGTAATAAAATCGATAGCGAACAAAGGTTATATTTAAAATGAAAACTAATAACTAATTATATTCGACTTAATACTGAGAGGACAAAAGTCCATCTATTTGCATTTTAGTTGTTGCTTGAAAATTGAACAAGCCAATTTCATGAAACTAATGCAAATAATTTCTACCCTGTTGTTATTTTAATCCATTTTAGTTTACTTTTTGATCAAACATTCTTTTCCCAACCTATTCGGGATTCCAATCGGATGAAGATACTTGATCCTAGTTTTAGTTTAGTTGAATTAACGTCGCATTGGAGTCACGTGGATGCTAGTCATTTTAAACCGTGGAAAAGTGACGAGGTAGATTCCTAAGCTAAAAAAAAAGACATCATACTACCCGACTCTGTACTACTATAAAATACTAAAACAAACCCGAAAGGGGTGGGGGAATCAGTTATTATTAAATGTATATTCTAATAAATGTCTAGAGTAAATAGCTCAGTAAATAACAGTTGATAAGAAAATAAAACATTTGATACCAACAAGACACAAGATCGGAGCTATTAAGAAAATAAAAAGGTCTGAACACAGTCTTAAAAAATGGGTTTTAAGTAGCTGACAAGAGCTAAAGAAAAGTGCAAAGTATCTAAAAAGAAAATTGAAGGGGATATATCTTAAATTTTTAATTTGCAACATAGCGTTGAATATTGCGGATATTTTCTACTCAGATCGTAAATATTCCTTGAATAAGTGGTTTTAAAGTAGATACTATTTCATGAAACGGAGAAGTGTTTTTATGAGTTTTTATTTAAAACGTCAGTTTTCAAATTTATTTGAGGGAGAATGCAGCTTAACCCTCTAATGCATACTGTTACCGTTTGGTAACAAGTAACATAATCCACTTTATTCTATTAAATTAGAGCTCCTCTAAGACAAATCTGTGTTTTTTTCATCTATTACATTCCATTTTAAAGTTTTAGTTACTAATAATCCTCATATATGAAAGTAGTAAAAGTGTATTCAAAATTAAAGAGTGAGGTTATTAACTTTTGCGAAATTACGTTTTTAGCAGTATTCAAATAATAATAATATTAGTACTAAATACTAATAAATTGTTTTGAAAAATTAACCATAGTTAAAAGGGTTATTTTGAAATATTTTTGGAAGTTTTCTAGTCATTATTATCAAAATTGGAATTTTGCAGTTGGTTTTTGTCATATGAATTTTCTTTTTAAAAATTGAAATTATTTAAATTCTAATGCAGTTAATTTTTTTTAGTATTTTTCCCATAATGTGTGAGTATTAAAGATACATATATATATTTTGGGATGAAAATAAAAATTCATGCATTAGAGGGTTAAAGAACTTAAAAGGCTCTTTTTGAAAAGTTTTTGTTACAATATTTAATAAAATGAATGTTCAAAATCACCTTGTATAGTATTTGATATATTTTTATAAGTTTATTGTATGATGCTTAATATCGTCTTTTTGTTCTCCCCTTTCTAAAGCTTTTATTTCCATAATATACTTGGAATGACGACCTAAGCTAATAAAATGATTGATTTGAGTGCCTTAGTGGCTTTAAAACAACTATAAATGGATTATTCAATGATTATTCAAAATGTTGAATTCCTTTAGATTATTAAAAAAGGTCTTACATTGAACTAAAAATGTGTTGTCAGGATGAATTTCTTTTGGGAAGTTACTAACTAAAATACTACTAACTAAACTAAATTGCTAAATAAATTTTACAAAAAATCAAGCAAAACTCTCAGACATTATTTATAACAAACTGGAAAATACAAATAAAAACCTAATCAATTTTATTCTTTGAGGAGTTCTTTACATATATTTTTTAAGAAAGCGACACAAAAGGCTCTATTTTTTTCGGCACAAATGTTAGTAGTCGTTTTTAATTTACTTTTCAGCGTTTATTACTGTATACTTGTTTAAAGAGATCAAATGCGATTTATAGATTGATAGAAAATTACAAATCATTGTTCAAACATTGGACAAACACATAAAGAACTATGTTATAAGAGTTATTAGCTTCTATTTTTAGAGCAAGTAATTTTACTAAATTTTCATTCTTAGAACTGCAATTAATTTAACAAAAGATAAAGAATATTAATTGAATTCACTAGAAATAGTGAAAATAAGCATTTAGGACGACAAAAGTTAAATTTAAACCCAATTGCTGTGTTTGTTGAATTTGTTTCTAATTTATATAAAACTTGGATAGGAAGCGGTTCCACATGACAGTTGCTTTACAAACCTACTTGTTTTTCTATATAATGTTTGAATCAAAAACATTGGTATTTATACTTTTATTGATTCTTTTGCAGCTTAAAACATCATAATAAACTTTTGTTTTGCTGATTGCTTAAATATTTTATACGTAATAAATTCCTATAAATGTTTTAGCACTATGTTTAAAGAATGTGTGCAGTTAATGCACTGGCTTATAAAATAGCTAATTTAATTTCTTTTGAGTAACACTTATTATTAAAACAAAAGATTTTAATACAAAATAATTTATAACAGATGTCAAAGCTTACACAGTTTTTGACGAAAAACAATTTTTTTTTCACTTTTTTCCCTGCTTGTAACATCCGAAATTTACGCATATATCTCAAAATGTAATAAATCATTAACAATCTAGCGAGATCAAACATTACCAACGTCTTGGGGCCCGGATGGCCGAGTGAGTGGTTTGGACCATTACGCTAGCAGTCTGCGCGCTGTAACGGGTGCGGGTTCAATTCCCGCCGTCGCCCTGGGTGTACTTTCCTTCCTTTGTGACAGTAAAAATTCTTTCTGTGTCTGTCTTACTTGACGAACGCTTATAAGCGGGTCTCTGATCAAGCATACAAGCCGGAATATATATGTTAATGTACCTAACAACGTCTTTTAATTCCTTATCACTTAAAATAACTTACTGAAACTATCAAAAAACCCTGAACATCTAAAATAAGTAAATTAATTCCCAATACGATTTCGTAATTAAATATACCGTTGCCAACATTTCAAGACCAAAGTGGAATCAAGTTCCGTTTTTCATGGAGAATATTCGCTAAGTAATTCAATTTCTATTCAAGCAAGGCTAACATGAAATTCTTGTTGGATTAAACGAAGGTTGGGGTATTAGAAGAACAATTATTCTAATTAAACGCAATGTTATTCTATCTCAAGGGAAAAGAATACCCTAATATAAACATGAATCAGCGTATACGTGTAGGCTTCATTGGGTAGGATGAGTTATGACCGTTACTTTTAATTAGTTAATTAATTAAGTAATCTTTTTAATTCGATTTTTGTGGGAAACGTTTGCGAAACAAATTAAAAAGATAAGTAGTTAGGTACTTTGGGTTAGTGTTTTTTGTTAAAATTACATGAGTACTTTAATGTATCTGATCGTAATTTATTTACATGAATATCAAAAGATTTTTAAAAACATTTATTGCAAGTTTTCAATACATCTTTTATAAAAAAGTGACTTTAAAAATTAAAAGTGTGTCTAGAGGATAATCGTTCCTTCCATATAATCTATTATCATATTAATTAAATATAAGTTTACTTTTAAAGAAACATAAAAACCTTTTGTCACAGCATATTGCATGAAAAAAGTATAATTTTTTTTTGTTCTTTACGAAAATTTTTTATGAATATTTGAAAATAAATAGTTAACTTTTTTTTAAAACTTTTGACATGTTAGGCAAATTTATAATATTTCTAAATGATAACCTAACTAGATATATTTTGAAAGGTTAAGCAACTTTCACGATTCCTATTAATATGTAGATGATATAAAATACACGGTGCATTTTTTGCCAATATTTCTTTAAAATAAAATTAGATATTCAAACTTAATATCGACAGCATTTGAAAAGAAAATTAATTTTTAATGATTTGCTGATATTTTCAATTTTTTAAAAAATTGAAATCTAATATGACTGGGTTGAGTAAAGAGTGATATCCTAAACAAAATATCACCATCAACAACATGTTTACTTCCTTACAAAACATAAAAGCATGCCACACAAAACAGTATTCTGAAACATTTTTGAACTCTTTCTATGATATCGAAAGTAATGCATACAATAAATATTATTATTCAAAGAAAAATAACGCAAACAATAGCTCAACAATGCTGTTTATTCAAGGCCAGTACAAACACTGCGTTTTTAATCATTTTTATCGATTCACCCTCTTTCCACAATCTGTGAAAGTTTTCAAGCATCTCCTGACGAATGAGAAGTAAATTAGATTAAACACGCTTTTTCCCTTCAAAAGAAAATCAATATTTTATCTTGGATCTTACTGAGTCTCTCTCGATCAATAGCTGTGTTCTACTTCTCAATGATACAACACCGTTATCAGATACCAGAAACGATCCCTCACTCTTGTCCCCTCGAAGAGAGGGCCCATTTTTCATACCAAAATTGACACTTGGATCCGGAAAGAGACAACGCTAATATCGAATATCGTAATGAATTGATACAAATGAATGGCACAATCTTATCTTAAATAAGGTTTTAATGTAGTGCAATCGGTTCCGGCTGCCTATTTCTAGCCACCATTAGGAGCTTTAACACATTCAATAACGCCTCGTAATTTAGAACCCTGGTAAAGTGACGAGGTCGACACCTGAGCGGGCACCCAACGGAACTTCGAGCGACATCGTACTCTGACGCCTTTGGGACTTTGCACTCCACAGTTTCAACGAGCACGTCTGTCTCAGTGTACTAGGGCCCATCCGTCACGAGTTGAATTTTCTACTCTTTCCCAGTACAGATATCCGCTATATAGGATGACTGGCAGTAGGTGGGATTCGAACCCCCGCACTCCTGAGAAGGATGAATCCTGAGGCGGATGCCTTAACCACTCGACCACGGACGATCCAAAGTTTTAAAAAGGTTTTACATTCATTGCATCTATTCATTACAAACGTAGGGTCTTTATGTAAGTCAAGTTAAAGAAAAGAGATAACTAAATGAAAGTCCAATGAGACTATAGTTGTTTGCAATGAATTGATACACAATGAATGATACAATCTTAAATAAAGCTTAATATTTATTGCTTCACTTTATTACAAACCCCCGACATTAAAAAAATCACTTTGGGTCTTTATTTACATAAATCAAGTTAAAGAAAAGATTTTAAATAAATGAAGGTTTAATGTGAATATCGTTGTTTGTAATGAATGGATACAAATGAATGATGCATTCTTAAAATCCTAAATAAAGTTTAAAAATACAACATTCATTGCATCAATTTATTACAAACGATATTTGAAAATAACGCTGTGTCTTCATTTAAATTAAGTTGAAGTGTTTAACTAAAGATCCAACGTGAAAATCAATTGTAATGAATTGACACAAACTTAAATGGAGTTTTAAAAAGGTTCAACATTCATTGCATCAATTTATTACAAACGATATCAGAAAATCATAGGATGGGACTTTATTTACACAAGTTAAAGGCGAGTTTAAATAAAGATCCAACGTGAATGTCGTTGTTTGTAATCAATTTATACACAATAATGGTAAAACCTTAACTCAGGTTAAAAAAGGGTTTAACCTTTCAACTTTCATTATGTCCATTTATTACGAACAAAGATATATGAAAATCACGTTGTATCTTTAAATCGTGTTAGAATAAGATAAATGACTTAGTTACTTTCTTTAACTATCAAATTCGTGTTCAAAAATGATTCTTAAAAAAACAGTGACTTTATTGAAGGTGTGATATACTCAGGTGCAATTGTTTATAGAAAGTCCCACGGGTATATTGCAAAAATCCTTCAATAGTACCAAACGATATTTACTTTCAAAGAAAAGACGCAGATTAAAATTTTGAAACCATGGTTTGTTTCAGCGTAAATGCAAACTTTAGAAACACAGTAGTATAAATGCCAATAACATAGGAGCATACCGACTATATTTCTTTGTAGAAATAAGTCGGTTCACTATATATTGTTTATAAAGAACTGCGACAAATAAAGTTTCTGGATATAAAAGGATAAAATTCTTAGATATACAAGGATAAAGTTCCTAAGTATACACGGATCGCGTGCTTGACTAGAGCGATACAAGAATAACTATGACTTCTAGTGACTCTTTCATTTTTTATACGGCTTAAATAAATAGTTGTTCAGTTTATGTTTCCTATGTTTAATTTTTTTTGAATCATATATTGGCAATGGAGAGTTTTATTTTTGACATTAAATACATAAAAGTCAGGACTAAGAACTTTTTCAATAAAAATAATGTGATATTGATTAGGTAAGTACTAAAATATGAAGCCAATTATAAATCTGAACATAATTAAATATATTTATGACCTCAATAAAAAAAACGTTATTGAATATGTCTCAATATTTTACACAAGCCTTGTGTGTTTAAATAGTTGTAGAATATTAAATATTATTAACATATGTATAACCTTTTTTTACTAAAAGTATAGTTCTAAAAATCGCATGAAGAAAATGACCAGTTTCAAGTTGCTGCTTTATTTCGTTGAAAAGTTATAATTCTTTTTTAATTTGATAATGAGAGTTTGACGTCACGATTTCAAACAAAATTTTAAATAACGCTAAACGGTATTTGGTTGGTACTTGGTATTTTTTGTAGGTTTAAAAAAAGATTTATTCCGGAAAATTCAATCACTACTATCACTTAGGGTTTCACTACGTGATAAAGACAAGGGATATATTGATATTTTGAGTATTTAAAAGTATCCTGAAGAAAAATTTGCAGCTATTTCCTTTGAAAATACTTCAAAAATCAAATAAATAAATTTCAGAATGTATTTTATGCCAAAAAAAAACTAAATAAGTCACTAATTTAGCATATTTTATCCCAAAGGGACTCAAATTATGCACTTATAGATGAATCACCCATATTTTAATCCTTTGAACTATTCATAAATTATCTAAAAACCAAAGAAATATAAATTTTTAGTTTTAGAGTACCAAGAAAAAATTAAGAGTTTATAAAGACAATAAATAATTTTACTTAGGATTAGTTTGGTTCTAAAGAATCTAAAAGTAATAAAGTGTATTTAAAGATAGAAGTGACTTCTGAAGATTCTCCTTTAAATGTAAATAAATTTTTACTGACACGTTAACAAGTATTTAACAATACAAAATCGAATAAACTATAATAAATAACTTTATTTTTTAAGGCCCTGAGATCACAAAATATACTTCCAGGATAATTATATATTTTTTTCTCTTGTCGATCAAATAAACCAAACGGGGGAAGTTAAGTTTTAGAATATATATTGCTGGTTTAAAAAGAAATCAATAAATCTTATTGCTGATTTGTTATTTTTTTATTTCTTTCAAACATTAAAGAAATTAGCATGCATAAGCAAAATAGAATATTTAGAATATTAATAAGAGTATTAATAAATCTAATTGCTCATTTGTTATTTTTTTATTTCTTTCAAACATTAAAGAAATTAGCATGCATAAACACAATATTTAGAATTAGAGTTTTCGAATGCCCACCAAGGTTCGTTGATAAAAAACGAATTGAGCTAGTAAAATTCAGAAAATCTTCGTTTTACTATACCAAATAAAAAATTCAAGATACGAAATTTAACATAATTTAATTAGCGATATTTGTTATCATGAACTTAAAGTTTATTCTCAAATTATCATTTTTGTTTTAAAATAAAAGGACTGTTGAATAAAATGTAGTACTCTGGCGGGTGTACGAGGTATTACTACAATTACAGACAATGGTAAGAAGACTCAAGAGGGAAATCTGCCGTGTAATCATGGGAATGTCATAAATATGCCATGAACATGTAATCATTTAAATGTACCGAGCTACCAGTGACATGAATCTAACATTGGTTGGAGTGGGAGCTAACTAGGAATCGAACAGAGATCACTGACAAGTTAAATGACCACTTAGCCTTGTTTTGGACATTTATCGAAATTGCACTTAAGGGAGAATGCAATGAGAGCGGTATCCGGGTCTCCAAACCTAAATCTATTCTCTCTGTTAATTCAATGGCGAAATTTATGAATCCAAATTACTCCGGCTTTATTGAATATCTTTACTAACGTTTTTTTTCCTGATAAATGTAGATGGTTTACACTTCTCATTATTCCTCTTTTTGAAATGGGTACGAAATTTTTTTTGTAAAATAATTGAAAATTAAAAAACATCATACCCATTTCAAAAAGAGGAATTGTAGAGCCATGTAAGCCAGCTATATTCCTCATATAAAAGCAGTTTGTAAAAAAATCAATATAGCCGAAGTAATTTGGCATATAATTATTTTAAACTTGCACTTTAGATACAAATCTTGTTTTCATAAAAACCTAGACAGTTTAGTTAATTTTGTGTACTTGCCTAGCTAAATTTTGTTATGTTATATTCGACCTATCTAAGTAAAAAATGTATTTGTTCCCTCTTTTATCTAACATTATCATCTATAAGTCTTTTACAGGTGTGCCCCAATGCGAAAAGTCATCAATATATATTTGTTACATATATGCAATTTTTTCCTGTTCTATACATACATGTACTGTCGGACGATGTCATTGAGGATATGCAAAATTACCTTATACAATATAAACCATATTTCTTATACCATCTAAGATGCCATGCATTGTGCATATCAATTAATATTCTATTTCATCTTTTCTCATATAAGATAAACATCGCAAAAAATATACTATGCCAATCAAACATAAAACAATACTTTACCCTACCGTATTAAAATGCAATCTTTATCTATCTTACAAAGGAAACTTAACAATATATATTGCATATCAAACAAAAGTTAATAATTTTCCCTATCCCATACATCAAAAACTGAATGTTTGTCTACCTCATGTAAAAACCACTGAACACTATATCAAAAATAAGTTAGCCCCTCGATCCTTAGACACGGCTTTTCCGTATATTGTGCATCAGTCTTTCTTACAATAACAATAAAATTTATTAATTAATACATTTTTATTGGCATTGTACTTTTCATTTGGAAATATTTTTAAGATCATCTCTTAAAAAATAAACCCAATTAAGATTTTACAAACAAATATGTTATTTGAAATAGCTTTAATTAAAAATTTATGCACTGAAAACAACCATGCAATTACATATTTTCCCATTTCCAGGCAGTTCGGAAGGTTTTAATTCTTTTTTTCCCAATACCATACATTAAAAACTGCATTTTTGTCCATCCCATGTAAGAAACAGCGAATTTTCGACCGTATCTTGGCTTGCATCCCGTACGGGATCCAAGAAACTTAGTCCCGTACCCCGAATCCCACATATGCTCCCTTCGATATGTTTATTCCGTTCTCATCCCTCGCCCAAACTTACGAGACACGAAAGGTCAAGGTGAAACTGTCACAGGACTGGATGACCCAGTGATGCGGAAGAGCAAAACGGATGCGGGATCTATTCAATAAAGGATGACAAGGATTGTTTATTGAACTTTAATTCGAGAAGGGGTCCCCAATCATTCGCTTCAAGATCGATTTAGCGTGGGACGTAGAATGAGACCCCTTTTAATGTTTACCCAAAGCGCACGCGCGATGCTGGGGACATCCTTTTCATTGATTTGCTGTCTACGGAACGTTAAAAACACAGTCTGCCAAAACGCAGGTTCATCATACGCTGTTTTACTTTTTAGTTTTTTTTTTAAATCAATAAAAGGTCGTTTAATTTTTTTTTGTGTGGTTTAGCGAATTGGGGTAGTCAATCCCCCGATTTAATTGAGAGCTTAAGAAGAAATTTGATAACTTTTTTTTTGAAAAGATATGAATTAGCTTAATTGGCGACAAAAAATATATTGAGGATATTGTTGGGTTTTGATAGAATTTTTTAATGAAGCTCCCAATAAGTTTATCGCTACTAAAAACAAAAATAAAATCGATATTTAATTAATTTTTTTGTTACGTTAGAACAGTTTTTAAAGAAATGAACTGTTCTAGGTTAAATATTAGGCTATAAAAATATAATGTTTAATTTGAAAATTATATGATTTTTTCAAACTCTTTTGTTTACTCACATAAATAAAGCATTGAAAGCTGTAGTTTCTGAACTGAAATGGGAGTTATTATAATGTTCAAATTATAATTCATTGGATGATTAGCAAAACTTACTAATACATCACCAAACAAAAATAAATTTGGGCCAAAATTCCTTTTATTTTTAACGATATTAAAAAGCAATTATTTAGAATTTAAATTAAACTTTTTCTTTAACATGCTATTCATCAATAAAAAAAATTTATTTCTATCAATACATACATTCCAAATTTAAGAGTTTCTTATAAAGTAATATCGAGTAAATGTGTTAAAGCTATTATTAAGTCTAAACGCTGATAAATGAGAATAAGTAGTCACTCAGTTTTAACTCATTCAAGTGGGTATTAAGAAAGCTAAGATTAATGCCAGTTTGCAATATGTAACCATCTTCAATATTTTAGAAGACAGCGCTTTATATTTCATTATTTAATGGACGTTAAATGGGTTTTAAATTTGCGAAGCAGATTCAGTTCCATGAAACTTTCTATAACTTTTAGAGTTATTAATGTTTTAATAAATTGTATTTAAAATTTAATTTACCTCATAGTGTGTCATTGTGAAAGGTTTTGATTGTAAGGAATCGGTTACTCAATTATAAGTGTTAAAGGTTCTGCATGCAGTTTATTTTTGTAATGCCTTTACAACATTCTCATGAACAAAATAATAAAGAGTTTTTCATGAAACTAACATTCGTAATTTTGAATAAAATCATTCAAGTGAAAGGGCTTTTATTTTAATTTGCAAATGTTAATTATTATTTTTCTTTGACAATTTAAAATATTTTTTCTTTCTAACTCTTCTTTTGTTTTTATAAACATCATACTCTCACTTTCATAAGAAGTTTCAAAATTGTAAATTGAATTGCAAAAAAGCTTGAGACTTTTCAAAATATTCAATTATAAAAGTTGTATAAAATTACATTAATTTTTCTATTCAAAATCATTAATCCAAAAATGTACTTTAATTCCATAAAAAATTTCAAGAGCGTAACGCAAGAAATTAAAAAAAAGTTTAGTTACGGGTCTACCTTAAGAAAATACTAACGCTTGACTGATTTTAGACGAATTTTGTTTTCCCCCAGGAAATAGTTTTAAGCTAGCGGGTCAAAGGTTTATGTAGTTGAAGACACACCTACAATTGGTGGTCTCCATGGATAGTGGCTATGATACACGTGAATTCAAACAAAAACTTCATCAATCACAATTTCAGACTCTGTGGTTTCAACGTCGCGACACCACCTGTGAATACAAAAAATAAATTAAGGTCCGTTTCTAGAAAACGGAACCCCTTAATTTCTTTGTTCTGGTTATAGTGGACGAAATCAAATGAAGTGTAATTTGGTTTTATCCGAGAGGGGCGACTACGACTGTAGAATCTCGCCTCTCCGTGTGGAACTAGAACTAATGACAGCTGAATGAAAAGAAATAATAAAAGACACTCCAAAGTATTTTTACCACCCACCCTGAAGTAAAATATATGTTGTTTCTACAGAACAGTGTCTTTCTTATACTTTTTGATACGTTCTTTTCAATAAAAGGGTTCTTAAAATAAAAGCATATATATAATATGCGAAATTTAAGTTATTCAATTATGGAAACAACTTATATTATAGCGTTTTTAGACATTCAGATTTGTGCTAAAAATCTTTTACTATATTTAATTTTTTTAAATGTTAATATCTCAACATTATTTTTTTATACATTTCTTTAATTACATTATGCAAGAAATGCAATTTTGTAGTTGTCGTGCTAAACCTATATTACTTCGCTAAAAAAAACAAATATCAGTGAGTAAATTATGAAACTTCAACGTAAAAACCAGAGGACATGATCAGAAATTGAATAAATCATGCTTTAGAAGGAAGGTAAGAAAACATTTTTGCAATAGAGTCATCAATGAGTGGAAAGCTTTACCAGAACACGTTGTGTATTCGAAGAGTGTGGACGATTTTAAGAAGATTCTCGATAGCTATTGGAAACTGGTAAGGAATTAGATATATTTTGGACCAACCTTGCTGGGCCTCAGGCCTGTTGTTGATCGACAATGTTTCTATTTGTGCCTGTAATCTAACATAGAAATGCCGAAATCATACACATTATTTATAGGCTAGAAAATTTATGAACAGCTCTTTTTTTTTAAATAAGTAATAAAATAACGAAAGTTTTTCCCGTCTTTTATTTGTGCTGGAATAAAAAAAATGAATTCTTATTCGGTTTTCGGAAGACCAAGAGAAGAAAGTCAGAGATATACCCTCTAATCATTTTCTAATCTAATGCAAACGGCAAAGAGAACTTCAGTTTTTTTTAACAAAGAGTTTTTTTTATTCATGTCTTTTTTTCATTGCAGGAAAAAAATAATTTATGAGTGAGGCATATATGTTGAGAATTTAAGGTAACAGAACAAAACCAGGATTTTCACATTAAGAACTGTATTGAAAAATCATTTAAGGACAAAAAGAGTCGAAATAATCTATTTTTGGCGTTATAGTTTTTATATACTTAGTAATAACGGCAAAGTCATTAGGTATAAAGGACGTCATTAACACGCTAGATGCATTAAAAATATCGAAAATCATTGAAAATAGTATTTATCCAAAATCTCTTTAACAGTGAGTAATAATTTATTAAAAACTGTCGATGATTAAAAATAACTAAAGCTTGTTTATATGCAATGAAAAATTTAAAAAATTGCGTTTTTTTTTGCAGATTAAAAAAAAAAACGATTTCATAGCTTGTACGCTTTCCGGCTGTTTATTTCTAACCTCTAAGTGTTTGATGGTATAAATGTCTTTTACAATACTCGCCATACATATACATATATATTTGGAGATTGACAGCGCTATAAAAAATTCTTTGACATTTATTAAAAATATAATGTGCATAAATTTAGAGTGTTGAACTGAACTAAAATGGCAATAAAAAATGCTTTCATCTTTAGAAAAAAATCAACCAATCTTTTAATGCTTATTATTTGGGTCAAATAGTAATTTTTAACTAACAGAATGTAAAAATCAGGCAATATATTTTTTGTTACGTTAAAATAAAAAACTACAAAAACTTAAAAATGGTTCGAATAAAAAAAGTATTCGGAGTCTCTTCTGTATTCTTAAGGGAACTAGAAGCTCAACAGAAAATGTAAAAAAAATAGTTGATTTTTATGCAAAAACCCTTCACATTTTCTGAACTCAATTTTTTTCAAAACCAGACGTGAAAATTTTATTTTCTGAAAAAGTATGCACGCCTGAATTCTACGTTTTATTTCCACTGTAACTTCGAAAACGACAAGTTAGGAAAAACGACAACGTAGGGAACATTTCTTTAAGAATTACTTAAGGTAAGTTCTTGAAATTTTAACGTATGTTCCTAGTAATGGTGTTGCACTTTCACAATTCAATTGTAATTTTTTTTTATATTTTCAACTTTTAAACCTTTATTCAGTTTTCTTATCTCGAAAAATGTGACAGTTTTTGAGCATTTCATCTTACGCATTACTTTCTTTGAATATTTTTTTTAAAAAAGTGTTTGGGTTATTTTCCCTAGAACGCGAGTTCAAAATAAGTCGTGAAACTCTTAAAGCCCATTTTTGGTAAGGTAAGTTTGAATTATTGTTGCGCTTGAGCTACATGAGGGCTATTGATGACGCGTCACAATTTAGAACCACAGACAAGTAACGAGACAACAACTGAGTAGGCACCCAACGCAATCTTTTAAAGCCGATTTTGGACTGCTAGGAACATCCAATGTAGAAAGGGATTCGAACCGACATTATTTTTGATTGAATAACAAAAGAAAATTTTAATAAGTGCTGCTCCACTCAATGTCGAAAGTAATTTTTGGCAATTTTTCAAATCTTAATTTACATAATTCAAATATTAAGCCATTATGAATGCAAATTCTAAAATGTAAAAGGTAAGAAATATCCAAAAGTTCTGGTTCAAACAAGTAACAAAAGTAGTTTTTGTGCCATTATATCTGAATTTCTGTCTTAACTTCATGTAAGAACTCATATCAAATTTAAAAAATTCTATTGATACGTTATTTAAATGGTTAATTTGTGTTAAATCAAATATTTTTTGAACATTTGCCTAGGGTTAAAATTTTTTTTTGCCTCCTCTAGAGTAAAATTACAAGTTCTAAAAAATTTAACATAAAAATATATTTTTGTAGTCTATTTATTACATAAAATTATATTTATATAGTCTATTTATTGATATAGCTATGTAGCCCCTGACACTTTTGAAGATCCAATTCTCAAAACTATTTTATATTTCTATATAATCAAAATAAAGTTTAACTTTCCAGTAATAAAAGTCTACAAAAGTTAATAAAAAGTACAGTTTTCCAAACGTACGACTTAGAAACCTTGACAACAACTTGTAAAATTTGTGAGGTTTCCTGATTAAATAAATAACGACATGAAATTTCCCAAAAGAAAGGATTGAAAAGTAATTTATAGCTTCAGTTTTTTATTGCATTTCTAGCAAGTAAATAAAACTGAAAAGGATTTTAGGATACGTTTCGTGAACTAAAATTCCTGTTTAAATAGTATTTGTCCTTAAAACGTATAGAAAGTTACTAGTACCAACGAATTGATTAAATAAAATTTTCTTCAATTTTTAAATAAGAAAAAAAATTCTTTTATATCGATCAAATAAATGAAAAAAATAGTGTTTTTAAATATGCTGAAATCGTAGTTATGGAGTTTTGTGTATTAAATAGCTTGTGAATTTCGTTCTCGGAAATCTTTATAATTTAGAATAACTCACTTAATTTTTTTTAAATTTTTTTAAAATTAGTATTTTAATTTCTTTCTTTATAGCATATTTCGTCCTTTAAATATTTTAAACTAATTTAAAGATAAAAATATAAAATATATATATAGGTGCATTATTTGGCTATGACTTGTGTATGGCTTGGCTATGGCTTAGGTGCTTAAATAGTTAAATAAGCTTAAGGTGCTTATGTAAAACAGACATTTTCTAGAGTTCTAGTCTGAGGGTACCATTTAAACATAAATTAAAAATGTAACTACGTAAAGATAACTTAATTAAACTTATGAACTTAATGAAGATTAAATAACAAAGTTTCCTAAAAAGAAGTCCTTTATAATAATTAATCTAGATTAATAATTAATAAAATTTCAATTTTTATCTTACGTAACACATAATTATCTCGACCAAACTAACTTCCCAATTTTAAATGAGTTCTCGTTTCAAGAAATGAAGCTGAGATCCGAGGTCACTAAAAATCTTTCAGAGTTTCTCATATTTTCAGCACAACACACCTTATATCACACATTAAAATTACGTCTTCGTTAAAAAAAGGAATTTTACAATATTTAAGTTACCTAAGAGCATTTGTAATTAAAACTAATTTTGATAAATTAAAAAGTGAGAAATTAAATTACTTACAAATTTGTCTGATATCATGTTTGTCACAAATAAAATATACGAAAAAAGAATATACGAAAATGGGTTAAACAAATTCCATATTTAAGGACACAATATTTTAAATCGCAATAAATAAATTAGGTAAAGTTCATTGGATTTAAACTATAACAAATATAAAATAAGTACATTTCATAGTCTATGGCATAATTTACTATGCTATTAAATATATTTAAAAATAACTAAATTACATTTTGAACCATTAAGTAAGTCTGTTAATAGTCTACTACGTTATTTATAGAAAGACACTAAACTAAAAGGGATTTAATCGATACTAATCACCTAATTACACTTCGATGGTTCAGCGAACTAAACTGATGATGTCAATTTTTCACAATTGAACTGATTTTAATTGAACTTGTGACTAAGTACTTTTTAAAAAATTATTTGCGATTTAACTATTTTGCCATTTAATTTTTTCCTATTATAAGAATGATATGCATCAGCCAAATATATTAAGGTAACAACATTTCCATCAATAGGAACTCTAAACTATTCAACCATTATTTTCTTTTACATATTTTACCTTCATAAAATTAAAGATGCTAATGGTAAACACTGTTGGCAAACCAACAAACTCAAAATTTGGCTTAAGAAAAAAAATTACATGACTTTAGGACTGGAATAAAAAAATCTTTCCATAGTCAGACCTTGAATAACATTTAACAATTAGGTTTTTGATTTTTAAAAAATAGTTTTAAAATGCAACATTTTGGTTTCTTTTTTAATCCAAAATAAACATAAACAACCCATTCATTTGTTTTTAAATCAAAATTATTGAAATATTTAATTTTCAAAAGGATTGCTACTTTGACTCATTTCTAGTGGGTTATTCGATGAGAGCAGGTCATAAATATCAATTACAGAGGTGTTAACACACATAAAGGATGCATAAACACAAAACAAATATATATATATACAAACATTAAGCACATATAACAGTGTAAAAACATATAAAGCATTTTCTCATGCTTTGAAGGTCAGATTGTGCGTTTACATTCTTATGAATCCAATCGCACCACATTTTGACTATCACAAATATTACTTAAAACTGCTATACAATGCTCAAAAATTTTATAAATTTAGTACTAAAAAAGTAAAATTTTGGAAAGGAAGGAAAAATCAAAACAAATAGTCCAAGAAATATAAAACTTCCAAGAAAAAAAAAGGTCGAAGAAAAAAAGCAAATGAAAAGAAGCACAAATTCAAGAATTTTTTTTTATCATTTTTAGATTTTTTAATTTTTAAAAGCTTTGCCACACTTTTTGAAGCTTTATACATTTTTATTGTATTGCTTATATGTATTTAATTAATTAAAAAAGCTCTTTGATTCAGTAGGATTTTTCTTAAATATATAAATGCAAAGTCTCAATTTTTAATTAATTCAAATTTTAAAAAAAGCATTACAATTGAATTATTTTTGCACGCGCTAGAAATAAACTATTAGCATTTAAAATAACACTTAGCCACCTTAAAATGAACTTAATAAGCAAAAAACTTGCTTTATAAACGTTAGTGTCAACTCAAAGATAAACATATAAAATACATAACAAGGACAACAAAAACACACTAAGGAAAAAGACATTACATACTTTCACGTTAAAAAGCAAAATTTTAAAACACAACAATCAATAAAATGCGGCACCATCCCCCAGCGTTAAAACAAACAAAACCCTCTACGACATTACATCCCATTGTCCCTCGCCATATGTCTGTCCGAAACAAGGCATTTCGATTCACAAACAAATTACAAAGCAACAAAACAAAATGAGGAGAAAACAACTCACCTATCCCATCGGCGAGCTGCGGACAATCGGCAAAGTGCTGGCTAACTGCACCGACAAAGCTTCGGAGAGGGAATGTCCGTAAACAAAGCTGAACACTCCAATTTATGCGCACGGGGCGCATGCGTTGTTCGAAGGAGGGTGCGAAAAAGTAAGGAGAGGGTGCGAAAGAGTCAGGGGAGGGTGCAAAGGGTCAGTCCAGAAGAATAGGAGGGTTAAGATATGAAAATGTTCTGAAGTTTTAAAATTATAGAATGAAAGGGGGAGATTAAATAATTGTCTCACTAGAGCTACAAGAAGGGGCTATTGAATGCGGGCGTCGTAATTCAGAACCACATTCAAGTGACGAGCTCACCCCTGAGTAGGCAACTAAAGCAACCGTTAAAAGCGACATCGTAAGCAGCGTTGGGACTTTGGAGTATACAGGGTGGTTATATAAAACAACGCTCCCTATTCGGAGTGGTCTGTAGCTTTAGTTAATAATCCAAATGCAAAAAACTTTGAGAGACTTACTAATCAAGAAGGGGAAAAAAGAATGGAATCATAAAAAACAAACCTGTCTCTTGTCCAGGGTTCTAAATTATGAGGCGTAATTGGATGTGTTGGCCATAATTAGCCATAATTGGCTACGCCTCGTAATTAGAACCTTGGCCAAGAGACGAGTTTCTGTTTTATGATTACATTCTTTTTCGTAAAAAGAAACTCGTCTCTTAACCAGGGTTCTAAATTACGAGGCGTAATTAGCTGTGTTGGCCGTAATTGGCCATGATTGACGACGCCTCGTTATTTAGATTCTGGTCAAGAGACGAGTTTGTTTTTTTATGATTATTCTTTTTATGATTATTTTTAGAATTCTGTCTTTTTTATGATTCCATTCTATTTCTCCCTTCTTGATTAGTAAGAGTCTCAGTTTTTGAAGCATTTGGCTACATTCAAGCTACAGACCACTCCGAATAGCGAGCGTTATTTTATAACCACCCTGTATATAACCACTTGCGTCCCCATTCGGGGACCATTTTTCGAAACCTTCCCACAAACAATTAACAATCTAATTAATTCCGAAATTGACATAGTCCGATAGAAGAAGATTCAAATATCAGTTTTGAGCCTTTCATTGCAGGTATCAATCATTTATTTCTACACTGGAAAGGAGTGAATATTATCTCAGACTGAGTTAAAATCACTCGCGTTTGGAGTGATCCTGTTGGAGGTTTAACACACAAAGGATCCACTCTTAAAGGGGAGAAGTGCATTTTCCAGACTGAGGAGTGAAAATCAATCAGACTGAGTTAAAATCGCTCGTTCGTTTTTAAGAGTGTAGAGTTACACGAGGGCTAGCATGTAGCTGTACAGAGTGTTGATTGGTCAGCAGTTAAGTTGTCTAGGCCCGTAACCTAACCGGAGACCTTTTACAAGCAAAGCAAGCGCCTTACCATCTGGGCTCTCCAATCTATAACTAGAATAATAGGCGTGAGGTTGCAGGTTTAATGGTTCTTACGTTACCTTATTTCAGCACCTAATTTTTAAAGCAAAAAAATATCAAAGTAAAGTAGAGAAAAAAAAAGTTAAATTCCAGTAAAATACTTTTATCCACATTAATTTGACAAAATCTCACATAATAATATTTATCGCGGAATTCCCAACCATATTTCAAAATGTTGGAACCTAAAACAGATAATTCAAAATTACCGAAAAAAGAAATCAAATAAAAAAAATAGGAATTTTGAAAAAGCGCAATGATATTACGGGAGGGGGTCGAGCAAAATATCACGTGATCTCACCAAGGGGGATGGGGTCAAAAGATCGTCCAAATCACATGCGGCCTAAACTTTGGGTGTTGTAGATAGGAGAGAAAAAGTAATTTAAAGCTTCTCAACCTCATCCCGAGTCCAAGAACCACATAAAAACTCTTCATCGTCACTTAACCGCTGTTCTTAAATACAAGACGTACTTGGATGTGGATGTGTTAAAGCTAAAAACGGAGACTAGAAACAGAGGACCGGGAAAGTTTTAACATAACCTCCTACGCTCTTCTCTAAAAACCCCTAAAAGGTCAACGCAGTCACTCGCTTGTTGAAAATTTATGATTTTAATTAAAAAATAAAATTAGTGGTTTAGCATAAATTTAATTAGTTAACATTTGTTCGATTGTAAGAAAGTCCTACTTTGAATGAGTTTTATTAATTTTTTTTAAATAGTTCCGAAAAAGAATGTAGCAGTATTCCTAAATCTACAAAAGAATTTTTCAATTAATTGAAGTATTTTATTACTGCTGAAGATATTTTTTGCATTAGAAGTAGCCTTGCTCCGAAGTTTTTTTTTAACTTAAGTTTTAATTAAAAAAGTAAAATAATTTCAACTACAAAGAAAAGTATTATATTGGAGCAATTTATTACAGAGATAGCTTCTCGTAATGAATTAAGTTTTAATACCCTTTTTGTACCTTTCTGTCTTCAATGTAAAGACGTTTAGAATAAATTCTAATTTATTGAAATTGCTAAAAAAATAAGTACATTTTCACCCACTAGTTGTACAGAGGGTTGTTGATCCTTTCAAGTGTAAAAAATAATTACGAATGTTAATAAAAAATTAGAATATTGATTTAGATAAATTTTGAATGACGATGATTATATTGTTTAATTGTTGTTTCAGGAATATCGAAATAATAATTTCTTGATTGTTCTTTATTGTAATTTAAACTTGAGAATAATTTTTTAAAAATTAATACATAAAATACAAAAGGATAACGGCAAGTTAATCCCATTTTTAACGCGTTTAGTTCCGGTCATCGCCAAAATAACTGCCGACCTATAAACGGCCCATGTAGCCAAAAATATCCGATGAATAATACCTCGTGTAGAGGATGTGCACTTTAAACAGCCTTCAAAGTCCTAATGCTGCGTACGATGTCGCCCTTAACGGTTGCGTTGGGTGTCTACTCGGGTGTCAGCTCGTCACTTGGCGGAGTTTCTAAAATATGACGCCCGTCGCCAATAGCCCTCGTAATGCACTAGTGCAAAGATAATTCAAACTAAAACTAAAGTAAGCAAAAGATAATCAAAACATGGATATTTCTCAGTTCATATAAAAGTTGAAAATTATTATTCATATTTTTGTAAATAGAGTTACGCTTTGGGGGGGGGGGGGGGATAACATTAATTTGTGAAATACCCATCCACAAAAAGTTATCTTTAAAACTGACATTCTCTTGCCAAAAACGATAATTTGTTTATGCTGAAAATTATAAGCAAGTGGTATTTCACTTTTCATTGCAAATTTTCCATCAACTTACAAAGCTTATCCGAAAGCAAGACTTTTGGTGAATTAATGACATATTACCACCCAATATTTCAATGATTTATTAGCGTTGCATAAGAGAAAAATAAGTGTATACTACCGTTCCGTAAATTATATGTCATCAAACAATCATATATGGAGTCTCAGTTACGAGAAAAAAAGGTCACGACCTAAACTCCGCTAAATGCTTTTGTAATAATGATGTATCTACATTGGATTTTTTTTTGTGTGTTAAAAGGACTATCCTGAAGTACCGTTGGACGTCATGCGCCGCAAAACGGGTATCATAGAATATCGGGTATCATATATCATAAAAACGGGTATCATAGTTGAGGCAAGTTGACGCATGCGTAACAACGCATAGTCATTTCTGTAGTGCAGTTCACGTGTGTAAAAAGTGATTATTAGGTTAGGTTTGAATTTCGGCGCATTTTAGAGCCACAGTCAAGTGACGAGCCGAAACCGGAATAGGCACCCAACGCAACCGTTAAGAGCGACATCGTTCTCAGCGTTAGGACTTCGCGCACTCTCTTACACGGGGTATTATCAGGGCCGTCTTGAATGAGTTCGCGGCCCTGGTATTATTCATCGGACATTTTTGGATGCACGGGCCGTTTATAGGTTGTCAGTTATTTTGATGATGCCCGGACCCGGTCCTGAGACCTTTCGCATGCTAGGCGAGTGCCTAACCGACTGGACTCCCCAGCCCCCTGATTATTATTAGAACTTTTATTATCAAATTAAAAAAAATAGCGGAATAGCTAATCTCCTTTGCAACTAAATAATGCAACGTACTTAATTTAATTTGATTTATTTTTAAAATTTAAAATGCTTTTGTAGATTGTGACTTACACTACAGTCACATATAATTAGGCATGTCTCAAGTGTCTACTAGAATACGTTGATTCGGTTTGTCTTTTTGCAGATGCATATTAAAAATGTAGTGGTTAATAGTTCCAGTGTGTTCAACTACGCCAATAAGTTATAAAGAGTCTTCGTAATTGACAATAATTACGGCACAAATGATTCCAAGAATTTTATTTGCAAAAAGCCATGGGTTCGATTCCGCGAATACGAGTCTGTCCACGTGTCCTGTATATCGGCAAATTTATTTGTGTGCATTGAATTTACCACCACATTCTTGAAACCACCATTAATTCAATCAAACCATTTAATAGCATTTTTATTGAACTGTTTTATGTAAAAATCAAAGTATTTTATTGCTTAATATCTGACAATTAAGAACTTTTGACAATGTATTATACAAATTGGCAATTCAAGACGTTCAGTTAAGCTTTTAAATAATCTAATTACGCACATTTTTGCTCACAAATAAAGCCGGTTTGTCTCGAATTAATAGCAAGCGAAATAGATGAAATAATTTGATTCAAACTTATACAAATACCCACACTTATACGCTTTGATTAAAAACCTACGGTTTTGTGAAAAATTCTGCAGCTTGTGCATTGCTTGGAGAAATTAAACATTGTTGTAATATGGGGACACACAAAAAAAAAAGAGTAGAAAATTTTCGTTGTGTGTTAAACCAGTACTTAAATAGCGCTTCAAATGCTTTCCCCGAATTAGGCGGCAAAGCATTTATTATCTAGAGTAGAAGGCAAACATTCGAAGTATAACCTCTTAAAAGCCGGCCCGCTGGCGCAATGGTTAACGTGTTAGCACTTGGAGCTGGTGGGCTCGGGTTCGAGTCCCGCTAATGGCATGGATGTTTGTGTCCATCAATAAATGTTGTTATTTGCCTAAGTGTTTCTGTCGTCTCTTTCTTTGTGTGTCGTTTGTGATTGTGTCATTACTTAGGTTGAATACAATGGACCTAAGGTCGCAGTGTTCGGCGAACTTGCCCCCCACCAAGAAAGTCAAGTCAAGTCATAACCTCTTAAAACTCGAGCAAAATCCTACACGAATATTCTTATATTTAATATAAACACACTTTTTATACAAATATATGCTAAAAGTATGTTTTGCAATTATTTTTTTAAAATTATGTTTATAGTTACTTAGGGACTCGCCTTAAACTCTAAAAATACACATTTCTTGTGCTATAAATGCAACGAAAAGGCCGTATAACTTATTTGTAGTAAACAGATTATTTTAAGATTGTTTTTTGTGCAAAATGCCTTTAAAATTAACTACTAAAATTTTCTTTGAAAAGTTTGAAAAAAAATTGAAATAATTTTTTTAAGAACTCTATTATCGTGTTGATCCTCGTTCAACTTAATTTTTTTCATAGAAATAAGTGACTGATACCTTTAATTAAAGGCTGAAAACTGATGGTTCTTCTTCTATCGGACCAGGTCCATTTTGGAACTAATTAACGTGCTCATTGTTTGTGGGGAGGCTTTAAAAATTTCCTCAAATGGGGACGCCAGGTCGCAAGAGGATATGCATTATTACAATATATAGGCCGAATTGTAAGAACAACATATGCGGATGATTCGCTCATAAGTGAATAATTTATCTCCTGGGGTTAACTATTCTATAATAGTGACTTTTTGACGGAATATTTATTCTTACATTATATACATATACATATCATATATACATATACTATACATACATATAAGTTTCCAAAGTATGTAAAGGCGCTCTGTATAAATTGCAGTGCAGGAGAACATGCTCTTAGACACACTCGGAAAGCCAAGAAAATTGTCACACTTATTTGAAACATAGGAAATATGTTTTCACTGCAATTTACTAGGGTAGACTAACCAGTGAATGAACGCTTAAGACGTCACGTTCTCCAGTAAATGAACACCAGGATATTACCAGGACAACCAACCTTTGTCAGATAGCTTCCTACTACATGGGAGGAAGTCAGTGCTGCCAATCCATATAGTGGAATAATTTTCAATCCTTATTTTTTTAAATTATATTTACTAAATGTTTATTCACTGGGGCCTGTTCACTCACTGGTCAGTCTACCCTATCTATAATAACACCCAGATACTTCATCTGCTGCACCTCTTCAATGGGTTCACTACCAAGTGTCAAGTAAATGGTTTCGACAGTCCTTGACCTTTTTTGAATCATCATAACTTTAGTTTTTGTTGGATTAAACTCCAGTTTATAAAATGATATGTTGAAAACGCTTCTGGTTACCTATTTCTAGCTTAACTATAAATCAACATTTTAATTAAGATTTAACTTCTAAATTGGGCTATTACCACTTAACTTTTCTATTTATACTTTAATTAGTCTGTTGACACCTAAATCAGTCTACTTCCACTTAAATTAGTAAATTTTTGGTATGTTTGGTACTTGATGTTTTCGAATTTATTTACAAGACAGTCAAATGATTTTAAATAATTTTTTTCTCGAATATAATTTTCTAAATTGAAATTTACAAAATTGAGTTGCACCACTAATGAAAAAGTCATAAAATAACCATTGTTATAACCTATTCGTGCTTAAACAGTTACAATCAAACCATTAAACTTAAACAATTAAGTCAAACAATTTCAATTAAACAATTATAACTAAACAATTACAATTAAAAATTAAATAATTAAAAATTAAACAATTATTTTTATAAGGCTCCACGAGTTACATTTATTCACAAGAGATAATATACCTAGAAATTTCCCTGATTTAAATTAGTTTTTTTTGCAACACTTTTCATCAGTATATAACATTTTTTTAAGTGTAGTTTTTAGTAAGCTCAACTTACCATTATTTTGATCTATTCGTAATTGAACAATTACAGTTAAATTTAAACAATTACTTTTATTAGGGAAATGAGTTAGATTTACTCCTAAGCAGTGTTGGAAAAATTTTATTTGCAAGAACAACCATAGATTAACAATTAAATTAATTGGTAAATGGGACCCACAACAAATAACAATTTATCAACTGTAATTGTGTAAAACTACAATTAACAATTATTTAATTGTTAACTACGGTAGTAACAATTAACAGTTAATTATTAATCTTCAATTGCTCTTGCAATTAAAATTGCCCAACACTGGTCTCAAGTCTAAGACTTACAGCTTAATTTTCCTAAATCTTTACTCATTTTGTTTTAATGCATAAAGTTAATTGTTAGTTTTAATTGTTTTATAAAACAATTAAAAATTAAATTGCTTTATATTTTAATTGTGAGTTGCAATTGACATACGTTAATCAAATGAATTTAATTACAAGGTGCTATTAAAAGTTCGATTGTGATTCATTTAATTGTAATTACTTTAATCAATCAATAAGATACTTTGACAAATTAATTGATTAATGCTCAACACTGCTGATAAGACATCATTTGTGTAAGTAATTTGCACCAAATTCTATTGTTTGTAATTGAAACCTCATGCATTTTGCAAGTAAATTTCACAACACTTAACAAAATGCATTTTATTATTCCGATTCATTTTGTACTTTTGAGTGTAAGAATGCATGAGGATTCATTTAAAGTTCGAATTGCTTCTCTTATTCAATTGCTAAATGAAGTGAAAGAAATAAGACTAATCTCAGATTCATGGATATTCATAAAAAGTTAGATTATTTTGTAAATGAAAACTTAAATATGTTTTTCACATTCATTGGGAAAAGATAATAGGACCAAAATTTACATTAATGAAAATTCATGTCAAATTAACTTATTTGAAGCAGGCAGTTATTTTGTCAAAACTTCAGTATAAGATTTGAAAAGTTAGTTAACGAATTGAATATTTATTATTTCATATTTTTTAAATCATATCATATAAGTTTACCAAGTGTAACAATATTTTGTGAGTTTGGATCACGATTTTTTTTCCAAGACAGAAATTGACTTAACAACATGAAACCATTTATTGGAATTCTTATTTGCTTTTCACTACCATTTTGTAGGGTAGTTAAGACGAGAAAAAAACCTGCGAAGCTAAAATCAAATCATGGCGGCTCAACTTCCAGGCCACACCGGCTTCTTGACATTTTTTAATGCTTTCTTAGGTCAATTCTAATTAAAAATCTGCAAATCTGTAGTTTAATGGTAAAATTAAAGAATAGTAGATATTAAACTTCACAATTTTATAAAAAACTTCTGAAAATAATTCTTTATAAAATATAGTTAATTGCATTTGGTAAGGATCGAGGAGTTATTAAAAATCAACTTATTAGAATCGGTCGATTTTTTTAAAAAAAATATTTTCAGTCGTTGTACTAATACTAAAGGAAGCCATGGAAGTAATAATTGATGAAGGCCTTATTAAAAGCAGCTTGAAATGCAATGTAACGGTTGGCGTTAAATGTCACAGGCCATCACATTTAAATTCAAGTAATTGCATTTTAAACGAATCAGTGAATGCCTTAAAAACTCATTATTAAAAAACAATATCAGTTTACAAATTCGGGTAAACTGATTCGAGTTTTTTAAATTAAAGAGCGAAGTTTAAAGAGTTAGGCTAAAATTACATAGATTAAGTTAATTATAGAGAAGAAAGTTATTTCGCTAAGTATTCCTGTTACAGTAGTAGAAGGGGAACTGAGAAAGAGATCGTTGGCATTGAAAAAAGTGCTTCTTTTACTCTTTAAGAATCAAAAGTTTCAAAGCATAGTTTAATGTGTAAAACAGTTAAAGGTGACATAAATAACCTGCAAGTAAAGTTTTAGGTATGTAGATTTTATTGATGTTGTAAACAAAAAAATTATAAAAAGACAAAATCAATTTAATCTGAAAATGATAATTAAAAACATACCATTAACTCATATAGACTGATAATCAGTGTTGAAAAAGCGATACATTTGAACAATAATTTAGTTTTTTTGCCAATGTTAAGTTGCGGTAATAACATGGAAAAAATATGATTAATTCTTTTCATTAGGTTAATTATAAAATAAGTTATGAATGTATGACAAACACAAGTTCTACACTCTTAAAACAAAAGAGTGAAATCCACTCCAGTTGGAGAAGTGCATTTTCGACACTGGAAAGGAATGAATATTAAATAAGACTGAGTTAAAATCACTCGTTTGGAGTGATCCTGTCAGAGGTTTAACACACAAAGGATCCACTCCAAAAGGAGAAGTGCATTTTCCAGTCTGGAGGAGTGAAATCCACTCAGACTGAGGTAAATTGGGAGTGTTTGTTTTAAGAGTGTATGCTCTTTAAAATATTATAAACTATGTAGTATAATTGGGATACAATAGAAACAGGAGTGCTTAATGCTGACTTTTGAGCATTTTTGGTTTATATATTTCTTTTATTAAACTTAATATAGTTTAATGGTTGCTATTTTGTTCATATACCCCTGTGTCATAACTATTATAATTAAAGTTGTTACTTTTCAAATTTAAAAATGATATTTATATAACTTTTAGTATTGTTTCTCTATTGGACCCATTTTTTGTAATATTATAACAAACTCTGCAAAATTATTTTCAAATCCAATTATTTTTCTCTCTTTATTTAATTTTAGTATTTCTAAACCCAATAGCGAAAATGGCTTTAAAATAAAGAGTAATTAAAGTACAATTTGTTAGTTTATCAGTTTTGTTAAACGAAAGTAATCATTATTATAAATACTACATAATTATTTTATAATAAACTTTGAGATTAAGTGCCAGTAAACGTAAAGCTAGAAAAGTTGAGTATTTTATATGTGTACATTGATAAAACAATTATAAATATTTGTCTACAGCCTTTATTTTAATGAAAATCAAACAAAACCATTTAATTTTTAACAGGGTTTAAATGCTTAGCATAGTAAATAAAGTACTATATTATTTAATCACTCCTTTAAAAACAAAGTGTGATGAAACACACTGGTGGGTTGCTAAACGCTTGCAACTGACAATAGTTTTAATTTTATGAGAAAAGACTAAGCCAACACCATTACAATAATTTATTACTTAGAATAAGTAGTTTGTCGGGGAAGTATGTTTTTTGCTATATTTGTGAACGTAGTATACGTCATTGTTTACTGAACGTTCTGATAATTTCAGCGTATTACTAATAAAAACATTGTTGACCATAAAATGTGTACATATTTATAAAGATTATAGTTGCTATTTATATTTACAAATCAATTCTGCGCATTATTTAAAAATTATAAAAATCACACCGGAACATATTTTCATTGGAGGAGGGGCAATTTCGCGAAAAACCTTTTAGAAAAGGAAAGTTGTTGAGGCTTAATGAAATGGATTAAAAGAAACGAAACCCTTTTCATGTGAAAAGTTTTTTCAAATAAGAACTGTAAACATGTTTTAAAAAATAGGTAAATGTTTCAAACTTAACATAAATTTCAAATTTAATATCTCTTACGGTTCAAAATATATCAAAATCTAAACATCAATAAACGAAAAAAAATCTATGGCTTCTAATAAAACTAGATAAAAGACTTTCTAAAAAATGTTCTTGTATGTTTTGAAATATAATTTTAATAACTGTTTTTTAAGTAATGGGTTTAAAAAGCAAAAAAAAAAACATACTTAAGGCATTTATTTTTAAGCCGATTAATTACCAAGGTTCTAGAGGCACTAGTCATATTCTCTATGCTAATTAGGCTTTGAAGATATTTAAAAAAACTAGACACATCTCAAAATTATTTCGTACGAAATATTGCTTTTAATTAAAAATTATAATCTTTCGAAACTGAAAGTTTAAAAGTCATTATTCATATTTTCCTTTCTCAAAAGAGATTATTTTCCTAAAAGTCAAACATAAAGTCTCAGATTTTACTTTAAATGCTTATTCCCCTGTCACTGCATTATAGCATTAATTAGTTTCAAAAACAAATACCATCCAAAAGAAGAGGGTATGTAACAGACTATTATCCAAAAGTTCATAACTTTGTATGAATTCAATACATATGGTTAGTAAATGATTTTCTTAAAAAGCGATTTTGGGACTCATGTCAATATCTTTTAAGATCATATTATTATTATTCAATGGAAATTTTTATATTTAAAAGATTCATGATTACTAAAAATTTATGAATAACTAACTCCTACTCCTCGGCTCAATAGCCCATTACTGGGCCAAGGTCTGCCGTGCCCATTTCGTCTTTCGTGACCTATGGCTCTGGGGTGCTAGACATACAATGTCCCGGTAAGGTGGTCAGCATCACGCGAAACCCCCGTGGTCAGTTCCAGAGCATGCATGCTTTGTAAACATTTTATCTACCCACTCAAGGGATGGAAGGACGGGTCAACCTCGCACAATCCGGGATTTGATCCCCGGACCTGTGGCATGGCAATGCGAAGCACTACCACTAGGCCATTGGGCCCCAAGAACAACTATCAAATAATTGTAATAAAATTTTATTAAAAAATATTGATGAAATGTTAATACTGACCCATGCCTCAACACACATTTCTCAATTTTGCATCCAATTTACAATATAATAAAAAAAGTTATAACATCACTGAGATGAAATTATTTGCATTATAACCGGAATATTTAAATACGTATAATTACTTACCCTCCATTTACTCATAGATTTTTGTCTTTACAATATTTAATACGAGTCTCCAGTTTTTATATATTTAACACATCATAAACTAGAATTGCCCAAAAAAAAAAAAAAAAAACGGTAGATGGTGTTAAATAGCTAAAAAGTAACTTAAAATAAAACGGAAATAAAAAGTGTTTTTTTAATGCTTGCTTGGAGTTTTTGAAATGTTACATTCAGTGGGGGGGGGGGGGGTATTTAGTTAAATGTAAATACTGCCTCCTTCAATATTTTAAGGACATTTCAGGCAAATATAAACTTTATATTTTGTATGTATTGTAGTATTTGTTATTTGCTTTGATTAACAATAATAAAGAAATGTTAAAGTTTTGTTAACCCTTTCAGTCCCAAAAACTTATTACACTACAGAAACATCTGAAATTCACAAAATAAGCTTAATTTAGGTCAAATATACGAATTCCATAAGGAAAAAAAATTCATTTAAATTTTTTATATGGTTTTTGAAACAATGTCAAAATTCTTTAACTGTGGAAAACAACAAAATTAAAAAATATATATTACCTAAAAACACTTCGAGATATATATTTTAAGGTATCTGACCATATTATTAAAAAAAATTTAGTAATTACTTTAACCGGAATAGTTTAAATTGTGTTTTAAGTATGTGGAACTGAAGTGAACTTATCAAAAATCAGGAGAAACGCTTGTTGACTATTTTCTAAATAAAAAAATAGTAGTTCTGACTTCTATTGAGATTAATGTAAAATATTGTCTGATAGAACAAAGTATGAATATAGCTTACGACTTTTTATATGTTTCGTTTATTGGTAGCAAATACCTCAAAAATTAGAGCTTATAAGTTTTTTTAAAGCGATTTTTGAGTTCAGCACGTTAGTTAGCCACGAAACTCTGGCCTATCAGGACTAACTGGTTGTCTGTAGAGAGGGGTTGAGGGGTTTGACGACCCCCCCCCCCCCCCCCAAGCTCTCTTCACAAGTGGGTCTGATCAAGGTCCGATTCTGTCTTGACGGCACTAATAACCAGCTCGGGGGAACCGCCAAACGATCCCCCTTTACCTCACAGCTGAGATGTAAGCTAGCGCTTCTTGGAAAACCACACGAGATGATGGGGAGTCGAAACCCGAGTCGTATTCGCACGTAGTAGCCTTTGCAATATACTGGTCAGGGGGTCTGCAACGAAATCACTTGGGTTCGTTTTTTTTTTTTCACTCAACCAGTTTTTGTAGGGGCTGTCGCGTTATCTGTTGTCAAAGCTTCTCTTTTGTGAAGAAATAAGAATGGTTTTAGGTGTAACAATGGTAAATTTAATTGCCTTTCCTCGAGGAAATAAGATAATTTTATCCCGCAAGTAATGTGCAATTGTAAAATTACGTCCCCTATTTGCTTGGAGGTACAGGGATATAAGAATGCAAAAACTAATATAAATAACAAGGTTTTTAATTTCGAAACAAAGTCAGTTTTTTTTTAAAGCCATGTATTGAAAAGTTTGTTGATTTTTTTTTTATTTCGTACATGATTGGCAATTTTTTTTCAATAGAATTTTTTTCTCTGTATTCAAATTCAATTTTTGTAAACCGGATTTTCCACCAATTGGATAAAAGGTTAATTTAATTAATATTATTTTTTACCTTTACCGGTCATTTTGAGAGAAATAACCGAAGCAACTAATAAAATCGCAGTAAAATGAAAACAAAAGCGTTACATCACCTGAAACAAACTAGTTGCAACATTTTTAATTAGATCAACCTTTTTTATGTCATTTAAAATTGAATCAAACTATTCTGAATGTTTGTGTTGGATTCAAAACATGGCAGTTGAAAATAACGAACTATATAACGCCTTTTAGCTTCCACACTACGTTTATAACGTAAAAAGTGGAAGGAATTATAATTGTTCGGTCCTATCCCGTTTGTCTGTCCGTCACCCACTTTCATAGCCCAATCCACAAAACATTCAGCGCATCGAAATTAGAAGACATTGAAAATCCCAGAAAAAAAAATTCGGAATTCAAAGTACTTTAATTATTTAAAAAGAACCTGCAAAATGTAATGCTCTTTTAAAAAGCATACGAAGACATTTTATTAGAATAAAATTAAAATTGCCATTCGCAGCAATCACTCCAAAAACTTTAATTCTTTAAAAAAAAATCATTTTTGTGACACCAATTCGAAGTCTGTAAACTTGGTTCCCCTCAAAATTTGCCGCCCCAGGGTTTCAAAAACGAGATGTTAGGTTGTTGGTTGGGGTAAGTTTAAGACAGTGGCCCTGTATACATCTTTTCATGTTCAAATTTTATTAAAATAGCGTAAACAAACTCAGATTAACAATATATGTTTTGGTAAAAACTAGCAAAGAACATTAATTTATTTTAGATACCCCCCCCCATAAAAAAATCTTGTGTTTTTTTTTAAACCTCCGCCCCCCACCCACGCCTGGGCCTTATTTGCGTTCTCTCAGAGGAGGTTGTTTCTACTCTCATAAGAAAGTGGATGAAGCAGACAAGATGAATTCACATGCTTTGGCCCAGAAAAAAAAAATTAGTTTTTTTTATGGATTTTAACCATTTTACATAATTTTAAAGCTGATTGTTAGTGAAGAAATTTTAAAATCATTGAATATAATTGCTTCAATTTTGTGAAGAAATTTTTTAATTAATTTTCTATTAAATAGATTTCTATTGAACTTTTTGAAAAAAAAAAAATGCTGAAAACACTTTGACATTCACAATAAAATTTGAAAATATTTATTTTAAAATCCAAATACAGATGCAAAAAGCAAATATTAACACAAAGATTGTAGAGAGATTTTCACTCATTATCACGTTAGTAATGTGACGTACAACTACTAAATTACTGACTGAAATATGCGTGAAACAACCTATTCTCTTGGAGGGGTAGATATAAGAATTATAAAACAAACAATAAATATAAATATTTAAGTCAAATTTTATTAAAAAATGCATTTCATTGAGAAAATTTTGTATAATATATATAAAACAAGTTATAATAAAAAAAAACTTAAAAATAGTAAAACAAAGAATTTTATCATTTTATCGCAACTAAAATTGATCATTTCATTAAAAAAAATGGGCGTAGAGCAGCATTAACGGGAATTCTAAAAAGTTAAATGGAAAAATGTGGACTTTTAAATGTTATCATCCATATATTCAAAGCTGACTTTCACTTCTTTTTTCTGTTATTTGGAGCCGAGCCATCATATAAGGGGTAACGAGCCCGCACCACGCGACAGTCCTGACTTTCTAGGAATATAAGACTTCCTGCTCAAATCGACTTCATATTTTAGAAATCTTTTAGTTTAATGTACTAAAATGCTTTGTATGGCGTTGACTGCAATACAGCTTAGGTTTTGGGACTAAGGAAAACGCCAAAATTTCTTCAACTTTGAACATTTTCAATCTTTTGTGACACCTAAAATTACAAACAAATATGTTTGAAACTATATTTTTCGTAATAACTGAAGTATTTAACACGCAAAAAATGCAGTTTGGAAGCTAAATAATTTATCTTCAAATTTTGGCGGATATTTCGAAGCGAGTAATTTTTTGCCTTCTTTCGAAACTTTAAAAGTTATGAATATAATAGCCCTCATGGTTTTAGAATTTTTAAATTACTTTTCCGTTAATCAGCATGACGATACGCATCTTTTGAGCCTTATTTGAAGTTGATACTCTAAAGTTTTGTTTTTTTACCACCCTTTATGACTTTCTTGGTGGGGGGCAAGATCGCCAAGCACTGCGACTTTTAAGTCTATTGTACTAAGCCCCAGAAATGACACAAGCACAAGAGACACACAAAGAAGGAGACGACACAAACACATAGACAAATAACAACATTTATTGACGGTCACAAACATCTATGCCTGACCGGGATTCGAACCCGAACCCAACAGCTCCAAAGGCTAGATTCCTAACGAGTTTTACCACCCTAATATATATTCCGGCTTTTGTGCTTTATCAGAGACCTGCTTACAAACCCGCATCAAGTAAGACACAAAAACAGAAGGAATTTTTACTGACACTATGAGGGAAATTACACCCAGTGTGGGAATCGAACCCGCACACAGTGCGCAGACTGTTAGCGTACGCAGTTATCTTAACCACTGAATTCCGCCCATGTGTTTACTGATATATTTTTCATATTTTGTAATTAAAATATTTAAGTCAATGTATATTAAAAAATGCACCATATTAAAAAATGCACATAAGAAAATTTTGTATTATTTATATTAAACCATTTATAATTTTAAAAAAAATCTTTTACTTTAAAAAACAAATTCTGACAGAATTTCATAACAACCAACTACACATTATCAGCTCAGTGAAACGACATCTTTCAATCACCGAGTAGAAAAAAAAGACATTTGTTAACAACAAGCAATAAAAAAAACACCAGCAAATTAACAAACAAGGAACTAGCCGAATCCACATTCCCGCTTTCAAAGAATCCTTCTTTTGAAACACGACCCCTAATGGACAACAACTCCCGAAACTGGGCCCCCCATCGTTCTCCACACCACGATGCTCTGACCCCTGACCTCCGAAAAGTGCCTGAGAGGCGTGGCCTGGTGGGGGCGGGATTTCAGAAAATTTTCTTACACTTGTATTTTTAATTCCGCTAAAACCCTTACTTAAAAAAATTGAATTTAACTTTTAAGATATTGTATGAGTAGAAAAATGTTGAAAATTTGTTCCCGCTTGGAAATTTTTCAGTTTTTCCCCTTTTAACTAACTTAAATATTTTGTTGAAACTAAAATTTCAATTTAAAAAAAAAGTAAATAACTTTTCAAAAAAATTGCTATGATAAAACACAATTTAATTGGAGTTTTATGAGATAAAAAAAACCGCATTAAAATATTCCCACAATTTCATTGCTTTTCATCGGAAAAAAAATAATTTTTTCCCCATAGACTTAGCATTAGCCAGCCCGATCGAGGTAGGACGGGGAATGGGGGTGTCCGATCCCCTTAAAGTAAAATTTTGTCTGATAGCACCAAGTGTGAAGAATCGAATGATGTGTGTTTGGATGTCATAGCGGGACTTAAACATTTTGAAAAAAATATTGAAAGTGATGATGCCAAATGGCATCACTGGGACTGAAAGGGTTGATGTAGTAAATCAAATCTATTACTTTGTCATTACTGTCCCAATTTTGTCTGAAATTTGCTATTCAGTGAAAAATTTAAGTGAATGATATCTTTTCACTTATTTAATGAATTTTTTTTTATTTCATATTATCACAATATATTAAAAAACACACCAACCACATGATTGTGATTAAATTAAAAGAAAATGTTGTTGAAATTTCTTTGTTGCTATGAAATGCCTTTTTCTGTACACTCTTTATCAAATGATTATTTAATCTAAAATATTTTAATTAGCCTTAATTCGTTTTGTGTGATTTTTTTCGTTGCTGATAGTCAATTGGATACTTAGAAACATTGTATATTACAATAAATAATATTTTCGATAAAATATAAAGGTGAATTTTTCGCAATTTTTATTGATAAAAGTTAACATTTAAGTGGACATTAAAATCTTTGCATTTAAATGAAGAAATAAACTAAATTATGGTTAAAGAATGCATCGCAACGTTTCTTTTTGGGAGAATCTACCAATCAAGTTTACTTTGAACATCAGGAGGAAATTTTTATAGGGTAATATAAATCATTCAATTATGTAACAAATAAGTAAATAATATGTAATAATTGCAATTCTGCACCTCCTATATGAAACAAAGTGTGAATCGTAAGTTATTAACTCAAACAAAATCTGCAACGAAATATAACCAAGACTTGACATACCTGCAAAATTTCTGTTTATCTATAATAGCAGATTAATTATTTGCATATCTGACCACGAGCCTTCTGAGCATTGTTTGGGTGTACCTGAGCAATGTAGAAAATGCAGTAGCAAGAAGAACAAAGCTCTAAAATTGCCAAAATTATGATATAATTGGGAAACAAAAAATAATGTTTTCAAAAACTAGATTAACTTCAATAGCACATTTTTTTTAAAAGCTATTTTTTTTAAACAAATTGAAAACGTAGTAAACTTGATATAATTTCTCTTTCATTCACTGAGTAACTTGTTTTTTTTACTTGTGACACATTGTATCGTTTTTAATATCATAAGAAAAGTTTTAAAAATTCTTAGTTAAAATAACTAATTCATTGTTTTTTAAAATCTAAATAACAAACTGGGTTTCATGAATCGCATCCCCCCTTTAATAATTTTTTAAACAATATAATGAAAAAAATGCACTCGCATACATTCAAGTATCATTTATTACCCAAGCCTTATTATTAAGTTTATTACCAATATTTAATGCTAAATACATATTGGAATTATTTTTCCTAGTTTTTCAATTTTTAGTGGACAAAAAAACACCACTCAATTAAATTTTTTAAGTATGCCTGAAGTCACCAAGAAATTGAAAAAAAGAGAAAAAAATTTGAAAGTGTTTGCACAATATAGAAAAACTACATTGCAGGTGATATTTATTTACACAAAAAAACTTCCTCACAATTTCACAGAAGTTGCTTTTTCTCAATATTTTTATTTTCCAAAAAGTATTTTTCGAATATAAAAAGTTGTTTATAGCCATTTTATCTCTGTATTGTTCTTTAAAAGGTTTGAGGAATGCTAAGAATATCAGATGAGCTCAGCAACTGTTGATACAAACATCTGGAGATACAAATATTTCTACTAAGGAAACTTTGGGTTTTTCTCCTAAGTAGTTCTTAATTTGAAATTAATGTTTAGTATTTATTGAAATCAGTGAATATGTATTTGGAATAATCGAACTCTAAGTTCTTAAAAATACATTTAAAGAAAATATCACATTGGTCTTAAAGAATAATAAATATATCGCACAGTTTGAACTAAAAAGCACAAATCTTAAATGCTTTTTTTTTATTTATTCCTGTGGAAAAATCTTTATTTTATTTTAGTACCTGCTTGTTTTGCGTCATTAAAAATGCAGGGAGTTTTATAATTAAAAAACTTTTTATGTTAAACGTTCGAAATTGGACATATATTTTTGACATTTATTAAATATTTTTGATATAAATTCAGAATACCATTAGTATTTTTAGGATATATTTTAGAGTAAGTGAGGATAAATTAAACAATTATTCAAGCCTTATGGAATTCCTGTGAAAAAACGTATTGTTCCATGAATCGAAAAGTTCTTATGAGCTTTATTACTAAAGTAGCTATAGAGTCGAATAAATTGTTTATTAAATATAATATCCAATATATCAAATACATTCTGACAAATAATTGTATAATCCATTGACATAAAAAAACTCATTATTATAAAATATTTTACTGTTTGTTGAAGGATTTATAATTAATTCAACAAATAGTTAATTTAAATAAACATTAACATTATTTTTTATTACATGATTAGGTAACACAGTTTACAGATGGATCGACATACCTCAGTGATTTCAAATCAATGTAGTCTGTTCAAATTGTTCGACATAAAAAAGTTTTGTAAGAATTTTATCGGAAAAAAAATTCGATGCAGCTATCGCCCGAATTTCGAACTTTTACGAGCCGTCATTACCGAGCATGATTTAAATGTGATAAGGTACACCTTTAGGTAACAATATTTTTCATAATGCTCTTAAATATTAGGAATAATAGTTTTATAAAATTCTTTACATAAAAATAGATATGCGCATAAATGTAAAGCTCCTCATCATTTTACTAATTTCTGTTTCAACTAAAAATGCAAAATGTCGATTTTTGGTTAAATGCAATTTCTAAAAATAAAACTTTATTATTGAGTTTCGTAATACTTTCGAGAAGTATTTTAAAAGTAAGAAATTCATATCTACCATCTGTGCTTAAATTACAAATTTTACTCGCAAATGTATGTATTAAAGATGTGTACTTATATTAACCATGTTAATCTAAGTTTACATGCACTTAAAATTTCAATTTCATGCTTCGTGAACAAATTCAAAGAGGCGCCTTAAATGTTTTCATGCTTATATAAGGAAAAAATAAATTATCTCAAGAAACATATTTATAAAATATTAAGAAAATACACAAATATTTCATCTTGAAAATACACAAATATTTCATCTTAAACGTTACATCATTTTAAACGCTATTGAATTACTTTGGTTCCGACAAAAGGGTTTAAAATTTACCGTTGACAAGTTGTGTTACTTAAAACTTAGGTATTTAAGCTCAAAAGCGCTAGGAAAATTCTAGATTAAATTTCAACAAAATAAAATCTCCAGCAATAGAAAATTTACTTTTTAATCGAGTATCAATCTTTTAAATGTTTTTTTTTAAATGGAAAAAATAGAAACCTAGTGAAGTAGTATTTTTGAAGAATTTTAAAGTAATGCAAAAAAAAAAGTAATTTGCGTTCCCATTTTTCACATTCTTGAAGTGTATAGCATTTTAGAAATGTTATTATTAGCTATTAGTTATTTTTTATGTAGTAATAGTATCCTTTAACATTTTGAAAAATATTTTAATGGTAACTCTATAGATAAGGAGTAAAGTGTGTTTTGTAGCATGTTCGAACCGTAAAAGAATAAAAAATTACTTTTTAAAATAATTTTGACACATTCTAACAGACTTTAACATATTTCAAAGGCAGTATAAAATAAAGAATGTTAATCTTATTTTAAATAATTGTGAATGGACAATGCTCCATATTAGTACTTTTTGCACTAATGGAATGTGAGCATTGACCCTATTTATTTATTTTACAAAACTAATCAGACTGAAGTTTTCATGTAAAGTTTATTACAGTAAGTTAAATTGTAAAACTAAGATGAATATTAAAATCGCCAAGTATTGAAGACAATTTTAACTGCTTAAATCAAAGTCAAAGAAAGTACTTTTTTTTAAAAATATATATTATTATTATTGAAATATTTCTATCTCTCTTTTATTCTGTCGATCGTTTACTATTGCTTTATTGTGTGCTTTGCCTTGGCAGAGCGATTCAAAACCGAGACAAGTTCAACACAACAACGACAAAAAGAGGTGTCTGACTTTCTGGAAAATGGAAATTCGAAATTCATCGCTCTCACAATGGACACCCGTGAATGGATATGAAAACATGGCGGAATTGAAAATCTTTTTTTCGGGATAAAACATTAAAAAAACACCAACACAAAGCCTCCCCGGTGGCGCAATCGTTAGGATGCTAGCCTTTGGAGCTGCTGGGGTCAGGTTCGAATCCCGGTCAGGCATGGATGTTTGTGACCGTCAATAAATGTTGTTATTTGTCTATATGTTTGTGTTGTCCTTTCTTTGTGTGTCTCTTGTGCTTGTAAAAACTCTTTCTGTGTCTGTTCCACTTGACGAAAGCTTATAGGCGGTTCTCTAAACAAGCACACAAGCTGGATTATATATGTACATACCATACCATACCCACACACAAGAAATCCCGTCTCCAAAAAGTCGAAAACTAAAAATCGGCAGCGACGTAACAGTGAGCGTTTGTTTATTTTTGGTAATTATTACCACAACGTTCGGCTACTGTTTTAAGCTGACGAACTTAAAGCACTGAGTACATAAGAGGTTATACCACTGAAGTTACCTTGTCAGGTTCTGTCCTTGTCTTAGCCATCCTACAAACGGAAAGGATCTTGCTTGACAAAAAAAATCCGCTAGTGAATAACACCGGGTGTATTAGGCTGGTGCACGTTAAATCTGTTGTGGTCCATAATCCTGAAGCAGCGTACCTTGTCGGTGTTAGATTTTGTTGCGTGCCGGCCCAATCGTCAAATTCGTCACTTGACAGCGGTTTGAAATAATGAAATGAAATATAAAGGAAATTGTTTGTTTTTTATTTTAAAATTCGATTTTGGTGAAATATTTCTACCATACCACCATCTTAAAATCGGCCTCTGGGGCTGTGAGGCGCCCTGTGGTCAGTTTCTCGATCTACGGATCGGATGGTCCAGCGATCGAGTCCTGGTCACTGAAAACCCACCGAGTATATGCGGAGTACGTGCTCGTTAAATCTGTTGGGTCCGAAAGTCCTGTGAGCTGTCATTGCGCAGTTTCCCACGGGTACAGGTTCATGGAGAATATTTCCCTCCCCTTCAGGGACATGTCTAAATTGTGGAGGTGGCGCGTGATAGATGGCAGCATATGTCACGTATATGTGCGCATGTGAGTGTGTGTGTGTGTGTGTTGTGACTGTCTTAATCGACGAGGGTTTATAAGCGACACGCTGAACAAGCACACAAGCTGGAATATATATGTACAGCTGCGGAAATAAAAAAAGTACCACTAGTGATTATTTCAGACATCAGTCACCCTATAGAATCGGACCTTTTTGAGATTGTGAACAATTAACATTCTGAGTTAATTGCATGACGCAAAATTTGCATAAGGGGCCGTCTTCATATTAAATATGTTACGAACTTTGAAATTTCCAATAGCAACACCCAATTTTAATAACTTAGAAATGTTTAACACTCCTGAAAACCCTTAAATCTAAGTTTTTGTTACATTTGGATGAATATTTGACGAGTTATTCAATCGAATCACTTGTGGACCTTTTGGGGATCATCTCCAAAATGACAAGCGCAGTCTAGTTCTTCCTTTTGCAAGGCCGTCTTTATTTATCAATTACACATAATGTTATACACAGTCCCCTAAAGGGTAATTAAAAAGTATTTTGTGATTTACTCAGCAAATTATGAATAAAAAATTTTAAAATTTGGGATTTCGCTTAAACTTCCTGTTTTAAATGCATTTCTGTAAAAATATGGAAGGGTTTCCATTCATATTTTTTTAAAAAATTAATATAATAATTATTAAAAAATATAAAAATTGTTTTAAATACCCCAATATTGAATGCATTTTGTTTGGGTTATTATAATTTCTTTTCAGTAAAAAATTCGTTTCATTATCTTAATTATTTATAGATTGGGATAGTTTTTTATGTGCAACTCATTTAACATTATGGGACCTAAACTTTGCATGTCTCTAACTCCCCTAATAATGCTTAAAAACTAACAAAATTTGGCATTTCGTATTAACATAGGTCATAGATTTGAAATATGGACTCAAAAAGGGGTGTTACTATTGGAAATTTTAAAGTTAGTAACATTTTTAATATGAAGATGACCCCTTATGCAAATTTTGTGTCATGCAAATAACTCAGAATGTTAATTGTTTGCTATCTCAAAAAGGTCCGATTCTATAGGGTGACTAACGGCAGAAATAATCACTAGTGGTACTTTTTTTATTTCCGCAGCTGTACATACCATACCCACACACAAAATATCCCGTCTCAAAAAAGCCGAAAACTAAAAATCGACATGACGTTACAGTGAGCGTTTGTTTATTTTTGGTAATTATTAACTCAACGTTCAGCTACTGTTTTAAGCTGACGCACTTTAAGCACTGGGTACATAAGAGGTTATACTACGGAGGTTACCTTGTCAGGTTCTGTCCTCGTCTTAGCCATCCTACAAACGGAAAGGATCTTGCTTGAAAAAAAATCCCCTAGTGAATAAAGTCGGGCATATTAGGCTGGTGCACGTTAAATCTGTTGTGCTCCATAAATCTGAAGCAGCGTACCTTGTCAGTATTGGGTTTTGTTGCGTGCCGGCTCATGCGTCAACCTCGTCACTTGACATCGGTTCGAAATAACGAAATGAAATATAAAGGAAATTGTTTTTTTTTTTTTAATTTTAAAATTAGATTTTGTTGAAACCAGCTCGGCCTCAACATTCATCAATTAAGTTTCATCACCTTAGCAAAAACTTTTGTATATAAAGTAAACGATTTGAAGGGCATTATTGAGAGAAAAATATTTACAACACTACTACGATTCTCATTAATATTTAATGCTTTTACAATTTGTGTTTTCCTATTAAACATCCATAACAATGCTGTACTTTAAAGACGACGAACAATTTTAGAGTCTACGAATAATTGAAATCTTCAAGAAATTCTGCTATTTTAAAAAGTAAACTGCACTCGTTAGAAGTAAGCAGCTGTAAACAGTTTAAAAGATAAATAATTGCTTTTAAATTAGTATTTTAATAGATTCTCAGAAGTCGTTGTAAAAAATATCTTAACCTTAAGGAAATAATGGAAAAACTAACGAAATACAACTAAAATGTGAATAATTTCTTTTATAAAATATTCTATTTTACATCTACTTTTAATTTGGCAATTTAAAATCTTTTCATGCAGTTTCCAAACATGCGGAAGTAATATCCAAATTTCGACGATGATATTAAGAACAATGCGATGATTAAATTTTTTAAAAGAAGCTGTCAGAGGAATTGAAGAAAGCAAAAACAATCATTAATGGAAGATTGCGTTTCAAGTACAGAGAAAAGGATGTTTTGCTGTTTTTCGTAATTTAAACTAAAAAGTGATGGGTTAGAGAAAAAATGATATATCGGTCGGCATTTGGCTGACTGCCCAGGTAGCAATAAACGGATAAGAAACGTTGCAAACTGGTTGAATTCGTTGAATTTCTGTTCCATAAAAAAATGCCGTTTCAATAACCTCTTACGACCCGAGCAAAATCCTGCACGTTTATTCTTATAATTTAAACTTACTTTTTGTAACTTACTTACATTTTAATTTTTGGATTTAACTTTAGTTGCGCTGAAGCATGTCAACTTCTTTTTGACGCTGCATACGATGTCACCCTTAACGGTTCCGTTGGGTGCTTCCTCAGGTGTCGGCTCATCACTTGACTGTGGTTCTAAAATACGACGCCCGTCGCCAAGAGCTCGAGTACATTGTTAAAGACGTATTCTTTCAATTTGTGGAGTCAAAAGTGCTAACGGCGTAAATATACGATGTAGTTCAAAGTTATTTTTGGGTGGTAAAATTTATGGTTTTGTTCATTTATTAACCATTTCAAAGCCGCCTCGGTGGCTGAATGGTTAGTGTACAGGCCTTTGGAGCTGCTGAGGTCGGGTTCGAATCCCGGTCAGGCATGGATATTTGTACTTGTCAATAAATGTTGTAATTTGTCTATGTGTTTGTGTCGTCCTTTCTTTGTGTGTCTCCTGTGACTGTTCCTTCTGGCGAGTGGGGTAATGGGCTACATAGCCTACGCCCTTCCCTTCTAGAGGGCGCATTTGCATTCCATTCAATTCCAACCATTTCAAAACGTTGCACAATTATTGCAAATTAGTATACTTAACTAGATACATTTTCGACTTTGTTCAGTACCTTCACTACGTTTTCACAACTAAATTACATTTCGTTTCTGTAATGTTTTAAAGCGCAAACTTGCTACTTTTGTTATGTTATGTTGAATTATCGTCACACTAGAGTTACACGAGGGCTATTGTCGACGAGCCTCATAATTTAGAACCACAGTCAAGTGAAGATGACGATCCAACATCTTAGTAGGCACCCAACTTATCTTTTTCGGGCGCCATCGCATGCAGCGTCAACCTTTGAAACATATTTAACGCGCACTCCCTCTGCACTGGTATTATTTTTCAGACATTTTTGGATGCACTTACCGTTTATAGGACAGCAGTTATTTTGTCGATGCCTGGACCCAATACTCGGGACCTTGCGAATGCGAGGCCAACGCCTTAACCTAGCTTGAAACAATTTGTTTTAAGTTCGCAAATAATTTTAGTGTGCACAATAAATTTATCAACTTCTTGAAGCTTTCATATTTATCTTAAAAATATCTATAACTTTAAACTAAAATATTGCTAACAATGTGTATTGAATTTTTAAACCATATTTTTGTGCCATGTATTGTTCAATTCAGTATCGATTCATATGTTTTTGACAACTACACTTTCGCGTAAGTTATCACAATAAGTTACCTGGGGTCAATTATTTCCCTTGATAAATGTTGAAATAAAAAGTTTCTGGTTAACATTTAAAGTTAGTGAAATTGTCTTTTAATCTTTTGATCCCTATATACTATAAAGACGGAAAGTATATAATAGACAATTATTGTTAGCTATTTATTTGCTTGGAAGGTAACTTTACAAGAAGTTTTGTTTTCCTATTTTTTATTTAAACGATATAGTAATTTAATTGTATATATTTCAATTTGTAATTAACAATACATTTTTGACTGGTTATACAACCATATGTGGTTGTTTAAGAAATTACAGATAGAAACTCGCACGTTTGAAATGGTAAGTAAAAATAAATTAAGTTGAAAACATTTATTCTGAAATATATCTTTTAATCGTAGATAATTTTGAAAAAGAATAACAAAACATAAGTGTTCAGTTTTTATTAAGTTTTCGAGGATTTAAATTTCTGGCGAATATTTTTTGTACAAATTCTTTAAATACAACTCATTTTAGCAAACTTACCTTGATTAACTAAATCTTTCTCTAAATTATTCCCATTATTCTTTTGAGAAGTAACACCGTTTAAATAAATGTTGTAAGGAATTTCATTTTTTCTGCATTCAATTTTTAAGGCATTTCGGATTAAAGTTCGTTCGACTAGAATATTAATTACAGATATTTTCCAAATCTTGTTTGTGCATTCATAGCACAAAAAAGTATTTTCAGGGCTTAAGATCTGCTCCGCAGCAAATATTAGACGTTATTTTTAAAATGAAATAATCACAAAACATTTTTAAAAATATATTTATTTGAAAGATCTGCTTATATAAAGAATGTGTGAAGGATTTTGTGTCGGAGTCTGAGGAGGATAAAACGAAAAACATATTTCGAAATTTTTTTCTATAAATACCAAACATCCTTTCTGAAAACATCTTCCATTCGTCGCGTAATTCCTTTTGCTGTCAGAAATGCATGTTTTTAAAAATAATCTCTTCCAGTTCGATCCCTTCGAATTGCCTAACGTATTTAAATAGGAGATAAAACCTCTCTTAGTAATACATTTGAGGATCAATCCTCCTCCACGTGTGCCCCCATTCTATCGAGACCCTAGCAACCCCCCCTCCCCCCTCTTAGCAACTGCACCAGACAAAAGATGGAACATACAGGCTAAGAATCACACCAAATATCATTAGATTAGTTTGTCAAAAGTTTAACTGGGTTTAATAATTGAAGAGCTTAGTGGAAGAACGGGCATAATTATAAAAAAATAAATATAAATAAATAGAGTATGCCTTTGGGATGTGAAGCAAAGCTTATTAAATTGGGACAGACATAAGTAAGTCGCATTCGCGGTAAGAAAAAGACAATTGGATTTTTTTTATATTTGACAAAATATTAATTAAATGAATAATACTTGCATCAAATTGACAAACAAACATTTTTAATTTTAATTACTTCAGATACTCTAAACGATGAATATACACATTTAAGTCACATTTTGCTGAGTTTTCTTCTGGCCGTCGTAATATACAGCTTCTTCCAATACTGATTTAAGAGTTTGAATTAACGTAGCACAAGAGCTACACGAGGGCTATTGGGGACGGGCACCGTAATTTCTTACCACATTCAAGGGACACATAACTATGCACCCACGCAACCGTCAAGGGAGACATCGTACGCAGCTATGGGACTTTGGAGCATATTTAACTTGCACCTCCTTTACACGGGGTATTATTCCTCGGACATTTTTGGCTGCACGGGACGTTTATAAGTAGAAAGTTATTTTGGCGATGCGCGGACTCAAACCTGGGACCTTCCGCATGCAAGACAAACGCCTTAACCAACTGAACCCCCCCCAGCCCCTGGTTTAACCTCGTGCGACCTGGCATTCCCATTTGGGGACACTTTTTAAAACCTCACCACAAACAATTAGCACGTTAATTAGTTCCGAAATATACCTGGTCCAATAGAAGAAGATTCAAATATCAGTTTTCAGCCTTTGATTGCAGGTATCAGTCATTTATTTCAATAAAAAAATGAAGTTGAACGAGGGTCAATACGATATTAGAGTTCTTTAAAAAATTAATAATTTTTTTTCAAACTTTTCAAAAAGTTCACTAAGTAGTTAATTTTAAAGCCATTTTGCTTAAATAACAATGTTAAAATGAAATGTAAACTACAAATAAGTAGTACGGATAATTTGACTGCAAGTACTTTGCCCTTGCCCTCTTAAAAAATTGCTAGATATTCATTTCTTTTGGAACAGGGTAATATTACTATTTTTAATGTATATTTCGCATCCCTGTTTTTACTTGGAAGTACGAGATAAAAATAAATGAAGCGCTTTTGTTTAATATTACTTTATTGTGTATTTTGTGGTAATTTAGAAAAGATATTTCGAGTGTGTAGCACAATTAGCTGGAACTGACAGCTTGTATAAATGAAGGCGACAAAGCAATAAATAGGTTTAAACTATTTTTGTTTTCATGCAAAGTAGCTAAAAAACAATAAAAGTGAGAAAATGGACTTAAATGGTATTAGAAGGAAAGGGACGCCTGATCATTTCACATAAAATTCCCGCACCCACCACACTTCTAGCACTGAGTATCACTACTATCCTTACAAATTGTTATAATACAAGTAAATTCTACCACTCGCAGTTCGCCCAAAGTACACAGGTTTGACACATTCCCATCCTCATCCATGGTGTGCCACACCATCACTTTTCTGGTGAACTTAATCTTTAGGTTCAATTCGATATTTTACGTGAGCATAATCTGGCGAGGCAGAATAGCAGTACTTACGTTCACTAGCAGCAGCGTTGGAATCATACTTGATAAAAGACTCGTCATCAATGATGGTTTACAGTCCTGATGCAGATGGAATCTATTTCCGACATTTTCTAAGCAGTTCATCTTTGATCGTTGGTTTTGATCTTCCATGCATTTTGGAACCGTTTTTTCCTTAAAATCTTTTATTATTTCAAGGCGCATAAGATTTAGATATCTTCAATTTACGGGTGATTTGGTGCACTGAAAATCAGATTTCTTTTCCGCGATTTTCTTAACCTTCGTCACAAGAGTTAGGTGTCCATATTTAGACGATTCAGTGGCTGAGAGCTATTACGTATCCTCCTTATAAGCCCAAGATAGCGGTTTCGAGCCCGGCTGAGTCTTTCAATTTTGTGGATGGAAAATCGAGAGCAAGCATGTCATAGGATTATGTCTGCCGTGATAAGGTAAACTGCAGTATCTTCCATAGTGACTTGGACCTTTGTTGCAAGCACTCAATTACTTTAACCGGTAAGAAAACATACTGCAACTTTTTTTTTTATTTTAGAGCAAAAATGGTGCAACTCATTGCGGCGATTACTGCAGTTTACCTTATCACGGCAGATGTGGCATGTAAAAGATACCTTGAGTACCCTTTTCGCCTGGGTCCTTTTGGCAAAAATAAATTTGGACATACTCTAACATCAACATAGAGTTCTCTGATTTATTGTAATCTGATCGCCAAAATGGATGGCGAGAGTCGCCTAAATGGTGCCTCAAAAGATGCCTCTCTTTCGAATGTTTGAGAAGTTTCGTTGATTCTTTGTTCATCGTACTGTTTTAAAAGACAATATATCAACAAAAAAAACCTTCCGTGCAAAATTAAGTTTTAACGGCGAATTTTTTCCTTTTACACACAGTAGGCGAATTGTCGAAAAAAGTTTGAAAATAGCTTGATTCGTAATGAAAGCCGCGGTCAAGTTACAAGACCTTCATCCGAGTGGGCGATCTCTATCAACAAACCTAACATAGTCTGGTGTCAGTTTACAGAAACAAATTTTAAAAACTTTCTCAGTTTCATTTTTCTTTCTTTCTTCCGTGACGGAAGCATTGCTCCGAGCAATTAAAAAATAAAACACCCTAAAATAAATATTCAGACGACTAACGTATTATAACGGTTTTTTCCCCACAAAAATCACATTTGTTTTCATTTTAAAACATTATTTGGAGTACTACCAATGTATCCGCCATCTTGTGTTTTGGCAAGTATTGTAGTCAATTATTTCTGACGCAATATTATCCTTTACATTATCTGATTGATCAAGATAACTATTTTATGGTGTTTTCGTTTAAACTTGTTAGAGTAATACTGATGCAGCCGCCATCTTGTTTCTATTGCTAAATCACCAAATGTAAAATTTAATATTAATTGAAGAGTACACGGGAAGAAGCGATTGATTTATTAGGCGGACGCCCGCAACTGTCTGCTTGGCGGCATAAAACCGGTTTCTCTCTTTCTTCTTCGCTTGGTCCAAGCGTCGGGATCGCCAATCGTCTGAACTTGGTAGCTAGGAACCACAGAGATAGTAGTTAAAGTACTACACTGGCATATCACGCGACCTACAACACTGACTTCATTGCTTGCGCGTCCCGTCGTTAGCATTGGAGGTCACGTGATCTGCCACTATATTACTTTAACTATGATATATATGGTAGGAACTGGTTTCCTTACACAAGTTTAGGCGATCACTCGCTATCATCGCCAAAGTGGCCTGCTAAGGAAACGTCTCTGAAAAATCAATCGGTTTTTCCCGTGTACTCTTCAATTGTATTATGTTAGCCATATAGACAATGGAGAATTATCACATGTCTTAAATTTTGTTGAAAATGGGTTAATTTTGTAGATTAAGATGTCTGGAGTCCAAAAATGTCATTAAAATTTTTTTAACGAAATATTTTCCGAGTTATTCAAATTTGAAAAAACCAGAGCCGCGGCGCGAGGGCGTGTCACTTAAGGAACGTCGGCGTCGTGACGTAGCAAGGTCTTCTCGTTCCTCCTCCCCTTGAGAACAGCGCAGCGAAATTGCACGTGCGTTGATTTTTGTATTATTTTGAGTTTTTAAAATATTTTTCTCCAATGGCTATTGAACAGGGTTTTACCAAAGCACAAAGAGATATTTTGCCAAACATTTCCGAGGATATGATAATAAATTTTTTTAAAGAAAATTTGGATTTTTTGTCAGCTGAAATGAAAGGTATCAAAGCTGAAAAGTAAGATGTTTCAAAGATATTTAGTTAATTTATTGTTTTATAGGAAATAAAAAAAAATTACATATAGCAATAGCATAAATATGTTTTATGACTATATATTTGAAGAATAAAGTTTATGTGATATTTATGTTATAGTAAAAGTCTGATAAAAAAAAACTTATTTTAAAATCAAAACTAGGTATTCCTACTAGTAGATAATTCTTTTTCTCTATAGTTAGTTACATGCTTAACTATTTAAAAATATATTTAAGAGGGGGATATAAAATATATTTATTTAAATATATTTTTAATTAATATATATTTTTAATATATATTTTAATATATTTATTTAAATATATTTGGGGTTTTCAGTACCCCAAAATCGGTGAAAAAATCGAAACAAAAATTATTGGCTTAAAATACTATAACAACCTTTATTAATAATGTCACAAAGTATCAAGACGATTGGAAAAATATTTTTGACATTAAAAGCCATTTTAATGTCATGGCTTCGTAAGGAAGTGGGTTAACAACAAAAACTTTAAACGCGTTTTTCTCAGAACTTGATTTTTTGAACTTCGATGTACCTTTTCTCAAAAACTATGCTATGTTTTCTCGTAAAATTTTTTATATGATGTAATACATAGAATAGATTAACCGGAGGTTATAAATTTTAATATAACTAAAGTGAAAAAAAAAGTTATGCGGCAAAAAAGTGAAAATTTTCATGATTTTTTGGTACTTTAAAACTTATTTTATTTTAAAAAATCTAACAGTTATTTAAAAAAAAAACTTTTAGCCTCAGATTAATGTATAAGGTTGATATAACACACACAGAAAATTTTAAGATGATCTGATCTGTAGTTATTGTGAAAAGGTACATTGCAATCGGCCAATTTAACATTACCGATCTACAACGTACCGAACCCCCTTAACGGGGCTATTTAGTTAAATTAGAAGTTATTGTCGCATTAAAAATTAATGTTTAAACGTAAATTTTTGTCACCTTACCAGATAACTTAAATTGTATACTTGAGTAGTCTACTAATATAAGACTTCTATTTTAATGTTCTGTACAGTATAAGGCTACATTAGAATGTAAAACTATATAGAAGTGATTGTTCTATTAAAGATGAATATTATTAGTTTTAAATTAAAAACCTTTATTTGTTTTTAGAACCTCACCAAAACTAAATAGTACTTCAATACTAATCACCAACTTTGATATTTCTGTTTCAATACATTCCAAAGGTACGAGGCCAAAGGAACGCTCTTTTTGGGAGATCTTTTCATAGCTCTGCACCATTTCAGTCTATCTTTTTTATTCCTCGGTACATTTAGAAATAGTTTGTCAGGAGTATAATATGGGAAGTATTTCCACACATCGGCACAATACAGTACTTTTTAGAAGCCTTAATATTATAAAAATAAGCTTTGAAGAAAGGATATAAGAGAAGCGAAAAATCGAATGCAGCAAAAGCTGCGTTCGCTTCTTCTCGGTGGGAGAAGACCTTACTACGTCATATCACGTGACTCTCTGTATCGAATGAAAACCGAAACTGCTCTTTTATTAATTTAAATTAAAAGCAAAATACGAATCTGTAAGAAGAATGAATAAATTTTTTATGGGTTTTAAGTCATTTAGAATCATTTAAAAACAAGAAAAAAAAATGTGATAATTGTCCATTATGTTATCACCTTTCTGCATTTTTGGAATTGTTATAACATAATTATTGTTTGACATTACATTTAATTTGCGATTAAAAAAGGAGGAAATTTGAATCAATTAATTAACAAATCCTACTTTCCTTTTGATTGAGAAAATAAAAGAAACTTTTAAATGAACTTAGGGACGAAACAGTTGGAAGTTTTATACAAGGTTAGACTGGCTTATTACCCAGATTTGATTTTTCTGCACCCTAGGCCATTCATAAGAAAGCAAATTTTACTTATTAAAATCATTGAAACATACCTAACAACCTTGTCACACCAGTATAAACACGTGCCAATGGAGATCTTAGTCTGGAGAAGCCCTGGAAAATCCTTTATGATGATCATTTGTTTGACAGTTGGCGATTTTTTGCGTCTGGGAAAACTTGCTGTTATTGTTGATGGTAATTCGATGTAAGGAGCCAAACATGGGTTCATTGGCTCCTAACGAAAATATTTAAGGTTTCCTCTTCGAACGTTTGATTTTTTTACTTAACATTCGATATGAATTTCTGTTATGATAAGTTTATTTTATTTGCTTTTAATTTTTTTAACCGTATGTTATTGAATTAAAGCGCTTTTGATAAAAAAATTTAAAAGTTCTTTACCTCGTTTCTACACTTTTGAAACCTTATTTACGACATAGATTTTATTAATTAAGTTGCAAGCAATCTTGAAATAATGGAACCGAGTCATTTAAATGTATAAATAATACAGTTCCTTTTATAATTTTTTAGTTCGGTCTAAATTTTTTGACTTGGACCGTTAAATTTTCAAATTTTTAAATTTTGTATACAGAACCTATCTCATAAACCGAATTTTTAATTTCTAAGATTGCTAGTTATTAATTCACACTGAAAAAACCCCTCCAGGTTTGATCAATTTTACTTTTCAAGTTAAGATTAACAAAATCTGCAGAATTTAAAATGTAATAATTAACTAATGCAAGTCACAAACCAATTTGTTCAATTACTGGACTACCAATAAGAACATTCAAAATTTTCCACAGTTAAAATGAAATAGAAACACAAACTCTAACCGATTCTCCTGAAATTTATATTTTTCTTCACTTTGCACGTACTTGTTGATGATATAATAAATTAAAATAAATTGAGACTTGGCTTGAAACATTTAAGAGGAAGCAATTAAGAAACAATTTTTATTAAAACTCATTTACTTATTTATACTAAGGATTTTGTCTTAAAATCTAGGGTTTCATTTCTGTGAGAAATTCTACCAAATTTCGAATTACAACAAAATCTGGTGTGGTCCTGGAAATTTAATTTTAGATATGCGGGCACTAAGAGTGAAGCGTATAGTTTCAATTTGCCTTAGTTTTTTTCAAATTGAGTAAAAAATAGTTTGACATTCAACCAATTTTATTTCACTTTAGTTATTAAATGTTACGAATACATAGAAATAAATTATAAATCAGTGTGCGACTTTGTAAAGAGACTTCAGTAAGAAAAAGCCTGCCTTCAGTTGTACTTAAGTCTGGATAGGACCATGAAAATAGCTCGATTCTAGAGTTCTTTATTTGTTAACTGAAGTTATAAAATAAAAATATAAAGACTTACGCAGAAGCATCGTTTTACTTCCAATAGTTATTTTGCAAAAGATGAAAAGTAGATGTGAAGTACAGTTGAATAACATAACTTCTAAAAACACTTGACACATAAGTAAACTTAACACAAACATTAAACTTAAAATTGAAAGATCATATGCAGCGTGGGTTGGTTGGTTGGTTGACATATATTTTCAGGCTTGTGTGCTTGGTCGCAAGGACCCGCTTATAAACCATCGTCAAGTAGGACAATACAAGACACACACAAACACATATGACAGATGTTGCCATCTGTCGCCACCTCCACAATTTAGACATGTCCCTGAAGGGGAGGGAAATTTTCTCCAGGAACCTGTACCCATGGTAAACTGCGCAATGACCGACCACAGGACTTTCGGACCCAACAGATTTTACGAGCACGTACTCCGCATATATTCGGTAAGTCTTCAGTGGCACCGGGTCTCGAACTCTCAACCTTCCGATCTCGAGTCCGAGATCTTGACCACTAGGCTCCTTACAGCCCTGCAGCGTCGGTTTTTTGTTATGTTAGGTTATGTTGATCGCGCCCGGCTGTTTATTCCTAGCCTCCAAAGAGCTTTAACACAGCCAAATTGAGCCTCGTAATTTAGAACCGCGGTCAAGTGACGAGGTCGACGCTTGAGTTGGCACTCAACTGGACATTTAGAGGTATCGTACGCTAACGCCATCGGGACTTTGTTCTCCACAGATTTAACGAGAACGCCTGACAGAGTCTACTCGGGGCGCCCCCTAATGAAGCCGATTTTACCTATTTATTTATTTTCCAAAACATTTCCGTCTATAGGGTTGGTTGGTTGGTATAGACATATATTTTCAGGCTTGTGTGCTTGGTCGCAAAGACCCCCTTATAAACCATCGTCAAGTAGGACAACACAACACACACACATACACACATGACAGATGCTGCCATCGGTCGCCACCTACACAATTTAGACATGTCCCTGAAGGGGAGGGAAATTTTCTCCAGGGACCTGTACCCGTGGTAAACTGCGCAATGACCGCCTACAGGACTTTCGTACCCAACAGATTTAACGATCACGTACTCCGCATAAACTCGACAAACACAAACATCCATGCCTCAACGGGAGAGCCTCATCCATGCCTCAACTCCAAATGAGTGTTGATGAATCGTCAAAAAGGATTAAAAAATCAGCACCAAAGTAGGGAAGTAGCCAAGTAGTCGTGACAGCGTGGACTTTCTACTCGTGTCTGGTGCATACATAGAAAATTCCTGAAAAACGTGGCTTTTGCGTACCATGGTTTGCGAGCCTCGTCTCTTCGTCACTGAATTGTGATCGCTCCGTTCTGCAGTTGTATGTAAAGACGGTTGTGAAATTTTAATGTAAAGCAAAAACTACATTGCTTAGTTTTAATTCTAGTTTACCGTCGCAAAATTTTAAATGCCAGAACCCACTGTTTTTCATCTTATTAACACATTTTGGGTTTCATCCAAAAATTGAGGAAGAGAGTAGGATTGTGGATAAAATAATTTTCTGAGGCACTCCATAGAAACTTATCCATTATCAACGATCTCCTTAGAAGAGACATGCCTTTCATATATTCCAAAGGAGTATCTCTCCCCTCTTCATTAGCTTCATATGCCCCTCCCTATAAGTACCCCTGTAAGCCTCTGTCACGTGTGCAATCACCTCACAATCATAGTCGTCTCTTGGTACCTGACATCGGTCGCATTTTCTTAATATTGAGCAGACCATCTAGTATATATTATAGATCGTTGATGCCTCCTCAATCCACCGGTACACGACAGATCTTTATGACTAGGAAGTGAAATTTCATGCTGATTTTTCCTAATAGAAAATTCGTAACGAAATTTCAGATTATTTGCTTTCTAAACTATCCAAAATTGTTGTGTGATTAACTGGTCACTAAATTTATCGAAGTAATTTTGAATTATTTTCACCATTACATTCATCCAATTTATTTTGACTGCCAAATAATGAATTCATGAAATAAACCCAAGGTCTAAGTCCAGATAGGGATCTCTAAAGCTGAACCAATATCCCATATCAATTAACCAAACTTATTGCCTCACGATCCTAACATGAAGGGATTCCCCGGGAAGCCATTGAAGTATTTGTATCTCACATAGCAACCGTAATTAAGTGCTAGACAGGTTGGCAAGCTCATAATGTCTACCATATTCTGAAAAGCAATGTAAAATAGGCGACTAATAAAGCCGCATGACCAAGCTATTATGTACTTGAAGTAAAATAAAAAATAATTCTAGGTTCCTTGAGAAATAATTTATGGCATTTATACATTAGCCAAGTGTTTTTTTTTTAAATCTCGTTTTCACTTGAACAAGTTTCGTTTTTAAAGCAAAATTTAAGTTTTAAGTGGTGGATAAGGGTGAATCCAAAAATGTATTCACATCCTAAATCATACTAAAAAGCTGAAAACAATCAAAAAATTAAATTGTCTCACAACTCAAAGAGGAAATATATGTTATTACCGCTAAAGGGACGGAACTGAATTTAAAAAGTCAGTACAACCACAGTTTTTACTTAAAAAATTCTTCAATTAAAACACATATTTGACGTCTCTCTTTAAAACTTTCGCAAAAGTCACTTGACCTATTTGTACATTTAACGATTCCAATTGTGTTTAAAAACATTTCTTTTGTCATTGTTTTAAAGTTTGCTTCAAAGACAAAATCAAATTAACTTAATATTACAATATCATTAATACCTTAATCATATGATCTGTATTTTGTTCACGCCCTTTTTATGAAATAAGATTCATTTAAAATACATAAAAATTACAATAAGACTTTAGAGAATTTTACTAATTACATGAACATTTAAGCTGGTAAAATCTCTCCTAAATCATGCCTTTACGAATTTTTATGATGTACATTTGAGGCTGGAATATGGGGCAGGAGTTTACAAATTTGGTAGTTAATTTCAATATAACTTTGTTGCAGCTTTAAATACATTCCAAAACACAGATTTTCTGCCTTAAGGTACACTTTTTTCTTTTACTAGAAGGGTTGAAATTTTCTGTGATGCCGCATACATGTATATTTAACACGGTAAACCAAAAATACTCCAAAAAATATTAAGTGAGTAAAAATAAGACGATTTTTCTAATTAAAGAAACGTGCAAAATTTATGTTTAGATTAATAACTTAAAATTATGAATATTTTATCCTCACACTTCAGGTTCACTATGTAAAATAGGCATGTATACGACAATTCAACCCTTTTAGTAAAATCGAAAAAGAGAAAAGTGAACCTTAAGGCTGAAAATTGGCGCTTTGGAATAATGATATTTAAAGCTGGCAACGAAGTCATTATGAAATTAGCTACCAAATATGCAAACTTCTGCTCCATATTCAAATATGGTTCATAGAGGTTTTTTCGTAAATATTCATTTCAGTGATTGTAAGTTAAAATGAAAATTCGATATTTTGAGTGGTCGTTTTTTTCCTGTCCCCTTAACATACTTTTTCGAATCTAAACCATTCAGCATTTGTTGAACAAAAACTTTTATCATAAGAATATAGACTGACATGGTCAACTAACTTAAGTAATTAACTTAATTCAATTAACTCAACTTAATTAACTTCATTCAATTAATTTAAGTAATTTCAATAGTATTTATGCGGATTACCATATTGGGTATTCAAAATTTATCACAATAACTATTCGTGTGCAATATAAATTCCTTTGTTACGTTGCCCAACATCCTGCATTTGTTTAAATAAAACAACAAGACACTAACATTTATTTAAATAACCAGATCATTTATGCCAAAAAAACATTTATATATTTTTAAAGTTACAAGAGACTTAAATTCAACAAACACATTTTTTTCATTAAATCTTAACAGTAATCACAACGAGTAGTTATCACAATAATTAACATATTAAACTATTATAAATCATTATTTGGGTGGTGTTACCCTTAAATAAACATAAATAAATTCGTGACGTAACGATTTATTCGTCGGACGAATTTCAATGGGTACTTCTTGGTGATACTTGATTAAATCCGAGATGGACGAAAATGTCTAAAAATAATTAAAAAAGTTTATTTTTAACACTTAAGGAAACATGGTCTTTTTTTAGTATCGTTAATTTTATTTATCAAAATAAATCAAATTAGCTTCATTTCACTTTACATCTGAGCTATATGTGTGCTATTTTCTTGACAACTGATTGGAATCAGATTACCCAATCGCTATAAGTGAAACTAGTTCACTTTTGGATAATAATCTTGCATATTTTTTATTTTTTAGATACTATTTCTTAAACAACAAAGTTAGCTTTGCCTTTAAAATTAAGTTATTCATTATAACTGTTTAAAATGCTCTTTTTTTACATTCACAGATAAAAAAAGTATTTAGCAGTTTCATATAATATTAATTTACAAGAAAATAAGTTTTCAGCTTAATGTTGTAGACTCAGAGTGCAAAAATAAATCATTATTCCAGCTTTCATTTTAGCTCAAGTTGGAAAAACTCTTAAAAGTTTTGTAAAATGTAATCTTAATCAAATGAAAATCCATATTTGTTCACAGGTGAGTAAATGAATAAACATATTCACCACTAAAATCTACCGTAAAAATGCGTTCTAACTAATAGGTTAAACATAATTTAATGAATTATTTAATATGTTAAAGATAAAGTATACATAAAGTATACATTACCATTTCACACGTTTTTTCTTTGCCAAGAGCGTACTGACTATTGGGTTTTCGCCGAATATGCAAATTGAACACCCTTCCACTATATACAACGCAACAAGTATATTGAATATCAGCAGTTGGATTGCTACTTGGTCTTATTAGAAAGGTACCGTCTTCATCAAGAGATAGTAACAGACGTTGAGCATCTCTGGCATTTAAATGATGATACCATGCAAAACTTGCGATTGACTGAAAATTCGAAATATCGTTAGAATTTGCTTAAAAAAATGCAAATCAGTTATGCTTAATTGAAGAGCTTAGTGGAAGAACGTGTTAAGTGACAAAAAGGTGAAAACGAGAAAATAGGCTTTAGAGTTTTTCGTTTTGCACTCAGATCTGTTGCAAACGGTACTTGTAAAGCCTAAGAAATATACTAAATTTAAAGTTTATGAATGCGGGGAAACTTGTTATCGTTAAAGAAGCTAGTAATATTGTCATTGACATAAACAAATCTATATTTTAAAAAAATGTCACTTAGCACGTTCTTAAACAAAGCTCTGCAATTATCATATTTATTTCAGAAGTTTGATATTGATTTTAGAGAGAGAGAGAGAGAGAAAGTAGGAGAGAGAGGTAAGAATACATTGTCAATGTTTACGAAAATGTAAAAATATATATATATATATATATATTAAATAAAATTATATTGCTGTTATCTCATTAAATACTATGAACAAGAAAGCATGCTATGCAAAAATAACTTTTCTGTTTTAATTCATGTAAAAAAAACAAAATATGAGATAAAGGAGAAACAAAGTACTGAACAAATGGCGTAAGAATTTAAGTCACTTAATTATTATTATTATTTAATATTAAACAAATAATTGGGCCTTTTAATGGGTTAAATGAAGGTGCTGCATACTTTCATAACAAGCAATTTCACACACTTTTTTAATTAAAAACATGAGTGAATGTAAGTTATTTTAAAAAACTACTCAGTAACTACGTTGCTTTTGTACTTTTGATGCGTTGTTTTAAAAGTTTTTGTACGTTTAAATACTTAATTAATAGCCCTTATAAATTAATTTATAAAATTATTATTCTTTTAATTAACGTATAACTATTTAAATATTTAAAAAGATGAACTATAACAAGTTATGGTTCAATGAAAATAAATTATTTTGGAAATTAATTAAAGTATTAAAAAGTAAAAATGATAAAGACATTTTTTTAGTATTTAATCAACTTAATTAGAAGACGAAAATATTGCTACAAACAAAATTATCTTTTAAAAATCTTATTATTAGCTACTAATTAATAATACGTATCTACTTTTCTTCGATTATGAATCCCACTAATCTTTTCTTCATGGACAGAGAAACCTAATTAAAATACATTTTTAATGTAATACTTAACTTTGAAAATTTTTCAATGAATACATACATTTTAATAAATGTTACATTTACAATTGTTTTATTGCATTAATGGAATTCAACATGAAATGAAAAATTCATTCTAAAGAAAGCTAATGTTAGAAAATGAAATTTGAATTAAAGTAAAGGGTAATTTATTTTTACTTTAAAATTTCAAAGAAAAAAAAATATTGATTGCGTTGATTTGGCATTTTTGTATCTTGTTATTGAAAATTTATTATTTTTCTTATTAATTAGTACACAAAAATTTTAAGAATTTGATAGTTTTAATATTTAAATTAAAGTATCGTCATTCTTTAATTACCATATTTTAACAATATTAAAACTAAAATAAACTTTTTTTTAAAAAATGCAATTTAATTTTAAATTAATACCTTTTGATACAATTTCTTTATCAGCTAAAAAGGCTGTCGTGGGGCTTCCAATTTTTGATTTTTCAATGTGCTTAATTTCTGGAGCGAAATTTTTTGTAGTAAATTCTGATGAGTTTCGTCCTTCAGATCTTCTCTTTTCTTTGTCATTATTATTCCAAATTGAAAACCCCATATCTTTAAAAGTTTGCACAAGACTTGTACAAGACAAAGATCTTTGAGTTGTTCTGAGTTTCTGTGGCAAGCTGGGACGTACAATGGCTTGCTGAATTTCATCGATATCTGTGATTAAGATAAATAAAATTTAAAAAAACCTAATTTGTATAATCACACTATGAATGTGATAGCAGGATATAACATTTAAAGTTGTAATTTTTAAGTTCAATGTTATCCACAGCTGATATATGTAATGTTGTATCTTTGCAAATAGAAAGATTTTGTTTAACATTTAAGTTTTACAATAAAAAATGGGATGTTTCTAAATGGAAGAAAACAAATAAATAACTATTTTCCTCAAAATAAATTAAAAAAACAAATAATTAGTTTTATTACTCGTGTCTAAATTTTAAATTTTTTTATGATAGAGTAATTAAAAAACACTGAAAATCAATAATTATTTTGACAAATATCTCTTGAATGATTTTTCAAAAAAAAAAAGTAAACACCTCTTCACACGCACATTAGTCTTTATAAATTATTAAACCATTCAGATTAAAAATACATTTTACATAATACGAAATATTTCAAATATTTCAAATTATGCTTATTTTATGATAAATGCCATTAATTTTTTACTGTTAAACATAAATAAATACTGTTCACTATTTAGAGGAATAGTGATTTATATGTAAAAAAATTACCTGATATTTTGCGTGCTGGCAAAATTCTCTTTGAATCTATAGGATCACTTTCCTGAAATGAATTTATTTTACAATGAAATAATATATTTTTTAATTACTTAAAGTTTTTTTTTCTGGTTCAAGCAATCCCATATTTTCAGATAATGTTGTCGGTAACTATTTACATAGAGTTATTATTATGTACTTGATTTTTAATATTTCCAGCTGAAATTTTAACATAATAATGTTCATTAACAGTAAAATTTTCATAATTATAAAAGTTTATAAAAACAATTTCAGTCGTACAGATATAGTCAAAGTCATGGTATTTGCATAGTATAAATCATCTAAAATATTTTTTTCTCTTTTTTTTGTGAAATAACAGTAGTGTAAATGAAGTTGAGTTTAAGGTCATTCTTTTGGAAAACTTGTTTTGAATTTATGCATGGCCCAGAGTAAAAAGTAAAATAGAACTCAAATATAAAATGTCGATAAATAAATTATATTATGAAAAAGAGCAAAGCAACAATATACTTACATCGTAAGATGACATAACTTGCTTACTGGAAGTCATAGCAATTTCCGAAAACCTAAAAATAAAACAACATGTTTTAAACTATAAGTTATTTTTAAACAAACTAATCTTGATAAAAAACGACTTTTTCTTTGTCGAGACACTTATTGTTACAACTAAATATTTTCAATTGTCTATGTAATGAATAAAGATCGCAAAGAAGACCCCAATTATCAGATCCAATAATAGAAAAAAATGCTTTGTAAGTTGAAACACATCCTTTTGGACTAATACTTTCTTAGAAGTTGCGTTGGGTGCCTATTCCAGTGTCGGCTCGTCAATTGACTGTGGTTCTAAAATACGACGCCCGTCGCCAATAGCCGTCGTGTTGCTCTAGTGCGACTATAATTCAAACCTAACTACCTGAGCTTTAAGTTGTATTGAATAGTAAAAGAGCAACAGTATTGGTTTTATAGTAAAGAAACAAACTAAAATTTTTATTCATACATTTTCTCAACGCATGAAATAAAATGCTCATTACAAAATGTTTATACTTTTTGTGTTTCGAGTTTCATGTTTTGAGGAATGTTTTAAAAACATTTACCATAGAAGAAAATTTCAAAAAAACTAAACTTCTATTGAAAGTTTTAATTTGAATCCCATACAGTAAAAACCATTGGATTATGCTTAAGATTCTGAAGATTTAAACGTTTCACTTATGGAAATATGATAGGCATGTTAGCAAAAACTAAATTTTATTAATTTCGTTAAAAACATACTCGTATTAAAGTGCATACTTAAATTACACTACCATTTAAAATATAATTTCAATTAAAAAATGCAAACGAATACAAACAATTTATATTTTAAAAATTGGCTTACATTAGGAAGAAGTAATAAGAAATTTTGTTATCTACAATTTCATTATTTGAAACATGCCATTTTAAGCTTTTGTAACTCTGCATTTTATATTTAAAGTTTAAATGTTTTTAGTAGTTTGTTTCAACGGTAATCTTTTGCGATTTTAAATAAATAATTATAAAATAAGTAATTTTTTATTAATCACCTATATTTTAAAAAGTATAGTGGTTGAACCTTTCTGTCATTTCCTTTAAATTATCTTTAAAGACCATTATTTTTGCTACCTTTTTTCAAAAGTTAGCCAACTTAAAAACATTTATTTTTCTAATAAATAAATGCGATTTTGAAATTCAACTTTAAAAGATAACGTTCAGAACGATGCAATAGTGTGCATCTTGATTAAAAAAATAAATAACGAAACTCTTGAATTTTAGAACTCCCAGTGGATTGAAAGGATAAGTACTATAGATAGTGTATTTTCAACATCAATTATGCTTTTTTTTACAATTGTAACACATTATGTAAAAAAAGTAACAAAAAGAAAAACTTAAACCGACTTAAAAATTAAGATTTAATTTTAGATTTTAATGATCTCATCCTCGTTCAGTTTTCCGAAAAAAAAAACAGATACTGGAAATATTCAAAAAATATTTTTTAAGTAAATAGTTTTGTAGTTGATACAGATTTTTACAATACGTTAGTTTTTATCGGGCAATTTTGTAAATTAAAAAAGCACGATTGGAATTTAAATGTTTTATTTCTGAAACTATATTAAAAACTCCTCAACAAGTTAAGATCGAATATAAGTTTCCGAATATCTACACTGCAGAAATTATTTTATTCTTAAAATTAGAGTGTCCTGATTCCTATTTGCTTAAAATTTATTATTTTTAAAAAGTAAACTATAATATACATTCTGGCATGCAAGTGTGCAAAATCGTATTTTGAAACTATTGTGTTTCTGAAAATATTCCTTTTGTTTCATAAACAGGAAGTGTTTTTTTTACATATGATATTAGTTATTAAGGATACTTGACTTGATTCAATACCTTTGTTCACACCATTATCATAAATCAATGCATTTTGTAATCATCTCAATTGTAAGATTTTCAAGGAGAAATCTTTTTTCTCGGAATGCGTAGCAAATGAAATCTATATAAGTGCATCATGTTTGATTTAAGGAAACGTCTTTCATAAGCAACTCTAAAGAAGTCATCGTTGAGACAATTTCTTCAAGTACTTGGTTAGCTGTGAAGATTTTCGGCTGTCTATTTCAAGCCTTCCTTAAGAGCGTTCCGCTTACAGGTAAGTACGCCTTGTAATTTAGAACCATTTATACATTTTTACATTTTCATATACTCTTAAATTTAACTTTTATTTGAGTACATATTTTTAGTTGAGATCATGTGCAATTGCTATCACGATCTTGCTAGACGTATGTACTTGAATTTAAGTATTTCTACGTGGAAGTTAGCTTAGTACTAGAAGTAAGTAAAAACACTTAGTTACGTTACCATGATTTTTGGGCTAATGTTACCAAGTCTGAAATAAACTGACTAAACTAAAAATATAAGAGGAATATTCTACAAGTTTTTCGGCTGTCTATTTCAAGCCTTCCTTAAGAGCGTTCCGCTTACAGGTAAGTACGCCTTGTAATTTAGAACCATTTATACATTTTTACATTTTCATATACTCTTAAATTTAACTTTTATTTGAGTACATATTTTTAGTTGAGATCATGTGCAATTGCTATCACGATCTTGCTAGACGTATGTACTTGAATTTAAGTATTTCTACGTGGAAGTTAGCTTAGTACTAGAAGTAAGTAAAAACACTTAGTTACGTTACCATGATTTTTGGGCTAATGTTACCAAGTCTGAAATAAACTGACTAAACTAAAAATATAAGAGGAATATTCTACAAGTTTTTCGGCTGTCTATTTCAAGCCTTCCTTAAGAGCGTTCCGCTTACAGGTAAGTACGCCTTGTAATTTAGAACCATTTTTACATTTTTACATTTTCATATACTCTTAAATTTAACTTTTATTTGAGTACATATTTTTAGTTGAGATCATGTGCAATTGCTATCACGATCTTGCTAGACGTATGTACTTGAATTTAAGTATTTCTACGTGGAAGTTAGCTTAGTACTAGAAGTAAGTAAAAACACTTAGTTACGTTACCATGATTTTTGGGCTAATGTTACCAAGTCTGAAATAAACTGACTAAACTAAAAATATAAGAGGAATATTCTACAAGTTTTTCGGCTGTCTATTTCAAGCCTTCCTTAAGAGCGTTCCGCTTACAGGTAAGTACGCCTTGTAATTTAGAACCGCTGTCAAGTGACGAGAAAAAGCGTCTTTAAAACACAGGTATTAAAAATTGCGAAACCAATTTAAAGTTTGACAATAAAAAACAAATGTTTTTATCAATTTGTAAACAAATGCTGTAAGAAGTGGTTATTGTAAAGTCAAAGCTTCCTATATATATTCGGAATTGGAGCTATAATTCTTTGAATTTTCTTAAGTTATATAACTACTAGCAGTATGGTCCCGCCTTACCGGGAACCCGTTAACTTCGCATTGCTTCCTTTTAGAGGCATGCTTTGTGAAAATACACTCAATATCTAAACTAAATTCAATTCGTGTTGGCGCATGAGCAAGAAAAAAGCAAATAATAACAGAGAATGGCGTCAAGCCTCTGTTACGGCTCGGTCGTTGTGTTTTGAAGCCCCTCTGTTATGGGGTCTGCCTACTTATTAAAATACACTCAAAATCAAAACAAAATTAAATTCGTGTTGGCACATGCGCCCTTAAAAAGCAAACACTAATAGGGGATGGCGTCAAGCCCCCGTTTCGGCCCGGTCCATGTATTTTCAAGCCCCGTAATGGTCCCAAACTCCCACGTGGATGACGTTTTTTGAAACCAATTATATGAATTAAAAATCACAATCAAATATGAAAAAAACAAGTCTCAGGTGCACACGTAGGTATTAATAGTAATCGGTTATAAAAATTTCGAATTTTTTAGAGCAGTCTAAGTAGGTAAGCGATCCACAGACATACACACAGACAGACTCTTTCTTTTATTATTATAGATTCTTTTTGTACATTTTTATATTCTTGAATTTAACTTTTATTTGAGTAAGTACACTCGGCAGAGATTCTGGGCAATTTTTATCATGATCTCGCTGGATGTATTCACTTGAATTTGAGTATTTCTACGCGAAAGTTAAGTAAGTACTATAATCAAACTTTATAACGTTGACATTACTTTTTTACATAATGTTACATACCAAGTCTGGAATAAGCTGCCTAAACTAAAAACATAAGAAACTTCTATAATAAGCTGGTAACCCAGTGGGGTTCAATCTTCCACAGGCTTCAAGCATGATTTGTATTTCAAGCATATTCATGCATGATTTGCATGAATATTTAAGGCAGTGATTTTAATCTGTCCTTAGGAGTGTTACTCCTACACTGTACAGGTGAGTACTCCTTGTAATTTTGAACCGGTCAAGTGAAGAGGCACACATGTAACAAACTTAGTGGAATGGTGTAAATTTCTTATAAATTTTTAGGTTTGTAGAACTAACTGCTTCTAAGTATATTCCATTAATTTAATACTTTTTTATTATGCCTTTCAATTTAATATTTTTATTCAATTGAAATTGAATTGAATTTTAAATATCCCTCTCTTTTCTGGTAACATATTTTTAAACGGTTAAGTTTTATTGGTTAATCATTTTAAGTTTGCATAGTTTAACAGTTTTTATAGTTTAACAGTTTAAGTTTTATTGGTTTAACAGTTTAAGTTTTATTAGTCAACGTACATACGTAAACATACGTAAAAAAAGTAATGGGAATAAATCTATATGAAATTCTATTACCAGTTTTCATCTATTTTGTTATTTGTGTGAAATTTTTTCATGCCAAATGTTTAAAAAACACATATTAAGAAATGTTAAACGAGTTTAAAATTCGCAGAATAATTTTGAGGAGTATGTCACTATTTTTAAGGATGAAAAAAACAATATTTATAACCAACGATGCAAACCTTCATATCAAAAATTCTCCAGAACAATGAACAATATGATTGTTTTGTTAAGAATGGGGCTTAAATACTTAAAAGGGAGAAAATTTTGAAATCTTTCTTTTGCCCTCCCTCACACAAGATGCCACCACTTTCTAAAAGTACTTTCTATGGAAAAGCAACAGATAGTTGTCTGATAAATACTTTCACCTGTTTCTAACATAAACAGAAACAAATTGTTCTTTGAACCATAAAATATCTAACACGATTCACTGCATTTCTAAGTATTGTAGTTAAGTAAAATATTGGAAGTTCCTATTTTTTTAAACAGTTATATATTTTCCGCTTTATAAAATTATGTTTCATAGGAAGTAATTAAAGAACACAAAAATATATATAAGCAATTTTTTAATCATGTATGAATTCAAAAATAGTGTGTGGCAGCATTCTTAGAATTAAAAAAGCCAACAAAACAGGCTTCATTTACTAGTTAATAACTAATTAGGAAATAAGTTAATAACTTTGTATCGTTGTATGAAAGAGCCATCTGCTTTGAAGAATCAAATAATGTTTGTTTTAATCAAATGAAAATATAATGGACATGGTAAAAATAAAATTCACTCTGAAACAACATTAGCGAATAAATTGACCCTAAACTCTTCATGCGTGCACTTTTTAGATGTTTAAAAATTGATTTCAACTATTTTTAACAAATAAAGTTTCGAAATAAGTAATGTTATAATTTATTCAAAATTTATGATTTGAATTTTTTTCCCTTACATTTTAGTTTTAAAAAATGAAGATCCCCCATGTTTTTTACCATTTCATTCTGGATGCCCCCCCCCCCCCCCCATAATGAATCTATTTCACAAATTTCAAATTTTTAGAATAAAATATAAAAGGTTGAGACTGAAAAAGATAACAATAGCACACAAAGTGCTCCCTTAATTGTTTTGAGCAGTGTATAAATCAAAATACCATAATCAGTAAGCAAATGCGTACAAAAAAGAACAGCTCTTCGTATGTTTTCGCCTCCTTTGTCTAAAGCTTGTCTGACTGGAACTCCCAGAAGCGAAGCAGAGAAGCCGAAGGGAATCTTCTCTCGAAACTTTTTGTTGAGAAAATGGTAAATCAAGAGAAAACTTCAAACAAAGAAAAGGTGAGTGATTTTTTGATGCTTAATAATCTTCATAAGCATTCGATACCTCATTTTGGAAGAGAAATTATTTTTGAATTAATATTTTAACGAGTGGCATAAATGCCAATATTGTTTAATTTGCTTTGTGTAAAAGACTTTTTTGACAAAATAGGCGTATACAAGATATTTGGTATAAGTTTCGGATTGTGATATTAAACAAGTGTGAAACATATTTTCTAGTTTCATTTGTTTAGGGGAAACAACTAAAAAAAAAAAAGTAATTAGAGTTCAAATTAAATGACTTTCAATTTGACCAGATTGGATTTTATAGTTATCAAAGCTTAAATAAAACCATTAATTACCCGTTCCATGATTATTATTAAATGTATTTTAAGTTATTTAACATTGTTAAATCTATAGTTTTAAATTTCTCACTTGTTTTCCACTAAACAAATCTAATACTTTTCATCCAAAGTTTTTAAATATGAATTTCACTGTTACTTTAACAAGTTAGTGTGTAATTCTTTCAATGATTGCATTTAAAATGGAAATATTTTTAAATAGTGAGAGCAAGTGTTTACCGATAATTTATTAACTTACTATTTTCATTTGTCGAAGTACTGAGATTTTCATTTAAAAAAATAAACTTTCTTCTTAGCACAAATGTATGCCCTCTTGAATACGTTAGTAGTTTATAATACAGAAAAGTATATATTACAGGATGTTAAATAACCTATGAAACATCTAACACTATCAACGATTTCCCTATGTAAAATTGATTAATAAAGAGACATAGTAAAAAAAATTGAAACTTTGAAACATTATTTTTAGTAATAAATCGAATTTTAATTCCAAGTATTAACAACGTAGACTTCCATCAAAACTTTTACTGATTTACATGGATTTGCAATTATTACAACAAAATTGAATTCTTAAAAAAAAATTCAAGCACCGAATGACACATTAGACATTGATAAGAGAATAAAATATATTGATGAAAGAAAAAGAAACATTAATGAGAGAAGAAGAGACATTGATTGAAAAAGAAGAAATAGTGAATTCCAAGAAAGTAATTACTGTAACTGTACTGTAACTGTACTGGGAAACATTTAAAATATGAACTATATGTTTCTATTCTTATGTATTATCCTCACATGGATTATAACATGGATAACATGCAATCTTAACATGGATTTGAAATTATCAACTTACATTTGAGTTCTTTAAAAAAATTCAAGCTGTGAAAGAGACAGAAGAGATTGGTAAGAGAATAAGAGACATTGATGAAAGAGTAGAAAACATTAATTGGAGAAGAGACTTTAATGAGAGAATGTACGCTTAGGAGAGTACAAGAAAAATAATTACTGTAAGAAAATAGGACATCATTTGAAAATATAAACTAAACTTTATTTTTTTTATTTTCTTACATTTTATTTCTATCATTATTATATTGTTAACAATTTGTGCAACACAAGTATTTGTGGAAAAACTTTGAATTGCTAAAATCAGTACCTTAAACTGGCAAGAATACCTGAGATAGATATCACATATATCTACTAAATATTTATTTTAATGAATGGAGTTTAGAGAAGCATTGAAGTTCTTTTCTCGATTGTACTTATGTGCAACCATGTACACCTTAAGAAATTGTTTTATATATATATATTTTATTTTTTTTCTAAATTTAAATGTTAATGTTTTCAAAATGACCATCCGTTGACCTTTTAATAGAAAAGAATTTGAAATTTGGATACATAATAATAGTGTCATACGTAGATTTTATACAAGATGGAGCCTTTCATCCTTAATATTTACGATTATCAAGTTTGGCTGCTCTTCCAACTGAGTGGTTACAAGCAAGTTGATTTATTCTATTTTCGACACTGATAAATGAAAACTAATTTTTATAAAATTTATTTATAAAAAATGTTTTTAGAATTGGTTATTATAAAAATGAAGCTTCTGATTTGGAGTTTGAACTCATAATTCTTGAATTTTCAGAAGTTGAAAATATTTTTTTTGTACATTTTTAAACTCTTAAATGTAACTTTTATTTGAATACATACTTTTAGTTGAAATCATGTGCAATTGCTATCATGATTTCTCTAGATGTATTTACTTGAATTTAAGTATTTCTACGTGGAAGTTAGCTTAGTACTAGAAGTAAGTAAAAACACTTAGTTACGTTACCATGATTTTTGGGCTAATGTTACCAAGTCTGAAATAAACTGACTAAACTAAAAATATAAGAGGAATATTCTACAAGTTTTTCGGCTGTCTATTTCAAGCCATTCTTAGGAGAGTTATGCTTACAGGTAAGTAAGCCTTGTAATTTGAAACCGTGGTCAAGTAACAAGGTCTACATGTCTACAAATTTGTGAAATGGTGCAATCCTGTTTGTTTATATCCCTTACCTGGTATGGATATTCCAAGCTAATGGAAATTGGTTTTAAACATACAGTTTAAGTTTTATTATTCAACATTTTTCATCGACAATTCTCTTTTAAGGTGATTGTTAAGGGGGGGGGGGTCGGATATTTCTATCCCACCCATGTCAATTTAACTAACTTTAGGATCATTTTCCTCAGGAACTATATGAGATATCGTTATAAACTTTTTATATTTTGGTCCTTACATAAGGCTCTTTGATACCTCTCTGCTCTTTTACAAAAAAATCAGATTTAAAGTTACAGAATTTTATAGTTCCTGAGAAAAATGCTCCTAAGTGTTGAGAAACCTTATATTTCAGGAAACGCAAAAGAAAAGAAAAGGTAAGAACTATATTAATCGTTTATCAAAATTGCTTATAAAAAGAAAACCACTAGCAAAAATCAATAATCTTGGTCTTAAAGTAAAGCTATAGATAAGCAAAATAATAAAAAAGGAGAAACAGAAAATCGACATTTTTGATCCAAAAACCCATCCGATTCCAGGATTCAGTAAGATTCCAGGTGCAATATTTTTCAAGAAATACTTTTAGTTAATTTTAAAAAATGTATATATGTCATTTTATGTTAGGATATGCAAATAAATATTTCTTATAACATTTAAAGTGAAGTTTCCTTTGAATAAAAAAATATTGATATTAATAAATATGTTAGAAAAAGCGATGCCACTGATTTATTTTACCCCATGGGGTGGGGTAAAATAAGTCAGTAGTTGGGCAAAATACGCCATGCTTTAAAAACAGCTTCAATTAGAAAATTTGAATTACTTTTTAACATTGTTTAGAAAGTAATAAGGTAAGATTATATAAATTTTTACATGAACTAATACAGTTCTCAGGGGATCATTCCTGGGTCAGGAACGGCTTTTACGATTTGAGAAGCATCTCTTTTCGTAACAGAACTCTCATTATCTCTTTCAGAAAAATTGAAAAGGAACTTTCTTTATATCTTGAAAATATCACTGTGTATGCATCTTCTTCAATTTATGAAAAAATACAAAGAAATAACTTCTCGGTTTTATCCACAAAAACTCAAACCTATACCCACTTTGATGCTTGCATTGTATTGAACTAAAGTTGTCAAAACCGTCTGGGAACAATGTATTTTCAGGAGAGAAATGGATGATGGAATAAGAGGCACTAATGGCAGGAGAAGGGACATTTAGGAGAGAAGAAGATATATTGATGAATTACAAGAAAATAAATACTGTAAGTTATAAGAAGGTGAGAGACATTTAGAAATTCAAACTAAATGTCCCTACTCTTCTGTTGCTTACATTTTTATATTGGCCACGTTTTCTACAACAAAAGTATTTGACGAAAAACATTGAATTTGCTAAAATCAGAATCTTAACAAAGCAAGAATTATTGACTTGGGCATCAACAGTATATAATAGTAAGTGTTTTTTATGCTTTTAATTTTGTGGTAAGTAATGATTTTCTAATTCCTCGTGATTGTTAAATAAATTTATTAATTGGTAATTTAAATTTAAGATTAGAAAACTTCAAGCATTAAATGAAAAGGTATTATTACCAGCTATTTATTCTTTTTTGTACAATTTTTACATTCTTGAATGTAACTTTCATTTGAGTAAATACAGTTGACCCTGTCCATGTTATATTGCTATCATGTTCTGGATAGATGTATGTATTTGAATTAAAGAATTTCTACGTGGAAGTTAATCTTATTAATTTACTTTGATTTGCAGTTATCAACTAAAATGTACGTTCTTTTAAAAAAAAACCCTCTAAGTTCCGAATGAGAAAGAAGAGACATTGATTGGAGAAGAAGATGCTTTTTTTATGGGAGAACATAGACATTTAGGAGAGAAGAAGAGCTATTGATGAATTACAAGAAAATAAATACTGTAAGTTACAGAGGAAGGGGAGATATTTAGAAATATAAACTAAATGTCCCTTTTTACTCTTCTGCTGCTTATATTATTATATTTCCTACATTTTGCGCAACAAAAGATTTTTAACGAAAAACATTAAATTTTGCTAAAATAATAACCTTAAAGTAGCAATGAATACCTAACAAGGGCATCAACTACATTGTAGTTAAAATATTTTTATGCTTTTCGTTTTTAAAGTAAATAGTGATTTTCCCATACATTATGAGCATTAAATAATTAACTTAATAAGTAATAACCATTTAAGATTACAAAAACATCAGCCTCTAAATTAATGCATTTCTTATTATACAGTGTTTAGAGAACATTGATGTCTTACTCTCAAATATGATTTTTCTTTTATGTTTTATCTACTGAAAAAAATTTACAGAAACTAGAATAAAAAGCTGTTTTTTTTTCTGCCAGAAATTAAACTGTTTCTTGTCGCTAAAAATATCTAAAGTAAATATTTTTTTTAAAGTATACAGTCTCAGAGAATGTGCATTTCAGTTTTTTATACTTGTTTTACAATTCCAAAAATATTTATTTTAATCAAATGCTAATGTCTTCGGAATGGCCATCCCTTGCACATTTAATATAAAACAATTGAAACTTTGGTACACAAAAAAGTTTTGCACCTAGATTTTAACCAATGTACATCCTCCTAACTTAAAACTTTACAATTGAAGAGTACAGGGGAAGAATCACCTGATTTCTTTAGAGTCTAAGTAATTGTGTCTGATTAGCGGACATTGGCGACCGGAAACCGGTTTTTCTTTAGGTTTTTCATTCGCGGTACAAACGTGTGACTTGTATCCACTGATCTCTGGCGTGAATCAGGGTTGCCGCGAAAGATAAGCAAAGCGAGTAACCGGTTTATTTACGCCAGTTTAGGCGATTTCTCGCTATCATCCCCAAAAAGGCCTTTTACGAAATAAAGCGGTTCTTCCCCTGTACTCTTCAATTATGAAGTTTGGCTGTTTTCCCATCTAAGTTGACAAAAGTAAGTTGATTTCTACTATTTTTGTTAATGAAAACTGTTTTGTATTTCATTTATTCATAACCAATGTTTTTAGAAGTCGTATTATAAAGTTGAAGCATTTGGAGATGAACTCTTTGGATTTTCGGAAGGTATTGGATTATTCTTTTTCGTACATTTTTATATTCTTGAATTTAACTTTCATTTGAGTAAATGCCCTTGGCTGAGATCATGCGATATTGTTGCCATGATCTAGCTAGATGTATTCACTTGAATTTAAGAATTTCTACGTGGAAGTTAGGTTAAAAGAGTGAATTAAGGAGTGAATTTTAGTTCTAGGTATTAACAATAAAATTAAATACTTTAGTTAAAATCTTAGTAATTGACATGAATATGCATTTATAAACTTATATTTAAGTTATTTTATAAAAAAAATCCTGATTTGAATGAGAAAGAAGAGACATTGATAAGAGAATAAGAGAGATTGATGAAAGAGAGCGAAACATTAATTAGAGAAGAAGTGACATTGATTGGAGAAGATAAGACACTAAATGGAGAAGAAACTAAATGATAGAAGATGCATCTAGGAAAGAAGAAGAGATATTAAAGAATTGCAAAAATAAGTAATTTAAGTAAAATAAAAGGGGGGAGTTTTAAAAAAATAAACTTAAAATTCTTCACTTTTGTTTTGCTTGTATTATTATATTGCGTACATTCTGTGCAACAAAAGTATTGGATGAATCACCTTGAATTTGCTAAGTGTGGTAAGTAGTGATTTTCCTATACATTATGAGTATTAAATAATTAACTTAATTGTTAATTTGCATTGAATACTCTTGGTTGAGATCATGTGCCTTTTCTATCATTATCTCGCTAGACGTATCGAGTTGAATTTAAGTATTTCTACGTGGAAGTTAGGATAGTACTGTCTTTCTAAAATTATTGGTAGAAAACTAGTAAATCCCTAGAAAACTTCACACAAAGAAAAAGCGTGTGATCTTTAATGTCTTTATCTTTTTTTGTATTCAATATCGTATTCAAGAAGAATTTTTTTTTTCGATGCATTAGGTTAACGCATGGTGTAAATGGCAATCGAAGAGCTTCCTTGCAAGCACGTGTCATATAACGTTTTGAAAAAAAAAAGGGAAAATTTTGTGTCAATGGTATTACTTTCTAATTTTAAGGTAAAAAGCTTCCCCCCTTTTCATATAATTAAGTATACTTTTTGCCTTTTGTAAGTGGCGTTTTTAACGTATATAAGTGCAAACGAAAAACTTTATAACACATTTTCTAGTTTTCATCTCCTTGCCACTTAGAACGTTCTTCCGCTAAGCTCTTCAATTGTTTTAAATGCTTCACGTACCAGGACTCTTTAGAATAAATAGACGAATTAAAGATAATTGTTTAAGTTTTTGATTGTGATATTAAAACAAATGTGATATATATTTTCTAGTTTCATTTGTTGGAAAGAAAACAATTAAATTGTAAAAGTAATTAGTCTTACATTTGAATTATTTTAAATTGTCCAAGATTTAGATTTTGTAGATATCAAAACATTATTAAAATATTGAAATTCCCGTATCACGATTAAAATCAAACACATTTGATTATAAAGTAAATAAGTTAATTGTTAAATTAACTTAATAGTTATTTAGCTTAGTTTTTTTAATTTGCTTTTTTATTAGTAATTTAGCTCAATTGTTAAATTTCTCAGCTGTTTTCAACTTAATCAATGTGATAGTTTTTATCCTCAATTTTTTTTCAGGTAAATGTAACACTTTTTTAAAAAAAAGTTATTGTGTAGTTTAATTCATGGATTGCTTTAAAATGGATGTTTTTTAAAAATAGTTAGAGGTAGATACATATAATATATTAAGTGGTGAATCTCATTTGACATAATATTAAGTATTTTCATTTTAAGTATAAACTTATATCTTAGCAAAAATATATGCCCTGTTGAATACGTTAATAGTGTATAATTCTGATAACACAGTTCGACAAAAAAAATGCAAGTGTTTGTCCCGAAGCTACTTTGGCGATTTTTTGTTTCTTTGGTGGTCCAATAATAGAGAAATAACATTTTTTGCCCAAGTTTAATAGGGGGATTCGTCAGAGATCAAAAAACTGATTTTTTAACGTTTTTTCATAAAAACGCCTTTTTTGACGTTTTTTTGGCTACAAACAACCTGCAACTGGTTCTTACCTCTATATGGGTGTTAAGTGAGTACCGATAGGCCATTTTGGAACTCTAACACCGCTCCAAAACTGTCCAAATTAGCGATTACTGGCCCAAAACGCCATTTTTTAAGGTTATTTCATGTTTTTTAGCGTGGCTACTTATTGGCTACAAACAACCAGTAAACCTTCCTGCAACTGGTTCAATTACTTCTATGGGTGCTAAGTGAGTACCGATGGGCCATTTTGGAACTCAAACACCGCTCCAAAACTGTCTAAATTAGCGATTTCTGGCCCAAAACGCCCTTTTTTGATGTTATTTCATGTTTTTTCGCGTATGGAGCTATAATTACGTATCTGGATCTGCTTTCGAGATAAATAAAATTAAATTATGAACAAAAAATAAAACGAAAACATTTATACGCTATATAAGAGCCCGAGCATTGTCAGAATAGGCAATTTACTTGGCCAAAAGCTCTATTTTTCGCTAGTATTTCACGTTTTATCGCGTATATTTGGCTTCGCACTAAATGAAAATATACCGATGTCTGTCTGTAGCTACTCAGTGAACACCGACTGACTTTTCTGACACTTCTGCAATACATAAGCATCGCACATTTGGTTTGGTAATACATAAGCATCGCACAACCAGCTAAGAGTTCACCTTATTCAAAATGTTGGCTTAAGTCGAAATGTCGTAAAACTGAAAAGATTAAGAGTTTTCTGCTTTTGCTGTGAGGCAAAATGCAGGCTGGTTGTGCTGGATGTGGGTATAAATGTAGATACTCCACAATAAAATAAGAATAAAATAAGTCACCCCAAACAGTAATTTTTTTTCTCTCAATAACACGTACCAGATTTCCTGGTGTTAGATACATACAGTCAATGACTTAAGTGCCCACACCCTCAACTCTTTTTGCCCGCACAATGACTGTCGGCTAAAACAAAACATGCAACTTTTGGCTAAAAAATCACCTATTTTAACCAAATGTGCAATGCTTATGTATTGCAGAAGTGTCAGAAAAGTCAGTTGGTGTTCACTGAGTAGCTACAGACAGACATCGGTATGTTTTCATTTAGTGCGAAGCCAAATATACGCGATAAAACGTGAAATACTAGCGAAAAATAGCACTTTTGGCCAGTAAATTGCCTATTCTGACAATGCTCGGGCTCTTATATAGCGTATAAATGTTTTAATTTTATTTTTTGTTCATAATTTAATTTTATTTATCACGAAAGCAGATCCAGATACGTAATTATAGCTCCATACGCGAAAAAACATGAAATAACATCAAAAAAGGGCGTTTTGGGCCAGAAATCGCTAATTTAGACAGTTTTGGAGCGGTGTTTGAGTTCCAAAATGGCCCATCGGTACTCACTTAACACCCATAGAGGTAATTGAACCAGTTGCAGGAAGGTTTACTGGTTGTTTGTAGCCAATAAGTAGCCACGCTAAAAAACATGAAATAACCTTAAAAAATGGCGTTTTGGGCCAGTAATCGCTAATTTGGACAGTTTTGGAGCGGTGTTAGAGTTCCAAAATGGCCTATCGGTACTCACTTAACACCCATATAGAGGTAAGAACCAGTTGCAGGTTGTTTGTAGCCAAAAAAAACGTCAAAAAAGGCGTTTTTTATGAAAAAACGTTAAAAAATCAGTTTTTTGATCTCTGATGAATCCCCCTATTAAACTTGGGCTAAAAATGTTATTTCTCTATTATTGGACCACCAAAGAAACAAAAAATCGCCAAAGTAGCTTCGGGACAAACACTTGCATTTTTTTTGTCGAACTGTGAATTTGATGCATAATAAGTTAAATAATCCATTAAACAACAAACGCCATCAACGGTTTTTGTATGTAAATTTTTTTGATAGCGAGACAAGGTAATATTTTTTGAAACTTCAAAATATTATTTCTGGTATTAAATAGAATTTTACTTCACAGTATTAACAATTTAGACTTAAATTAAAATCTTAGTAATTCACCTGGATTGACAATTATCAACTTAGATTTGAGGTTTTTTTTTCGAAAAATGTAAGCACCAAATGGCACAGGAGAAGGGATGATAGAATAAGGGACACTAATGGCAGAAGAAGAGACATTTAGGAGAGAAGAAGATCTCCGAATGAGACAGGAGAGACATTCATATAAGAGAACAAGAGACACTGATGAAAGAGTAAGAAACATTAATTGGAGAAGAAGATAGTTTAATGAGAGAAGATGCATTTTGAAGAAAAGAAGTGATATTGATGAATTACAAGAAAATAAATACTGTAAGAAATTAGAAGGACGACTTTTGAAAATATAAACTAAAAGAGGTTCTTTTATTTTCTCACATTATTATATTGCCTACATTATATGAAACCCAAGCAATTGACGAAAACCTTGTATTTGCTAAAATTAGAGCTTAAACAAGCAAGAATATCTGAGATAGGTAAAACTATATCGTAGTTAGAATATTTTTATGCTTTTCGTTTTGTGGTAAGCAGTGATTTTCCTATACATTATGAGTATTAATTAATTAACTTAGTATGTAATTTGAATGTAAGATTAGAAGAATTTCAAGCACTAATTAATGTATTAATAAATATTGATTTTAAGGAATGAACTTTGGAGAAGCATTGATATCTTCCTCTCGAATTTACTTAGCAACGGTGAATACTTATTATTTTATCTATTGAAACTAATTTACCGCTACATGAGTTACATTTTGAGTCAGTAGATGGCAGCACTGTAACAACTTATGGGGTTCGTTTGAATTATCTGGAGCAACGCAAAAGCTATTGGCGACAGGCGTAGTACTTAGAACCACAGTCAAGGAAACCCAGTTTGATTTTAGATAATAAAAAGTAAATGAATAGCTATTTTAACATTTTTTTTAAACAGTCCTTAGTAAATTAGAAATATCAGGGGCTGTAAGTCATAAGTAATAAAAAAAGGTACTTAATAAATAAAAATAGAAATTGTCATGATTACTACCATTTTTTTTTTTAATTTTTGGAAAAGAGAGGGTAACCAGTGGTGTTGAAACACCAGAAAATGACAAAATGCATGACATGCAATGCTTACTGTTCACAGTAAGCATTGCATGTTGTTGCGCGGCCTTTTATAACGTGTTAAGTCTCTTATTTTACCATATATATATATATTTTTTTTTGTAGAAGTTTATATATTTATCATATCAGTCGTCAGATTCTTTCAAAAGCCACTATAGCTTCTGCCTGATGTGTTTTACGTCATCTCAAATGTAAACGCGTATAAATAATATGACAAATGGGCATCACATATGTACCATGATAACATGGATGTGAGCGCCATGTGATTGAGGAACTTTGCAAATTTCATACTTTTTCAAATTTCTTATAAAATACTAACAATATATGTGAAATGCTTTTGATGACTAGTAACGCGTGTTACTGCATAAATTTTCGAAAAAATTATCGTTTCTAATATAATTATATGGTACGCAAAATGGTTCCAAAGACTAAAAAATAAGTTTTGTAGCGGCACCCTGATCTTAAAAACTTATAAATTGATTAGTCATTAAAAAAATATGAAACAAAACATCTAAAATTATAATAAACAAGTATAAATTATTTAAATTATTTTACCACTGAAATCAATCATGTATATGATTTAAAAAAAACTTACTCCTTGTTGTCTTCATGATTAATGTAACTTGGAAGATCGCTCTGATTCTTTGGTTCTTCATAGGACGCATTCACTGGCCTCTTTGAAGACTCATTCTGCAATCTGGCTTTTAAAGCAGCCGATATGTCCTGTTGAGAATGAAAAGTCTGGCTGCTGACATTAGTCTGTTGACTGATTATATCTATTCTTTTTTTAGGTTTAGGCTTTAAATCCGGTTTGTATTGTTTTTCGAAAGTTTGATGCTCCAAAGTATCTTGCAAAAGTTGAACAGGTTCTTCTGAAGTTAAGGCAGAAACATTTTTATTCGGCCAACTTGTTGCTGTCTTAATTTCTGATCTAAATTGGTCAGCTTCTGAAATATCAATGGAGGAAGATGGAGGCAAGGGAGGAAGCGGTCTCTCTGACATCTTTTTTAAATTAGAAATATTAATATCATTAGGTAGACTATAATTTCTAGGATGTTTAGTTTTATCCATCTCTTCTATAGCTTTTATACTAACATCATTAGGTCTGTCGGACATAATTCTTTCACGTTTATGTTTGTTTTGCATTTCTTGCACCAAAGGCACATGTTTTTGTTCAATTTTAAGGATGGCAGGATCAGTCACAGAACAATGTATTCCAGTATCAGGTATCGTCTGAACTTGGGAATTTGGAATAAAATTATGCTCTTCCGACACATCAGATTTCGGAGATACTTGTTGCGAAAATATTTCGGGAGGAAACTTCGAAACTGGTGGTGGTCTATCTGGCAATGGTGGTTTTGTGGTATTCTTCTCGTTTCTTTGCACTGCTTTATTTGTATTTATAATTTGCAATGGTGAAAGCACAGGATCAACAGTTTGTTCAAAACTATCTTCAAAGTCATATAAAAATGGCGCTGTTGGCAGAGGCTCTTCGTATTTGTTTATTTTAATAAAATTCATTGATTTTGTTGTGTCTGTAATCCGTTTCTCTTCAGCAACCAAAGAAGGTGAGAGTTGTTCGTCATTTCTTCGTTCAAGGGGTATATCGGTGTCTTCTTTTTTAAAACTAGGCTGATTTTTAATAACTTTGCTAAGAAACGAAAAGGCTTCGGGTTTTAGTTTACTTGGAGTTTTTTGTGGGGATGTAACGATATTTGAGAGCCGATTAACTTCCGTTCCTTCTTTAGATTTATTATTATTATCATTTGCGTCATAGGATAGTACTTTGTTAATATTCAAGGGTTTAATAGAAGGTTTCACTGGCAGAGGAGGCGTATTTCTAGAGTTTACTTTTTTTCTTTCATCATCCAAGTGCTTTTTGCTTTGCCGTAAGTCTTTATTCAGCAAGTTTGGTTTTAAATTTTGATGTAACTCATTGTTTAAGTATGAAAAGGCTGTTTTTGGAATTGCTCCAAATTTTTTTTCTGAAGATTCTTTATGGAGTGCACTGGTTGCAGTAGTTTCAGATTCAAGAATGCTTTTCGCTGATGAGCATTGTAGGGGCGGCATATTACCATACAGCTTAGCTACAAAAAAAATGGACAAATTACAAAATAAAAAAAGGAAAAGCATTATCACAATCTTTAAAAAGTAAAGCACGTCATGTAATTAAAGTATCATTGATTTTTATTTACAGATTTATGGTGCTAACTTTCCAGTGACTACTAAAGTTAGATAAAAAGACTCATCTTAAATAGATACAAACTTTGTAAAAAAAGGATTTTGGAAGAATTTAGGCGTCTGTCTAGAATAAAAATCCAAAAGTCTAACTTCGGCCAGCAACTGATATAACATTTAAAGTTAAATTATGAAGTATCAACTGCAACACATTTTAGTATTAACAGTTTACGATTTCATAATAAATATAACAAAATAGTTTGGTCTTTGCCTAAGATACTAGCGGGGGTTTTGCTATTTTTCTGATATACAAAGATGAACATAACATAAGAAACTTCCAAAAGCACTCAGTATTTGAACTCAATTCATCTAAGTCCGTTAATTACTGGAGCTGTAAAGAGGATGGTCAGTTCCATAGAACTAATGCATGCAATAGATTTGAAATTTCAATTTCTTCCGAATTATTACTATATAGTTTATAAGTTTCTTTTTCACACGGTAAGAAAATCTTTTTAAGAACAAAACAATTTGAAGAGTAGAGGAGATGAAACTCTTCATCGACCGGGAATCAGTTCCGTAATGAGGTCTGCTTGGCGAGTAGCGGAAACCGGATTCTTCCTTGTTTCTTCTAACGCGGTTCAAGCGTCAGACTGGTGTCTGGCGTGAATCTCAATTATAGAGATAAACCCGTGATAATAACCAAAGCAAAACTGGTTTCTTCACACCAGTTTAGGCGATGGCTCGCTATCTTCGCCAAGTAGACCTGATGCAGATGTATTTCCACAGTCGATGAAGGAGATCTTCCCCTGCATTCCTCATTTGTAAAAGAAATATATAAATTTATTTCCTTAAATTCAAAAGTATATTATATATTTTGGCGAGAAACTGCAGCGCCATCTAATGAGTCTTAATCAAATTACGGTTTGCTATCGGATTTTCTTAAAAGAAGTGAAGTTTTCAAACTAATTTACTGATATTTTTTGGAAAGAGTTAAAAAAAATTTAAAGGAAAAAAGTAAATTTCTTACCTTCAATGTGTTCATTTATTTTATTGTCTTCGATTTCTTTCGAGTAATCCTGAAAATAAAATTGTTGATGAAATATAGTTGCTGTATTTAGTGATTTTAATGTGTTAATATCAGTTTCAATTTTTATACATTTAAGTATCAAAATTAGATTGAAATAATTTTCCCGGGGGCACAATTATTTTATGGGCAAAAATGGCAAATAAAAATTTGCAGAAATTTAGATTCCTAACAATTAAACTTCCGATCTGTTCAGGTTTTTGTACGAATTGAAATAGTATTTCTACCCAAAATGGACAGTATTCTCAATATGGACACCAATAATATCTTCTCTCTATTAAAAGTTTAACTTTTAAACTAATTATGCCTGCCTGATTCTTACTATCAAATTTTTTTTCAAGTAACCTTTTCAGTTAAAATTGTTGTGATATTTTGTCTAAACTTTTGAGACGGACAATACCACGATATCAAATAATAAAAATAATGTTTATTTCGATTAAGAGGTTTCGTTTTTTAGTCTATCGAAGGCAGCTATCTTCCGCCAGAGTTTTCTTATCTATTTTAGACTGTTTACGATAGTATACTGCCCTAATTTTCAAGTCAGTTTTATTTTACAAAGTTATTAAGTATAATTTTTAGAAAAAAGTATCAGTACAGCTTGGTAGGCAAACACGTAACAAGCACAAAAGTTGACGAATATATTTCGCATGCTCTATTTTAAAATATAACGTTTAAACGTATTAAAAGAGAGTAGAAAAACAGATCACCATGTTAGTTTGTTGTGTCTCCAAGGCACAGCTTCGAAAGCAGAAGGGGAGCAATAGCTTCCTTTGACACAAGGCTTTTATAACCCATGGAGGTTGGAAGTCTGACATTTTCTCTACGATGGCGCCACCTGGAGGGGATGGGTATTTTCTCCTAACAACCTGCACCCATGGTAATGCGTTATGACCGTACACATGACTTTTGGACTCAAAGATTTAACAAGCACGTTCTCCGCATGCACTCAGGACAACAAATTATCCGTGCCTTATCCGGGATTCGAATCCGGGCCCACTAATATGACTGGCCAGGATCGAAACGACCATACTGGTTGGGCGACCCCCCCATGTTATACGTTTCAGCAATTACATTACAATTTGCTTATATAACAAAATCTGAAAATACATAATTGTTATAAAATAAGTGCCTCTCCTCAAAATAGTCATTATTTAGAAAGATCTTAATGAAACTTAGAATGCATCTATAGATATCGCAAACGCACCGTATTACGGAGTAACGTTTGGCCAGGTTTTTTTTTACAGTACTTTGTCATAATATTCTTCGAAATTTTTTTTTATTAAATTTAACTTAATAGAACAAATTATGCGTTTTAGCATTTTTACAAGAAAAATTAATTTCTCATTAAAAAAGCCCATATAGAGTCATCTAGTGACATAAATTAGTGTTCTTTTATTCCATACAAATCTCTGACCTGTGGTAATTCAGGTACATTTTAAGTTAAATTAAGAACAATGAGAAGATTTAGCTGATAGAGGGTCAGAGCAAAATCACCATAGGGTAAACTGACCAGTGAAGGAGCAAGCCCCAGTGAATGAACAGTTGGTAAATACATTTAAAAAGTAAGGATTAAAAATCATTCCACTGGATGGATTGGCAACACTGACTTCACCTCATCTAGTAGGACGCTATCTGATAGTTGTCAATAGTTGTCCTGGTCGTTAATTAAAATCCAACATGTTTATTGACTGGACATTTGTGTTCATTCACTGGTAAAAGTACAGTTCATTCACTTGGCTTTTGTATCGCTTTTTATTTGGACCCCCAAAAGACCCAAAGCAATGCAATATAAAGTCACTTCCTTTTTTTTTTGTAGAATTTACATATAATGACAGATGTGTTCAAATTGTCATAAACCTACATGCTATATTTTTTTTTAAATGCATGAATTTTCCTAAAACTATCTGCTTAAGCGTTCATTCACTGGTTAGTCTGCCCTATTTTATAATCACATTTAAAACAATCTATATCTGCTCTATTTTTAAAACTTACTTCAGATGAGGGCATGTTCCAAGCTTCTGAAAAATCGTCGAAATCTGAACACCACGAACCGTCACTTGCAAAGTCAGTCTCGTTCGACATTGGCATTTGGGGCTGAAAAGCCATGATTCTTACTGCATTTTCAATATATTTCATTTTTGTAATTTTAAAATATCTCCATCAAATATAGTATTAGTGTCACGAAACATAAAAAATTATACGTACCTGGAAATTTGACATGTTTTTCAATTTTTGTAGTATAAAGTGCTGCAGAATTTAACTAAAAGGTAATCAGTCTTCCGTCCTCACAAATGTTAATAAGATAATATTCTTACAAATTTTACCTAATGATAAAATTATTTTAAATAAAACCGAAACTGTTTACAGTGTTTCCGCAGGTAAGCAGTGGCACTTTAAAAAAGAATGTCATGTGAAAGCGCATACTTTGAATAGAACTTATCTTCCTGATAACGGGTTATCAATTTTAAGCAGAGTAAATAAAAAAACCTTTTTTTATGACACTTTTTCTTGGAACTTTGTTTATTTGTAAAAAACCGACAATATAAACGGATATTGTTATATTTTGATGATTCTTTTTATTGAAGTATTAAGAAAAGTATTAGTAAACTGTTTTAGCACCGCAACAAAAATGTGTTGGTGAAACTAGGAAGGAACCGTGTTCCGCAGTTATGTAAAGAGTGTTTTTTTAAAAAAAGGACAATAATTTTCATGAGACCCCCCCCCCCAACCCCTTTAAAAAAAACCTTGAAAAACCTTAGTTAAATTACATGTCGCCTCGTCATTTCAAACCACTGTTTCTATACATATTAAATTTTTATAGTTGGTTTTTAGAATAAATTATATTTTGGTGTGTTTCTAAACTGTCTAAATAAAAAAACGAAAACGGTAGTTTCAAATAGGGTATTTGACTGTATCGCTAAAATACCTTCCAATGTTATTTAAATTATAGTTGAAAACAAAAAATATCAAATGCATGTATAATTTTTGCGAAATAAATCTTTAAAACATTAAAAAAATTGTTTTAAAAAAGGCATTTTTTTCACGTGATCACAAACACTTCGGTTAGGCTGACGTCACTACTAACTATAAACAAACCGGCGTGATGTTTTTGGTTTTCTGATTAAACTTGATTTATAATCTAATTACTATTGAAATAAATATTGAGAAAATGTAGGGCTGTTTTACAGAAGCGTATATTTCAAATTTGCCTAGAATCGATTCCAATGTAGTGTTTCAAAGTTTGTTTATAGCTCATAGTGACATCACAGATACCACGTGACAGCCAGAAAGCGTTTTCAGGAGTGATTTTTCGTCCTAATTTTTAAATTCATATTTTTGCCTTTTTATGGGGTATTTGAAAAAAAAATACGGGTCTAATATTTTGGGTACAAGAACACTTCAAGCCAATAAAAAAAATTTAGTCAAGTACCCTATTGCGAGGCAATTCGCCAAAATGGTTAATTCTAGCTCGATGTCAATTTAACCAAACCAAAGTAAAGATACATCTATTCGTCTTGCTTTTATGTGTTGCCCCATTGTATTTTTCCACCCACAACCAAACGTGCGTCCTTTTAGTTCGCAATTGGGTTGCTTCAGGTGATGAATTTTCTTCCAGCTTTCATTCTTACAATCGGTGCTCCGATTAGTCTTTCTTACCTTACTAAAACTAATGTTGTTATAAACTTCGCTCTTTCGGTAGAACTAAAACTTCTCTTTTCATGAATCACGTTAACACTTTCAGTCCCAATGACAATTTGGCATCATTTTAGAATTTTTTTTCTGGTCGTCTACAGACATTTATATCAAAAAGCACACCATTCGATTCTTCAAACTTTTTCCATTAGAAAATATTTTTTATTAATCCCAATAGATTCAGAGCCCTATTATTTTTTTAAAAAATATAATCAAAAGCATGATGCCAAATGGCATCACTGGGACTGAAAGGGTTAAACTGCTGCCCCACAATTTCGCGTAATTCTAGAACGCAAAGCACAATACCATCCAAGCCGAAGTTTTCCTAACATTGAGCTTTGCATAATTGATATTTATTCTAATTATGACAGAAAAAGTTTAATAAATTGCAGGAATAAAAACAAATTGTACGTAAAAATTCTAAAATAAAACCGACGAAGCAGTGTTGGGTAAATTTTAATTGCAAGAATTAAAGATTAACAATTGGTAAATGTAACCACAACAACTAACAATTTAATTTTACACATAAAACTATAAGAATACTGCTGCATAATATAAAGCCGGTATACATAAATATACCCGCTTGGTTCCGGACAGTAAAATAAGGGGGGGGGGCACTATTTTTTCTAGCGATTAAATAAATATGTTGGTAACAAATAATCAATCTTTAATTAACCATGATTATACAGGCAATAACAATTTAAAAGTTCCTGTAATCATTTAAATTAGACTTCAGTACCACTCTCTTCTCGAACATGCTGTCCGACAGTTAGACTCTGGCAGATTTGTCATAGCTTAATTTTTCTAAATCTTAACGTATTAAAACGAAATGAGCAAATTCAGTTTTAGTTGTTCCATAAAACTATTAAGCTAATTACAATTTTAATTGAGAGTTGCATTTGGCATAATTTAACGCAATTGAATTGCAAGGTGCAATTAAAAGTTCAATTGCGATTAATCTAATTGTAACCAATTTATTTTCAATTAATTAACAAGAGAATTCAAATTGATTAAAGTAACTAATGCCCAACACTGGACTACATCAACGATCACCGGGTGAAATCAAAACCAATGAAATTTCAGAATTAGAAAAATTAAAATTGGAGCCACATCATGTGAAACAACTGCATTGGATTGACGAAAAGTTGTCATCAAAAGAATATCGACAAAAGTAAAATTTTATCCTAACAATTTGGTAATTTTGCAATTTAAATCACTTCTTTTGCTTAAGATTTATTCTATGTGCAACTTAAAAGTTGCTAATTAATACTGGCCAAACTAGTGTCCCTTGCTAAACATTTCTAATATTAACTAAATAATTTTTTTGGGGGATAATTTTAGTAACGAGATTACATAATCACTAGGTTAAACGGTTGCATTTCAATTGCAAACCAAAATCAAATTTGTAGTCTATACAATTGAACCAGCTTATATTCAAAACTAAATTGCATTAATTTAAAAAATCAGTTTGATTTACAGCAGTTAAAGAATTCAGGATAAACGTTAGTTTTAAGGTAAGTAAGCAATTCAGACTCTCAAATATTAAAACTTGCCAATACAATATTTTCAGATCAAAAACTTCAGTACCATTACTACATTAAGAGCTTAGCATAGAAGCATTGCAAGGCTTTAATCTGAATAATTCAATTTTATGCTAAAATATTAATTGCATTCTAACGGTGACTCAGTGAAGAGAAGTATTTGGTGAACGCTTTTTTTATTGAACAATAACTAAAGAATACATAGCTACAACAAGTAACGACATTTATTACAACAAGTAATGACATTTATTACAACAATCAAACTACATGTGAACATTTTTGCCTCCTTTATACACATTGAAGTATAACACGCTGAAACAAAAACTGAAGTTTTACGATTTGACATGCAGCACCTGTAATAAAAGTTCGTTCAGACACAACAGAAAACCTTATCCAACCCTAATTGAGATGCATCTCAGAAACCATCTTTCATCGACTTACAACCATGCATCAAGTCATGGCAAACACTAAAACCCTGTACTAGACTGACTAATGTAGAAAAGTGAACTTACCCTTACCTATAAATCTGATCTCCAAAACCTTGTTCTGAATATCCTGTAAAGGACTCAAAGACAAGTTAAACATCCAACAAGAGATTGAACTCTAAGCTATAATTTCAATTTTACTGAAAATGAGAAAAACGTGCACGTTTTTATACACACACAACTGAAATGCTCACTTCAGTCGCATAAGAGGCTTAAAAATATTCCGAAGCAACATTTCAATATTTGGTACCCCCTATTGAAATGTCACGAAACACTAAATTTCCATCCTTAAAATTAGTTTCACAAAAATACAACGAAAGGCAATACCACATAACAGTTAGACAAAAACACAATTACTCTAACCATGCCCAACACAGTTGTAGGCATTTACATTCAACACCCAAAAGGTACTTATAATATTCAACTCTAATTTTCGAAACGCTTTAAATTAGACCACAGTATAATCGTGCCGATGTGATAATTTCCCAACTGATGCTCCTCCTACACCCATTTTTCCATTTTTTTATTTAATATTTACAGGACCGATTTATAGTGCAACCAAATGAACGAACTTGACATCTGTGCACCCATATTTGCTCAATGTTACCCCTAAAACTTCTGTTGTAAACATTTCCAGGAAGCATGTAGGACTGAACCAAAAAAGCACTAGAGCTACATGGAGCTTTTAAGAAATTTAAATTTTGAAGATGTCATGTTTTTTAGGTAACGATTCATTGAAGTGGTTTAAGTGAACTCCTATAGAGTCTTGGAAGTTTATGTTGAAGGGTTGTTCTCTTTTTTAACTGTTTAGACATTAAACCTTAAAAGCATCATTTCCGATTTATGTTTATATTGGGAATAAGCAGTGACGATTGACAAAAGTGAAGAAAATTAACCCTCTTGATTTTTTTTGAACACTGCTTCAATCAGGTGACTCTTTAAAAGGATAGAAAATGCATAACCCAGACTTAAGAGTTGGATATCCGCTTTAAGAAAAAGTGCAGAGAAATTTTTTGCAGAAATTTAAGCATGTATGAAGGTAAAAACCGAATAGCAGAATTTTAGAAATGATTTCGTTTAGGCGTACAAAAGACTGAAAAGACTTTTTATCGGCAACAACAACTTTTAAACTATAATTTTGCAGGTTTCGCGAAATTCAGCACCAAATAAACGCTACCTATTACAATATCAATCAATCGTTATATTAACAAATCGACGATACTGTACAAGACTAGTTTTAATTAAGTGAATTTGAATACTGGACAAGTTACTCGGATCAACTGGTATAATTTTTAATACAACGGGAAGAGAATTTTGAAAAAGTACAAATGAAGGTTAAATCAATCCTCTTAAAAAACTTCACACCTCAAACCACTTAATTGCTAGTTTTCACTTAAATTATTACCAATGCAATGGACCGCTACCATTTTAGAAATTTTATTTAATTACTAAATCTACAAGTCTAATACCTGTACATTCAGGTTGAAGTCCGGTATTTCTTCTAGATATATTAGAGCAAGACGAGACAAACAATTTTGTGTGTAAAGCAAAAGTTGAAGCAAAAGTAGAAATATTTTTTAAAATGGAAGAGTTTGTAATCGTAGGTTTGAAGGCCTCCTGTGAAACTAGTCTACCCGTTATCAAGGGTTAATCCAGAAGACGCTTTGCTTAAACTTGTAATAAAATTTTTAAAAAATTTCTGCATCATACACCAAGTTGAATTATTTGACAAGATCTCGGGTACAGCACATCAACTAGTTGAAACTTTGAAAACAGTGGAGATTATTTTCATATACTGTCGCGAAAAGTGTCGAAGGAGGGAAGGGAATTCAGCTTCAAACTAACGAGCCACTACTGTTGTTTCATGCAAACTTAGTGGAAGCATAAGCCGCCGAACATTATCCAACAGTTAAAGTTTTGCATTCTTCTAAACGTCAATTAAGGTTAGTAGTGGTCAGCTAAAATGAACAAATTTAGATTATGAAATTAAAGGATTTTTTTAAATGGCTGCGCACAAGTTTTAATCGGATCTTTTCCGTTGATGGCATGTTGAAGGTAGTTTGGAGTTGTTACCAAGCCGAAATAATTAATAACTTTAGTTTTTTTACCCTGTGCATTTGAATGTGTTATCCAATTACTTTAGAGAACAATTTATTTAATAAGCACCAATAAAAGTAGATGAATCCCCAATCCGTCATTGTTCAGGTTGTGACAGTTATTCAAGCGGCCGGCAGGGATTGCCCTTCTAGATTGGGAAGGGGGAAGTATAGGGATGAAAATTACGCGGGAAATCCGTTTTACATTTTACAGCTGCAAAGCATACGAGTCAAAATATTTAATATCAGAACCGCTATTCTACGAATCACTAGTCCTGAATGAGACTATTTGCTTAGTTCAATTATAACCCGCTACTCAAATACAAATTAGCATGTTCGATTGATGTGGTCAAACCAAGCTCCGAAGGAATGTGCACACTGACAAGCTTGTTGTACAGATCTTTCTTTGGCAACATTATTTAAAAAAAATTAGATAACAGTTGTTATTAGCTATTAATTTATAAACGTTCATCTTAGTCGAAATTAGCCAAATCCCATTAATCGAAAATTGGGGAGCCAGCCCTGAGCGGTATATTCGTTGAGTTGTCTAATCTCTGGACACCCAAAAAATTATAATTACACCAATTTGAGTGATTATATGTACTTTTGCAAACTTTCTATGGATCAATAGCCAAATTTGGTTAACATTGTTATTGGTTGTTAAATGTGCGATTTTCAGTCAATAGGTTAAATCGAAGTCTTACTAGAGCTACAAATTGGTAATTTTATTTACGTTAAACCCGATATTGTATAAAACATTTTCAACCTATCCAAATTAACAATCGTACAATTTAAAAATTTCCGTTAAAATTTACTACACCATCAACCCAATCATTTACTCTTGATGTGTGAAGCGTAGTTCGAGAATGACGAGACTAATACGTAGATAATTAAGTCTAGAAGTTGTTACATAGTCTTCCGATTAATTTTGGTTTTGCTCATTTTTCTTCTACCCATCTCATTGAACGATGACCATCTAACACTTCAAATTAGATTGTTACAATCATTAAAATTTCTTTACACTTTAAAAGCTGAAGTTATTTTATTTGCTTGAAATACAGTCATTGGCACTTGTCTATTAATATTTAAACGCCGAATTTGGTCACTACTTTCTTCCGTGCGTGTAAAGAATTCTGCAATTGGCAATTCTTTTCCGGTTTAAATAAAATAGCAATAATAAACCGCTCGACAGTCCTCGCATCCGTCCAACACATTAACATTAGGTTTAAAGCCACAGGAAAATTATGTATTTTTGGTAACTTCTTTGCTCTTGGGGACTCTCAAGTGCAAGGGGTTCTCGAATGCAACGTCCTCGAGCGTTCGCAAAGGCTTCGAATTGCCTTTGAACGCGAAAGCTACTTGCCGCGGCAATGAAAAAAAATACGACCTAGAACACTCGATTTTGCCGCAAACTAAAACCTTGTGCAAACTTGAGGCTGCTTTTTGTTCAATGGGAAGTACATTCACCTTGGGTGCATACAAACCAACTAAAGTGCGCAAATTTAAATTGAACATTAAGTCGTTTAAGTAATAATCTCTAGCTACTTCAGACAATTCGATAGCAAATAATCGCTCGCATATACGAATAGAATTAACTAATATATCTTTTCGGAGTATTTAAACCAGAGAAATTAGTTTTAAGGGTCATAAAGTTTAGTTTACAAATAATCAATTTTGTACATTAATGTAAATTGCAGCTGGAGTTTGGAGTTTAAGCATTTTTGAAGACATTTACATTTTTACAGATACATTTTAGAAATTTGAGATAGATAAGCACCAATGACTATAAACCTTTCATAACCATTTTATAGCTAAGCTATGCCGAGAAGGCGGAATATTTGTGATACCCCAAAAATATCTACACCGCGAAATAAAGACTATAATTTACGCATTAAGAACAACTTCGTTTTATCATACACTTTGAACTCTTAGTACAAGTTTCAACTGTCATAAGGAATAAATGTGGCGAAAACGCTTCGAGCGTTGGAGTTAAAGTAAAACTAGTAGAAAGTTGGTTGAATTATGCCAGACTAGAGCCGCAAAAAGACCTAGGGAACATGCGATTTACCGCTGCGGAAGGGGCTAGAGTCCAACTTCATAGACAAGATTTGAGGAGTAGGCTGGACGTCTTTTGCACCAGTAAAACGAAGAGGATTAGCAAAATCGCGCAAGGGGTATATACCATAAAATTAAGTTAGTCAAATTCATTAGAGCATTGAGGCAGTTTAGAATAATGTCGTAATAATAGACTTGGTTTAAACTTATGGAGGCGAGTGTGCAATAACTCATTTAACTACTTAAATCGTGGGTCCAAATTCATTTTTTGAAAAATAGGTGCCCTGACGTAGGTGGGCCAAGTGCTTTTAGAGCAGTTTGCCTAGAGTGACCACATCAATCCAATTATCATTAATAGTTAAAAACTCGATACTTTACTAAAAATACAGATTAGTTTGTTTTTGTATGCCTGGGGAATTGTGGAAACTATTTTACCGTAACTTAGGAAATTAAGAAAAGCTTCTACTTTAAGTAAACCCATTACCCCAACTTCCAAGATCTTACTTTCTGCACTACATCGATATTTGTTTAAAAAACCATTGCTAGTGACAATTGGTTAAGAATGAATAAATTCAGTGCTGAACTATTAACAATCGATTTAAAGTTGTCTGTATAAAGCGAAATAAATCGCAAGTAACTTTTACGTTTAGGGTCGGTTTAACCAATAATGCACAATTACTACTGACCCCTGTGCAATTTCGAACCAATGTCGCTTTTTTATATATTTGTTATTATAGAATGTTGAATTTCTCGTGTTGTAAATTTACTGTGTAATAAACAATGCAAGATCCAAAATACGCATTTGTAAAATATCAAGTCTCGTATCCAGTTCAAAGTTTGCATCCAAGTGTAAAATTAAATGGGGGGGGGGGGGTCAAGTTCATGCCTTAATTTGAAATCCACCATTTACGATTTTAATGCGCAGTCGTTCCAATTGTTGACAGTACTTAAAAATTAAAACGTCATGGGATAAAATTCATTGAAATTTGGGTATAACCTTACAAGTAAAAGTTTTATTTATCGTTGCAAATTACACTTGGCGCTAGTTTGAAGATAGTTTTGCTGCATTCATGGACATGGGGATTTTTTGAAGATTTAATTTAAAAAAAATTCCAACTTTAAGTATTTGAATATCGAGATTTGTATGGGTTCAATATTAGCAATGAATCGATTTGTCTGCACTAAATCCAAAGTCTTAGCTACAAGATATTTGCCTTCTAAAAGGTTAAAAAGTTAAAGTGAGGATTTTGATAGCAACGTCCTCGAGCGTCCGCAAAGGCTATGAATTGCCTTTGAACGCGAAAGCTACTGGCGCCAGAGAAAAAAATAAGACCTAGAACACTCGATTTCGCCACTAACAAAATTGATTTGCATCTTAGAGTAGTTATTAGTCTATATTATAACAAGATCGAGAATCGTTAACAATTTTAATAAGTTCGAGAAGTTAAGGATTTATTAAATTGATTCTTCGTAACATGTTTTTGCTCGCAAAATACTGTATACTTTTGCACATCTAAAAGAATTTTAAAGCATGTTTATTAAGTACCGTTTAACTAAGTTTTATTAATCAATTGATTTTGCTACCAACGAATGTATATTTAGTTAACTAGCTTTCCGAGGACACAATATTTGAATGGAATTTAACATTTTTGGGGAATTTCGAAGACGGATAAGTACCAATGACTATTATGCCAAGGTATTAAATTTTTATGTTAAAAAAATTGAAGTTATGAGTAGTAACTCTGAAGATATTTAAGCATTTTTTTGAACTATTCTATTGAAAACATCCTTTTTGTTCCATATATGGTTTTGATAGTTTACTCAGCGACTTGAAAGCCACGATATTAATCTTATCGAATATTCCGAATTAAGTGGTTCAATTAAAAAACTTGCATACATTTTAAAATTTATTGGGAAGTTAATTAGTTCAAAAAAGGAATAAATTTTAATGACAAACTCTCAGGACTTCGATAACTTGATATTTTACGAATGCGATCTTTGCATTGAATACTTTGGAATGAGGAGATGAGACTTGTAAATAATTGTAGGATGGATTTAGGTTGGAGCGCTATTGCACATTTGATACCCGAGTGCTAAATAAATGGGTACTTAATGCATATTACTAGTGACCAACTCCCATTAACTTTTATTCAAATGAATTACTTCCAACATCGAGCAGTTGTTTCTGCTAGATTTAAGCCACATTCCAGCTATACCGGGGGGGGGGGGGGGGGGCATGATTGTTAGGTGTAAAGTTTAGAAGTTTAATTCCGATGGCTCCGAGGAATTATTGAATGCTTTTGTACGAACGGCGACTTTGGATTTTTACTCTAAAATATACAAATAGTTACTCAGCTTTAAAGTTTATTCACTAAACTTTAACATTAGTGATATTATTCCTATATACGCGATTAGATGGGGGGGGGGGGAAATAGAAGTTTATTGAACTCTGATGCAAGTTACTAATTTACATAGCTTAGAGTTTAGTTTTAAGCAAAGTCTTTCAGTCTTTCGTTTACAGTATCTATCTGCTATGCAAAATATTCGACAACATGGAATGATTATCCAAGCAATGTCTATAATCTCCAAGTTTTTACTCCATAGAGATTTACCTAGATTCTTAAGCATTTCAATTTGAATGAAAGTGCTATTAGATATCGTAACTGATGCAAAAGTACCCAAGATCTTATGTTTCTTTAACCAAGTTATGGCTTAAAAAATGCAAAGATAAGAGGGCGATACAATATCCATTGGTTCCCGCGTTAACTTTTAAAATAGCTTTCGCAAAAACAGTTGGCAAATTACGCATTTAAAAAACTAGAAAACTCGAGATCGAATTTTTTTACTACTGGCTTGTTCGACTAGGGTGGTTAATACTCGCTGTTGAGTGAAATGCCATCTATAAATACTAGCAGATCCCCTTATGGTTTGGGTTGTTAATTTTTTTTAATTGGATTAATAACCTTCATGGGTAGAATGAAATTTTGCTTTAATCTTAAATTGCTTAAGCGCATTTTTTGCTTTGAAAGTCAATACAAAGACAGATTAATAAAGTTGCATTAAAGATTAATAAAAACGGTCAACGGGCATATATTTTAGATTCGTGCTTAAGTTACCGAATACAGTGGGGTTTAATCATCGTCGCAATAGTGCTACACGAGGGCTATTGGCGTAGAGAATGCAGTGAATTTAATACATTTCCCGAATGTTTCTTCAAAGCTAGCAGGACCGAGAAAAACGCATATCAAGGGAGAACTCTAGAAGTATTAATTTAGTTCAAATACGAGTTAATTGAATATAAGCAAAATGTAACTGTAGTGATGCAATACTCCCAAATAATTAAGAACTGCCGAAGTAAAACCCGAAATGCCCCAGAACCACCCATTTAAACTAATTTACCATGCTTTCAATTAAGTTTAAAACTAAAAGATTAACTATTTTAAGACATTTGAAGTTTGATCTCATTTTATAGCCATTCAAGAAAACTGGATTAAGTCATAAAAAAACAATTTGGAGATGGGAAATTGTATATCCAACTACACGTTTGGTTCACAATATTTTTACCCATCCCTGAACACTAAAGGTACGAGTTCCAGAAATCACCTACAGGTTAAATATTAGTCTCGCTAGAGCTACATTAGGGGTATGCGACAGGTGTCTTAATTTAAAACCAGTCAAGTGACGAAATAGTTTAACCCGAAAGCCGACTGCGTTGAAGGGCAGGAAACTTCATTCCAAATTATAGGCAGATATCTACCAATTTAAGCGTTTCGAAAATAAAAGTTTGAATAACTAAGTACCTTTTACACACAGGATAGGGGGACCGCCTTTTTGCAGATCCAAAAGACGAACGTTGGCGCAGACGTAGATCCAAAAGACGAACGGTGGCGCAGACGTAGATGGAGTACTTTCCGACGAGGTAGTTTCTTTTCCCGACAACTTGAAGTCGATCCTTGAAAAGAAATTCGAATTTTTATATGCAATGTAAATTTATTGGACATGCATTTGGTTACAAAATCTAGCAATAGTTGGGTTGAGAGTGCTAACCATTTAATTAGAACTATCGAAAATACACTGCTCAAAAGAATTAGGGGAGCACTTTGCCGACCCTTTCAGTCCAAACTTTTTATATTTAATACTAATTATCAAATTTGTAAAAGATTCATTATGAATCTAGAATGAAATGGTATAAAAACAAGGCAATATAATTTTTTTCAACTAAAATTGAAGGATGGAGATTAAAATTTGTTTAATTCCCAAAACTATTTGTGGAAACGTAATTTTTTTAGGCATCCAAGCGTGAAGAATTTAGGGTGAATTTATTTCATAAAATTCTTTAGTAAATTTATTGCCGTGGTTCATATTCTCATTTGATTAAAACAAACGAGACTACTCTTTCATCCAACCATAAACAAGTGCAAGCTCAACTTAGCGTGAAAAATCTGAAGCCGATACGAAATGGAATTAATGGGAGTGAAAGGTTTTAAACCATGCTTTTCCAAATTGTTTTGAGCAGTATAGTTCATTATACATCAGACTTAAAATTTGATTAGCAAACTAAAACCGCAAGAAAATTCCTAATTTGGAATATAAATTATCAAATTATGTTACCAATAAAAATTGACTACTGGGGATAATAACCGAAAAATGCTAATCGATATTTTAAATATATTCGAAGTTGTGGTATACCTACCATTCATACTGCTGGCAGATCTGCTGGGTTGGCTGAAGTGAAATCACACTTGAACTTCTTCTAGGATTCAGCCAAAAAATGTTGAAGTGACGATGTCGAAGACACTGCTACAGTGAATTTTCATAGAAGAGTAGCACTATTAACAAGAGGATAAAGATTCAGGAAATTAGATTTGGAAAAGTCGCAACACTAGTATTAATTCAAATACTCTAGGCCAATTCCATGATAGATTATCCTTTCTGTAGTGCAAGTCACGGTCAGTCAACTTTTTACATTATATGAAAGAAAAATTAGCTGGACAGCTTTTCTATTAAAATCAAAATGAACCACGCGTTATTTAATCCGATTAGTTTCTAAATATAAAAAGCTTGCAAGCTACTCAAATTGTGACTTGCACTATAGTCACATATTAAATTCTAGTCAAACAAATTGGATCCACTTGCCAAAATAGGAAGTGTAGAAGGTAGCAGCCAACGTAGTCCAAAATAGGCGAGTTGAGTTACATCGGTCTAGAGCTACAAGCTTGGTATCCGTTGTCTGGCGAAGTATCAACGCATCTGGCTTCAATAACCGAATACCTAGTTTTGGGGAAGACAAGAACAAGAAAATTAGCATCGTAGAATTTACGAGTTTGCAAACCAGAAATTATTCTCCTGAAGTTTAAATTTTACTACTTACCGAAACGGGTAGGGCAGAAATCATCCAATTTAAAAAGACGACGCTTGGTACTACGAAGAGAAGTGGCGAGTTCAGTCGAAGGAATAACGCCGGCCAATGTTCGACAAAGAACCTGCAACAGGAACAAAAGAAATCGTTTAGCATCCAGGAATTAGCTTGATGGAAAAAGAAACTTGGCACAAGACATTTAAAAATAGGGAAGTATGAAGTTCAGCACTCACCGTAACAGAGAGAGCAGAAGTCTAGCCTGTATGTCTAAATGAATAGAACGATGTCGAAGATAGGTGGGTTGAATAGCTGTCCCACATCCGCTACACGAAGGAGCCTGTTTAATAAGCGAATCCCATTAGCATACTAGAAACTTTATAGAATTCATAATTTACTTGCAATATACTACGCAATTAAAATATTAAAGTTCGGTATAGCATGTTGAACGTGTTAAACCTTAATACACAATCCAAGTTTATTGACAGTGGTTTCAAAGACTAACTTTTTTTTTTTTTGTCGTGTCCATGAGAGTCGAGCTTTATATGTGTCCGTGAATTTTGATAATTTCTTCTACGACTTGCAAAGACTAACTTAAGAAACTATTAACTTAAATCAACCATAAGCGAACCATTCAAGCCTAAGCTTTGCGCCAACTAGCTCAATTTGAAAGATCAAAGTTCTAATAAGTTAAATTTTATTAGAGTCAGAAGACTTTAAAATATTTCGAAATTGGGATACAAGCTTCACAGAAAGGAATGCAATTTATTTTAAACTTACCAAGAGCGACGTCAAAATCGTAGAAAGGCTCAAGCCACGCAACACACTCCTACTGCTCCTCGGCGCAACACCCTATTACTGGGCCCAAGGCCTGCCATGCCCACTTCAGCTTTCGTGACCTAGGGCCACGCATCATGCTCAGCGTTAAATTTTGCACGAAGCAATCACATCAGCAGCTGGCGAAATCTGTAAAACAAGAAAAACATTAAGTAAAAATAACAGCACATTAAAGATATCGCAGCGTGACGAGTCATGAGCTCGCAAGTTTGTACCTTCATTTTAGATTTAGTTTAGAAAATTAGAATGCAGATAGTTAATAAGTCACAATAACGCAACCGGTTTAATATACCAGTTTTCAGTTATACACTGACCCAACAATAGTTCAACTGAATATTGGGCTACTTCATTACAGAAAAAATTTCGGATACAATAGACTAAACAAGTCGCTCAATTAACCTTGCTTTTTCCCTAAAACTAAACGCAATAGAAATAGGCCAAAATTTACGACGCACAATATGTAACTAATCGCTAAGTTCTTAAAAAAATGGCTATAATTACCTAACTAAGTTTAGCCGCCAACTTTTATACTCCACAACGTATAAACTTGATACGGTGTGAAATCCCAAATGACCCATTCGAAAGCTCTTCTTACTTTTATAACAATTTAATCATCCCTCCTTTTTCAATTATTGGCTATCTCAGAAACGGTAGTGCAGTACGTAAGGCGAAATTTGCATAACTCAGACACTGAAGCAAATGTGCACAATCTACATGTCAACGAAAGTTATTTTTCAAATTTTGGTTGTTTGCGGCGTCGCACTAGAACTGATTTTTGTTGAACTGCGTGGCACTAGAACAATACCAATCAGAAAAAGGAGTCTTACCAGAAGAAAATTATTTGACTGTTGTTCTAAATTACGAAGCGCAATTGGTTGTGTTCTCTCAGACACTGAGCTACTGCAGCAATATAACATTTTATTATCAATTACACTTTACGATTCCTTTGGAGATTCTGGGTCCGGGTTTGAATCCCGATATGGCATGGATGTTTGTGTTTGTCGAGTATATGTGGAGTACGCGTGCTCGTTAAATCTGTTGGGTCCGAATCTGTGGGCGGTCATTGCGCAGTTTCCCACGGGTACCTGGATACTATTTCAATTCCCTTCAGGGACCTGTCTAAATTGTGGAGGTAACACGTGATAGATGACAGCATCTGTCACGTATGTGTGTGTGTTGTGCCTGTCTTACTTGTCGAAGGTTTATGAGCGGGTCTTTGACCAATCACACAAATAAACATGCAAACCTGAAAATATATGTCTACCAACCAACCTTTACGATTTGCAGTGAGTTTGAGTAATTATTCTCAAAAAACTTTTTATATTTTAACTATAGTACAGTATTGCAAAATTCTGTGTGTCTGGTCAGCACGGAAATGGTGGATCGGAGTTTTGAACAATTTCGGGAAGAACATTTCAACAACAAGTTTCACTTTCAAGCATAATTATCAGATAAGCCAGATATTATTTTGCCTATCAATACAAAATTGGCCCAGGGTGTCTACTAGGAAACCTAGAGAATACCTGGAAAAGTCAGATGATTTAGTTTTTCTGAAAATGTCAAATTTTCATTTTTTCGTGGAAGTTTTTCGGTTCTAAAATATCTATATGTTCTCTTAGATCCAAGTATTAAACTCTTAAGTATATTTCAAAACAAAAATATTAGTTTTGTTAAAATGAAGTCAAATTTCATCTATACAATCTGCATTGAATAAAACATGCTTCTTGCTCATTTAACAGAAATTATTCATCATCAGTGAAAAACGATTTGATTGGTCGATGCGATGACGTCAAACGCTTATGCTTATTTAGTTACCACTTTTGGCTCAGTGCGTTTAATCTTCACAAACGCAAAAAAACATTTAAAGAACTGAATTTGGCGATTTATTCACAGTTTACTAATTCAATATTTTTAATTTCATACTGCAAAAATTAATTAAAACAATCAGGAAGATATTTTAGTCAAAAGGTCCCTACCAGTAGGGAGGGTGCGCAAGACGAAAAAGGGAAGATGCATCGGCTTCGGCTGTTTTTACAATGCGTGGCCGGAAACTCAAGACCGATGCCAACAGTTGAAAAATAAGCTACTTTCCTTGGTATTGCTCCAGGACATCACGTATCTCTAGCGCTAAGCAACGATCTCTACCAAAGCCACGGCACGTAACCTGAAGCAGCCACGGCACAAAACAAGCACACCGACACACTTACATTCAGCGTTTCTGACTTTTCTGATTGGATGAAGCCGCGTAAGTCACGTGGCTTTCAAGCATCCGACAATTACAATTTTATATTATAAAAGAGATTTAAAATTTAATTCACGGAGGAGGCCATTTATAACCATCTACTACAGAAAATAAAATTTTAAAACAATTTAATTTTCAGTTATTTATATAGTAGTTATTTCAAACTTTTTATGGAAGTATGTAAACTAGTTTTAAAATTTATTTTATACTACTACGTATTTCGAAAATTAAAGGCGTCTGGCGCAGGGTTTCAACCCCCCCCCCCCCCACCTCTCTGCCTTTTTTTTAAAGCTCAATCCCAGTGTGTGTGTGTGTGTTTTTAAACCGTATTATAATGTCACTGTTTGGTCCACATTTTAGGTTTTTTTTATTATTTTTTTAAGAACAATTTCATTCAAGAGGGAAACTCTTGCAAAATTAAGATTTTTTTAATAAAAATTAATTAAAATATATTTATTTTATTTAAAATATTAAGATTGCTAAACCTACAGGATGACAGTTTTAGTAGCCATAGAAAGGATTGCGGTTAGACGCCTCTTTATTTACCAACTTGAAAAGTTCTGAATATTCTGGAGACTCTTCAGTATAAAACCTTTCAATTACAGTCCAATCTCGTTAACGCGAACTCGTTTAACACAAAATTTCGCTTAAGGTAAATTGAAAGCATTTCCCGGGCAAATAAAGCTACGCGAATTCGCTTTAGGCGAAATTCCGCTTAAACCCGAGCAAAAAAAATTCGGAATTTGACTCTATTAATTTGCATTTTTTAGGTAGTATGTAGTACTCAAAAGGAACTTTATTAATGAAATAACTAATTGTATACATGTATAATTAGTGTATTACATCATAAAATTAGAATAATTTTTAGTTTTTTTTCCAGTACCTTTCACTGGTTGCATGTAACAAAATATTCTGACGGTTAACATGAAATTCAGTTAACACGAAATGTTTCGGTGCTCTCGATTATCCGTAAACTTCTTTATTGTGTAGCTCAAATTTGTGGGAGGGTTTTTTATACTAAGTACACTTATAATCTCAGTAGAAATTTTATTTTAAATTTCTTTGTAATGTACTTATTAGATTTTGAAGTTCAAATATTGTGTATCTAATTTCTTTGTAACAATCATAGTGTAAAATACATACCTTTAAATATTTTACAACTAGCAGTATGGTCCCGCCTTACTGGGAACCCGTTAACTTCGTATTGCTTAATTTTAGAGGCATGCTTACTTGTGAAAATACACTCAAAATCAAAACAAAATTAAATTCGTGTTGGCGCATGCACACTTAAAAAAGCAAACACTAATAGAGGATGAAGCAGCCTTAGGGCGAGCGCATATCTCAACCAAACTCAATCAATCAAACTAATAGAGGATGGCGTCAAGTCCCCGTTTCGGTCCGGTCCATGTATTTTCAAGCCCTGTTATGGTCCCGCAATTCCACGTGGATGACGTTTTTTTGAAACTAATTATATTAATTAAAAATCACAATCAAATATGAAAAAACTAAGCCTCAGGTGCACACGTAGGTATTAAAAGGAACCTATATTAAAAATTTCGAATTTTTTAGAGCAGTCTAAGTAGGTTTTTTGCGATCCACAGACATACACACAGACAGACAGACACACAGACAGACAGACTCTTTCTTTTATTATTATAGATACATTTAATATTTTGTAATACTTTTAAATATTTTACAATTTTAATAAATATTTTACAATTTTTCTGAATTTATGTAAAATATATTTCAAAATATTTAGTCTTTTGAAAGAAATTATCAAATTATTGACTATTATCATGAATTATACGTTAACAGTCATTAATTTGAAAAATTTCAAATTAGTATGTAATTTGAAAAGGATTATATTTTTCAGTAATTCGAAAAATTGTATATTTTAAACAAATTTGTATTTTACACCATGATTGAGATTACATAGAAATTGTCAAAAAATCACTTTAAAATCGCGTCATGCGATCACGTAAAATCAACGTCTTTTATTCACTCATAAAACACCGTCCAGTGTTCACGTGAAATTCACGCCATTAGATTACGTAGATAACACGTCAAGTGACGGCGAAAAGTTCACGTCATGTAGTCACAAAAGAGTCTTTAAATCACGTCGTATTCACGTCATTTTATGAGACGTCAAAAGTGACGTCTCCAAAATGGAAATTATGACCAAAAATGACGTCAAATGAATTGCATATTTTATGACCAAAACACACGTCAGATTCGACGTCACACAACTACTTGAGCAGTTTATTTCTCACACACACTTTGTGACGGACCTGCCTAGTTGTTCTGTGAAATAATGTAGTTCTTGTGCAGTTTAGCCTTCAACTACAGATTTTTCACCTTGCCTTAAGAATTAAACTGCATGCTATGAATATTATTTATTATCAGATAGTATAAATATTGTCAGTCTTCGTGGAGGGGGCAGCCTTAGGGCGAGTATATATCTCAACCAAATCAATCAATCAAAAAAAAATTGTGGTGGGGTGTCTCCGCTGGTCTTTTATCAGTATGATTTGTTAGCAGAGTTTTAATAGTGTCTTTTATTTTTTTTTAGATAGCAGCTGCTGAATTTTAGTGTTTATTTTGAAATGTGAAAGTTCGGGATTTTCTTGGCCAGTAGGGGAATACCAGACACTTCGGCCAGCCATTTTGTGACATCGTGTGATCCAGTGCACGACCTGGCTCGTATACTCGACGATGGTTCTCCAGTCAACATCAATATATCTTTATGCATTTCATTTTGTTTACTTTGAATGTCCCCCTGTACCTCTTTCCCTACGAGTATTTATTAAATAACCTAATTCATTTAAATTGCTTTTCTGTTTTAATTTTGTGTGTGACCCTTTCCTGCCTTATTTACTCCACCTGGGAGCATGGTTTTTCCAGTAATTAACCGTGCTAGGCTTTAAGCTTTTCCCAGAGACGTTATACAACTTCAGAACAAGTACGCGTGCTCGTTAAATCTGTTGGGTCCGAAAGTCCTGTGGGCGGTTATTGCGCAGTTTCCCATGGGTACAAGTCCCTGGAGACTATTTCTCTCCCCTTCAGGGACATGTCTAAATTGTGAAGGTGGCGCGCGATAGATGGCAGCTTTTATGAATATATAACCCATGTCCGCCGGAAATTATCAACACATATCCAGCAATAAATTTATGCAAAACTGGAAAAAAGTTTTAAGGTGGCGTATGGCATGCCATGTGCTAGGGCTTGCAAACTGCCTAATGGGATACTGGTTCAAAAGTGTCTTCACCTTGCCCCCAGGTGCAGATCTGCTACTTTCTAAATCTATGCTGAAAATATATGTATGCCAACCAACCAGCCTCAGAACAAGATTATAAATAAATTTATAATTATTAATAAAAACTCTTCATCTTATCACTATAATCAAAAAAGTTAACTAAATATTTGTAATTATACATTGCTGTAACCATGTCAAATACATAAAAATGTGAACAAATAAATAAAAATGTGTGTTTTTTAAAAAATGCACAAAATATCTTATCTACATAAAAAAAATATACATGTTCTTATATAACACAAATAAATCTTTTTGAGTTACACATGTTTCGTCAACAATGTATATATCCTGTGGCTCATAGGTGTGTATGTACATAACAATTTGCATATTGTCATAAAAATATTGTACATTTGAAGCTTGTATCGATGCAAATGTATCGTAACAAAGACATACGAGTAATTTGGTGATTTTTCGCAGCTCTTCGCAATGAAATCCCGCGTTTTACGTTTATAAAAGCTTCTTCATATTTCCTTAGGTCACACTGTGCTCTTTCTGCCTTCCTTAGGCGTTTTATAGGCATCTAAAAGAAAAATAAATAAATTTTACTGTGTTGTCATAACCGTACCCAGCCTACTCCTTTGCAAAAAAACAATCGCCATGACAATACAAAATAATTTACATACAAAGTAATCACTGGTATTTCATTATTAAAGTCTAACTTATAACGAGGAAAATTTCATTGCTCTATTTGTACACATATAATAACAGTTATGAAAAGAAATGTAATACAGTCAAAAAGTAATAGAGGCCTCTGGTAGGACTAATGTCGTGCGATAACTGATGGTATACTGTGGCACATGTTCGGGCAGGCAAGCTGCTCCTTACCCCTTACACCCAACCTATTGCTTATGGTTTCGCTAATATGGTGACTGGCACAACCGTACCCTGGCACAACCGTACCCAGTCTCCCCTACGTCATCTCCGCCACAGCGGTGTGGTTCTTCTCGCAAAATACCATAGATTTAGAAAGAGATGCCCATCGATTTCGCAATCTCGTACAACGCAATACAAACCCCGCGATTGTGTGATGAATCCACATTTCGCCGTTTTTGCAATGCATCACGGGATACTGGTTCACAAAAAATCCTTTCACCGAAGAGTTACATGCAATAAAAAATGCATTTTTAATATGCTTCTTTTATGAATATATCTCATGTCCTGCCAGAAATTATCAATACATATTCAGCTATAAACTTATTCTAGCAAAACTGGTTAAAAGTTTTAATTAGTTAATATTAAATAGACATTTCTTATTAGTCGAATTATCTCATGGTGCCATCTGGTGGCGTATGGCATGCCATGAGCTAGAGCTTGCGAACTGCCTTATCGGATACTGGTTCACAAATGGCTTCACCTTTCCCCCTTGGTGCATATCTGCTACGTTCGAAATCTATGAGAAATACCAGTATTCTAAGCAGAGTTTGTTTAGTGTAAATTTAATCAACCAACCCACAATGGGTCGTGGGCACCTCACCGCTCGGTTGCTCCTGGCTGTGGAGCCCTGTCAGTAAGCCTTGCATGCAAAAGGTCCCAGGTTCGGGTCCGCGCCAGGCGTTGTCAAATTAACTCAGGGCCTATTCTAGATTGCCCTGATTAACTGCCGACATATTAAAGGTTCGCGTAGTAAAATGAAGCTCGACGTATAATACTACTTTGAAGAGGAAGTATGTTCCAAAGTTCCGATGAAGCGTAAGGACAATTTAATAGCTTTTTAATTAGCTCAGTTCAGGTGACGTGCTTCCAGCTTTCACTCCTGCATTCTTTTCAGTCGGTGCTGTGGTTGGTGCTCTGCTTTTAAGTGAAATTCATTCACTAATTGAGGCTCGAGAAATAATTTATTTGTGTTCATCCTTTCAGCTGACACTCAAAACCTGAAACAGGCCCAATTTATATAAAATTATCCCATCTTAATGTCCATTAAAATAAATCAAAGTTAATAGGTTACATGCACTGTGTATGTCAAATTGGTTTTTGGGTAACTATAGAGGTTGCGACTCGTTTACTACCCTCTCTGAGGACTCAAGTTCTCCGCAAATTCACAATTGTTTACATTTAAAGTAGTACTAGAGCAATACATTTTCAACCAGTTCTGAACCTGCTTCAAAGTAGGGTGTCTTCTCAACTCCGATTTGTTGTTACTCTCTCTGATGTTGATATTGATGTCATGGCGGGTGAGCAGGTTTGTAATTTTATGTTGTTTACATCTGAATTTTCTATAGTTTAAACATATTATACTTGTTTAAGCTTGTTACTCCAATCCAGATTATACGTATTTATTTTTTTTATTAATAAAACAATTTTCGAGCATATTTAGCTATTATGTAACGATTCGAAGACAAAAGTAAACAACCCGGCATGGATATTTTGTCCACTATAAATCAGCAACTCTAAAGTATAATTTAATGCAATACAAATACTGAGGATATACCACATGAAAAATGTGGTATTTCAGACTTACATGTTTCCAGAATTTTTTTGTTCCTTCTTGGTAATTCATGACTCTCTTCTAGAGTGGTTCGTGACAGGATTCAAATAATTCATCACATCTGCAATCAAGTTATTTGTTTGAATTGCCTTCAATATCTGCTAATTTAGTACATTGGGTTGTTAATATTTCATACCAGGGATCAACCTGGGTTGAAAAATGCTGTAGCAAAAATGCTAAAATGTAGAAGAAAGCTAGCAAAATCCTAAAGAAATATTATTTGCTTATAAATCAATGCCAATTCAATCACAAATCTACATTTCGTATGCAGGGTTCGATTTGAAGGTAAAAAAATGCATTGCAATAACTGCTATTATAATTAATCTTTGGGAAGCAGTATAGCTTAACAATACATTGATAATTTTTAAATGAATAACAACATAATAAATTAAAATAATTACTGCTTACTACTTAATGTGCTTTTAATGTCTTTATGAAAGTTTTAAAATAGGTGCATTTACTTTTATTTATGATGTTGGGTTGGGGATCATCTTCATCAGATTTGTTTATGAACATGTTTTTGTTATTCATTTTTTGTATTACCTCAAGTTTTGGTTGCTTGAAATCCCCAACTTTTGGTCTTTCAATACATGGTTAATACATTTGTTAGGAAAGGAATTGAAACATTTTTCCAGAAAGCAACATAAAATCAAAATATTTAAAGCATGTACAAGTCCATTTTTTAAAAAGTGGCTACAATTTGAAACCCCCAGTACAGGCAGAAGTTGAAAAAAAAAGTTCAAATGTAAGCAAAAAGTATTCTTTAAGATTCAAGCTGTTCTTATGATCACAATTCACAGACACTTGATCAGAAAAACTATTCAAGCTGTCAGACTTGGCCTGAACATGGAGCTACAAAAGTTAAGAGATATTTTTTTGATCAGGCAAGCCAGAATGTCAATCATTCTGATGCAATCTGTTGATTTCGTTAAAATTACTTGGCACCAAAATAAGTAAATCAGAAAGCATTATTGGACTTCTCTTCTACGCACTGGCTGGCCGAGATTTGAAAACATCTTAGTTTAATCTAATCTTAATTCATCTGCATATTTCGATTGAAATTTTTATTTTCATTATTGGAATCGGTTACTTCAACTTGTTGTTTATTGAAACTTAATTTCGACGAATTGTGGCATCAAATTTTGGCGATGGCCAGTAATTTTGTTTTAGCATTGTCTTGCAACTCGTTGCATTATGTGAAAAATTCAACTATAGATCAATCACAGTTTCATACTGTATCCAATTTTAAAGATAGTTTCCTCTTGTTAGATAGGTAGTCATGGTTTACATAAATGTTTGTCTGATTCTTGTATTTAAATGGTTAACCTAAAGGAAAATGCAATAAGGTTATGAATTAGCAATGCAAAAAGATTGCATTAAGATTTATCAATTAGCATAACACAAGAGAGTGACCGCTGCTAACTCTTAAACTAAAAATAAGAAATGAGGACAAAGGTTTCCGTAAAATAATTCAGGTCTGTTGTAGATTTAAGAAATGACTAACTAAAATTTAACAAATTTGCCTAAATCGTGACCTGTAGAGATTTCACCTAATTTATGTTGCCAAGGCTAGCCATTATATCAATTTGGCAGGGTTTTAAGATTTTACAAAAATTTCAGGACATATATTCCCTTAGGTTAACCAATTAAATGACATGAGTTATAAGATAGATTTAAAATGGATGTAGTATAAATAACAGAAAAATATATTATTTATCAGAAAGGACATTAGCCTGAACACTTACTGGTGATTTAATTATTAATGAAAAAGACAAATTTAACTTTTTATGCAACTTATAGTGTAACTTTGGAGTGTTGACTTGACTTCAAATATTTGATCTTGGTTTATGCCCCAAGAGAAACAATTGTCCACCTGCAGTCCCGTATTCCTGATAGTAGCATTTTATATACTGTAAATAAATTTTAAGAAAAAGAGAGGTAATACTCTTAAACTTTTAAAAGAAACTAGATGTCTGGTATGTTTTGATCAATAGAGTATATACTCTATTGATCGAAACATACCTGAAGGTATACTGCAGTATGCCTCCAATATAGTGCGGCCGTCTGTAGTGTGGATGTTAAATCCTATGATTGGAACTTAAACTCAAGAAACATTTTTATTAATCTGCATGATAGTTCACTATATATCAACTTTTTAGGAGCTGTCACAGTTAGAAGTACTTTGTAAACGATTCTATGATGCTACTAATCCCGAAGAAAGAGCCGCTGCTGAAAAAGCCTTGGTTAATTTCGTCAATATTCCTGATTGCTTGCAAACATGTAGAATGCTATTGGAAAGAGGAGATGTACGTATTATAGATTTATCTGTTGAATGTTAACAACATGAATGCATGTCATTTGTTCCTCTGTCATTCAAAATACATTTCTCAGAATAAAACCCATTGTGATTGTAAAACATTTTTTATGTATTTTATTTATAAGAGAAAACCCTGTTCTACAGGAATTATATACATTTAAATTTCCCTTACATAAATTATATATTCTTTTGTATTATAGTCATCCTATGCTCAACTGTTAGCTGCAACAACTTTGACAAAGTTGGTTACCAGGACTCCAAGTACTTTAACATTGCAACAAAGAATTGAAATAAGTAAGCCTCCAAAATATGATTCATGAAGGTATTCAATGAAATGTATTGAATATGTTGCATTAAAATCTAAAATTTACCATGAGCTTCTTTTGTGAAACAGATACAAAGCTTAGTTGTTTCAATTAAAAATAAATGATACATATTTATTTTTGCATGTACTGAGAGTTTATTATCCTACTAATAAGTGTTATTTTTTCCAAAGTTTAAAACAACACTTTGATTTGTTTTAGCAAAAACTATGTAACATTAAGAATAAACTACACACATTTTCCTATCTTTTACATTTACTCTGCATCATAATTTAGCAAGTGGATGACAATAGCTAATTAGAATGCAATTAATAAAAACACTGTCAACCAGGCTGTATAGCCCTGTGGCAGTAATTTGCACTTCCATGCTGAAGGTTTTTATCCTTGATTGGGCAGCATACATTCTGCCTTTTATATTTTAGGAGGATCAATAGATAGAGGCCCAAGCATGCATAGTAGCTAAAATACATTCCATGTGAAGTTGTCTACTAGACTAGGATATATGCTTCATTTTATATGAATATATAGTGAAGGAGTTAATACAATCGATAAGTCTGCATTGCTGTCAGTGAAAAAAATTTTGTACTCAAATGATCCCTCTTAACCTATTTTTGTGGTTAAAAAAATGACTACTTTTATTATTTTACGGATTATTCACTGGTTCATTTTTTTACGTTATGATTCTTTGTGTATATCGCTGCTTTAGAAGAACATTTCTGCTTTGTAAAACTGTATGATTTCAATACGTTGGAATGTGATGCGTATTACAGCATTAAAAGTTATAACTATTTTAATATTAACAGCCTGTATTTTTGTTTGATTACATTTATCACAAGTTCCAAAAACTGAGAAGTGTTGTCACATGCCTATGCTTGCAAGAGTTTGTAGAACCTCTGCAGATAGGTTGTTCCTCATTCATATAAATCGTCAATGTACAATGTATTTAAATGTATTTTTTTATTTGTAATATAGTTGTTTTAAATCTACATAAATATTTTTAAAAATATATTTTATTGTAATTAACTTTTGTTATTTTTCAGAAAATTATGTTTTAGCCTATTTGGCACGCTGCCCTAAACTAGCTAGTTTTGTTCAACAAGCATTAGTACTGCTTTTTGCCCGTCTTACAAAAATAGGTTGGTTTGAAACTTATAAGAAGGAACATGTGTTTCGAAATTTACTTACCCAACTGAGTGGATTTTTACAGGTAAATCTGCCAAATTGATTTCTGAATTTTTAAATCATTCTAATTTAGGGAATTAAAATTGTTAGAAATTGGACAAAGAAATTTAGGAGCAATTTTTCCTACTAACTTTTAGAAGAAAAAACTAGGAACAAAGTCACATTGTCTAAGAGCATTTTTAACAATTTTTTATTTATCCACAAATTTGGTGGTCTGCAGTGTTTAACTGGACTATTTTAAGAGCACACACATTAAGTGTGTGCTTATAGAATCACAAGAGTTTCTATATCAATCAAAATTTCGTATTTTTATTATAGTTCGAGTAATTTGGTTTTTAGGATACTTTAGTCTTTAGTGGGGGAGAAAGCTCCAGGGGGATAAAAATTTAGCTCGTCTAAAATGAGTTTCAACATTGAGCCTTTTTTTGCCTTAGTTGACTGAAATATTTCTATTCTCTTCCATTTATCCCTTTAAATGTGTGGTTTGTTTATCCCTGAAATATAGCGATTTAGAAATCACTGAAGTGTTACCCTATGATCTTTGTTCTATATGTGCATTAAACATGTTTTCCCCTTGTAGGGTTCTGTTGAATACTGTGTCATTGGTGTACAGTTGCTGTCTCAAGTTACTTGTGAAATTAATCAAATAAGTGAAGTAAGTCCCCACCCCCCATGAATATTATTGAAGTAGCCTATATATTGACAAGCCACACTTCTTATTTATTTTAGCATTGTATATCTGCATTTGATTTTTCATTACTTCAATACTCAAGATTACATTAAATTTTAAGGTTGTCCCCAGATCCTGTTCTGTATTTGTTGTACAACCCCTTCCTAAATAATTTTGCTCTTAAATACTTTTTAATTGTTTTTTTTTTGTCTACTTGATATGATAGGGTCCACCTTTAATGATTAAAGGAAACATGAATTAAAAATGAACCTTGTGCATGCACCATAATAATAATAATTATCATTATTATTATTTTTTTTTTTGGGGGGGGGGGTCTAAAGTTGTATTATTTTTCTTAATTTTTTGACATGTCTTCTATCATGCATATTTTTTTTGTCTTCCAATCTGAAAGGTATTGTCCTTTTGTCCTTCAATATTTAAATATTTACAATTATATATTTTTTTAGGCTGATGCAAATAAGTTTTTAACAAAACAACGTAAAACTGCAACATCTTTTAGAGATATAGAGTTGTATGAGATTTTTCAATTAGCTTGTGATTTATTAAGAAGAGCTCTAGACAATTGGAAATCACCTTCCTATAAAGATGAAAATGAGGTATGTTTTAATTCAGAGAAATGTTTTAAATACTTTTTTTTTTTATTTTTCAGCCTTTTATATGTTTGCGAATGATAAATTGAATTTGTTTTGCTTAATTTATAAAAAGTTTCTGTTGATATAAATGTATTTTTTTGGTTTATTTACAGGACATTTTCCTGGAATAGTATTACACTTTTTTTTAATATTGATTAATGATTATTATTGAATGGATGATTTTATGAATGTTCAATAATAATCAATATTATGATTTTGATGGTCATTATTGTTTTTTAATTACAGCTCACTCTTATGAATAGTTTGCTACGTCTAGCTTACAACTGCATATCTTTCGATTTTATTGGAACTTCTCCTGATGAGTCATCTGATGATTTGTTTACAGTTCAAATTCCCACTAGCTGGAGACCAGCATTTTTGGATTTTAATTCTTTGCAACTGTTTTTTGATTTGTATCATTGTCTTACTCCCGAAGTTTCTGTTACAGTAAGTTTTCTATATGCTTGTGTTAAGTTATACTTCTATGTGTCAACTAATTTACATAATTTCACTCATAAAATATAGAATAACTTAGCCAAGCTGTTTTTTTTAAAACTTAATTTATATAAAGAGGGTACAAGGGTGGAAGTACTCAGTATCGATAAGGATTTTTTTTATTGACAAATGCAGAACTTGGCAGAAATATTTTTTTTAAAAGCATTGCACCTGTATTGAATTTACACTTGCACATTTAAAAACTTTTTGGCAATTTGTGTTTCTTTCTCATGCAGAATAATATTTACTTTTGTGAAAATAATGTGTACCTAGTGTTTACATTGATGCCAAAGCATGTACCACATTGGTCCGTGAGAAGGCTCGTTTTTGATGAATACTTTTCCAAGTCATTATTCCACGTCAAGTCGCTCAGCTCAAAATCTTCATGTCCCAGAATTTGATCTGGATTTTTCCCCAAATATTAGCGACAAATTTATTAGGCTCATATTTTTGAAATTTTCAAAATTCCAAGACTTAAGCAAGTTATAATTTTTGAAAACGAAAGTTCAGTTTAACTTTTTATCATTTCGCATTACGGTCAAGTGGAAAATAGTTTTTTTCAAACGGGTATAACTAAATATGTCAAGCTTGAAACAATTAGCCAAATTGTCTATGAAATACTGTTACCAATGGTAATATTTTGGATCAAGTGCAAAGTTATTCCCAAAACCATCCTTCTAATTAAAATTATTTCTTTCAAAGTCAGAGAATGTGACACATAAAAAACAGCAATTCCAATTCATAAATCAACAACTTACATCGGGACAACTTTGCACTCAAGCCAAAATGTTATCAATAGTAAAACTTATAACATTTCACTTCTCATGCAAAGTTTGCCATATCTGCCAGGACTTAATTTTGTGTATTAATAAAAAGTTAACCATGTAGTTCATTTTATTTTAAGAAATTTATTTTTCAGAATATATTTCTTTAATGTTATAGGCTTTGCTATGCATTGTTCAGATCGCTTCTGTTAGAAGAACTTTATTTGACAATGAAGAGCGACCAAAATACTTATCACAACTTGTAAATGGAATTAAATCAATTCTTGAAAATTCACAGGTTTGTATCATTACTTATTATTTAACAGAAATGTTTTGATTTTTTTATAGGGGGAACTCCAGTGATTTTCTGTTTTTCTATTTGGAAAAATCACTTAAAAAACATATTAAGTTGTTATTTAAGTGTCAATTGTTTTGTCATTATAGTAATTTTTTTAAATTTGAAAAATCACTTCAAAAATTAAAATAAATATATTTCACTATAAAAAACTATACTATATATAATTTCAATTATATAAAAATACACAAAATAAAAATAAAAGCTAAGAATAAAATAAAAATATAAATGTAGTGTTTATCTTCATTATTATACTTTCTGTTGCTTTTCCTAGAAATTATCTGATGCTGGCAACTATCATGAATTTTGTCGTCTGCTCGCAAGGCTGAAAACAAATTATCAGTTAGGAGAGCTAGTCAGGGTTGAAGGATATCCAGAGACTATCAGGCTTATTGCTAAATTCACTGTCACAAGTTTGCAAGTAAGTTTGATATGAACACTATATTCATATGTAAGTTTTTAAATATGGATTCGATTTAAACATTTTTTTATGTAGCTCTATATGCATGTTTCACATGTTGAGTGGCATTATCAGGAACATGGAATAAAAATAAATTCAATCTTCTCTTTGATTTTTGCTTTGTGCCCACATGTCATTAATTCACTAATCGAGGCTCAAGGAAGATTTATTTTTCTTCAATGTTTCTGATGCCACCCAAATTGATGAAACATGGCCATTCATGGTTCCAATTTAAGAGTTGTTAGTCGCAAAATGTGACCAAATCCTCAGATTTTGAAACTACAAATAAATTTAGGTTTTTAAAATTTCCTTATCAATTTTTTTAAAGTGGTTTCTAAAGATTTTGCCAAAACTAATCACCTTAAATTTGCAAATCTTAAATGAGTCAAAATTCTCTACAGTGAGATCTTTGAATCGTAAAACGCTGGCGATACATAAAGTGCGATGCATCAATGATTGAAAATTCTATAAACACAGGCAATCATTAATTTTGATTCCTAAAATTTTGAAACTGCTCTCTTGAAATTGTGTAACTATGAATCAATGTGTGTGTAACTATGGCAATCTTAAGGCGTTAATGCATATATTACATAAAACTGAGATTTTTTTCCATAAATATTTTTCTTTCTCAAAAATGCTCCCAGATAGAGTGCAGTTACTCCTAGTTTTTACAAGTTCACAAATTGCCCTTACAATTTTTCCACCCAATTTCTAACACTGTGCCCATTGCTTTAAGATTTATTTTACTTAGGCGTGTTTTCAATTTAGGCTTATAATTTTTATTTAAAATATTTCATTGTTAATATATTCAATTGTGTTAAATTAGGCTTTTAAACTTATTTGAGTCAAAATAATCTATATGGTGAATAAAATGTTTTTTTTTTTCTATTTAGAAGAAGAATTGTTCATAACTTATTCAGATGTTTTTACTGTCACATTATCTTCTCTCATACAACCTATAACTTTTTCTTTATGATTATTTATTGTATAAATTCTTAAAAAAATATAAACAACTTGAATTCTTGATATTGTCCCGTTTAGTTGAACAATGTTAACTTAGAGAAAAGAGACTTGAAACTCTGAATTAAAAAAAAAAAGACAGTAGCTGCAATTTTGTCACAAATTAGCAAAAAATAAGATTCATTGATGTTTAGATGACTGATCCTTCACTTATTTCTAACAATAACGGTTAATTGGTCTTGAAACAAATATGTTTCCCTTGCTTGCTTTGCAAAACTGTCGCACATTTAATTGAACTTTTGTGTGCACTTATTTTTACCAAAAATGAAACCACTTTAAGAAAAATAGTGTGTTATAAAGGACATAGAGGAAAGTATTTCTAACAAACAGAAAGGCTTAAACCAATGTTTTTCTTAAATTTTGTTTGACTGTAAATGAGTTATGTTTTTTTTGGAAGGTAATTGTGAACTAATCTCTTATTGTTTAGAACACCTTGATTACACCTAAGTACTAAACATGTAAACTATTTTATAATAATAAATGAACAAAAAAGAATTTTGTGTGTTGAAATGGCACATTATGATTAAGAGTCCTTGGAAAAAAATTGAAAGTCCTTGAAAATTCCTTAAAAACTCCTTGCTTTTTATTTGTTTCAGTGTACCTGCTTCGTTCAATGCTTTCAGTTACTTTCTCTTTTTGTACCATGTAACAATTTGTTTGAAGATTATATTTGCTCATTCTCATTTTTCATTAATAGCAAACTGCTTTTCATGTTTCATCAGTAGTAAACTGCATTTCCAGATTCATAAATATTTTATGTGTTTTTATTTTAGAGAGATGTTGCATACGGTTTGTAAACCCTAATGCTAACCCAAACCCTTAACCTCTCAACCAATCATAAAGAGCATAGAGATATCTACACGCTTTCTGATTGGTCGAGATGTTACGGTTTGGGTTAGCGTTACCGTTCACTGATAAGTATGCAAAATCTCTATATTATATATTTTTCTTGACTATTTAAGCCTGATGTAGCTAAAGATGCATAGTAATGCTCTTAAACAAATCAGAATTCTTGTCAAATGTTATCCAAGTCATTTCCATATGGTTATGACTTCCATATGGTTCTATGTGGTTATTTAACTATATTAATGGGCAACTCCACAATTTCTGAAAAAAATATGGCAATTTGCTTTTTCAAATTTTCGTTTTGTTACCTTAAAACTGTATTTTGTCGTTTCTTATTTTTAGGTATGTTTTGTATGTAGCATTCATTCTATAAGCATATAAGCTAATATGAATATAGCATACAATATGGATTAATTTAATTGACTAAACTTATTTTATAAGGAAATTTGACTTTGAAATACTGTAATTATTTATAATTTTGAAGTAGTTTAGTGTTTTTTATGTTATCATAAGGGCCTTGTATTACTAGTTTATGTAATAGCTGATATGATAATTATCTAAAATATAATATCTTCATAACAAAATGTAATGAAAACACTTCTTATTTTAGATGTGGCAATTTGCACCAAATAGTATTCATTATCTACTAAGCTTATGGCAGCGCATGGTTGCATCAGTTCCATATGTAAAAGCTTCCGAACCTCATCTATTAGAAACATATACACCAGAAGTTACACGTGCATTTATCACATCAAGACTGGAATCAGTGCCAGTTATACTTAGGTAAATCCATTAAAACTATATATAAACCCTATTAATGCAACATTCAAATGACCATTACATTGCACTGATGATATATTTGAATTAGTGACTGCATAAATGATTGATGACACTAAAATGGCAGATAGTTATAAAGGCAGATATAAAAAAGTTACTGTGCATTTTATTTATTCATAGTAATTAACAAAAAATTATCACTTTCTGATTCAACCGCAGACTAAAGCATGGTTAATGGACACCATTATTTCGTTAAGCTGGTTAAGTTCCTCTTTTCTAATTTTTCATATGATAGGATTTAGAAACATTGCATGAGCTAATACCCAAAAGATACAAACTTCACAAAGCTATTAGATCAGTTTCATTAGGACCTTAATATCTTTCTCAATTTCTTGGAAAACCATAATATATATTTGGAAATAACTTCCTCTGCAACAAAAGTTCATATTTAAGACACATATGGTCAGTCAAGATTTTACTTTGTGTTTTAAAACAAGTTTTAGGTGATAAGAGGCAGACGTATTACCATGCCAAATGTTATAATCAAATTTTTCTCTTGATGCGTTTGTCATCGATTAAAATAGTTTATGCACATTCTCCCAGCCATTTTGTTACAACTGTATTGCGGTTAATTAGTTTTTAGGGTGAATTTGAGAAAAATGAGAGGATTAGATCTAATATAAGCAATACAAATATACTTTTATTTTAACTTATTTATTTTAAAATTTTAACAATTCTAAATTCTCTTTATGATTGATGTTTTGAAATCTTCACATTTCAGTCACAATTCTTTTTTGCTTATGATTTTATTGCCTTTTCTCAAAAACTACCTTTATAACTTCAAATGTGCATTATTTGTTGGTGTCATATATATATATATATATATATATATATATATATATATATATATATATATATATATATATATATTAAACAACCTATTAATAACTGGGTAGAGAATGCTATAATCTACATTTTTGAATCAAGCTGTTTATACACTACAATATTTTGTCTATGTACGTATTTTTTAAAAATAGGGATGGCTTAGAAGATCCTCTAGATGATTTAGGTATGGTACAACAACAATTAGATCAGGTAAGTTGTTCTAATAATTGCGTTTGTAATCAAATAAAAAATTCCATATTTAATTTTATAGTAGGATTTGTTTTTAAAATGTTTGAATGTGAAGCTTTTATGAATGTTTAATTTAGGATTTGGGAGCTAAAGGTCGTGTAGGGATCAGGCAAAAAGAACAGTCATTTCGTAACAACAACTTTAATGAAACTAAAACATAACAAAATCAAAACAATAGCTCCAAAACATAAACAGTGCACATTGCTTAAATACTAGTCCACAATTTCCCAGATGTCCAACGTCACAATATCAACGCTGCAGTAGTCCAACGTCAGAATGCCGTCACGGTGCTGCCACAAGGATATGGTTGAAAATAATTTTAAAATTGATTCTTCTAAGTGTATATATGTAAAAGTTAGCTAATGCATTGCCTAATTTTTTATGTGAAGTTTCAGTTGTCTATCATTGGGAGGTGCGCGTATGAACCATATTTAATTTTATAGCAGGATTTGTTTTAAAAATGTTTGAATATGAAGTTTTTATGAATGTTTAATTTAGGATATGGTTGAAAATAATTTTAAAATTGGTTCTTCTAAGTGTATATTCTAAGTGTATACATGTAAAAGTTAGCTAATGCATTGCCTAATTTTTTATGTGAAATTTCAGTTGTCTATCATTGGGAGGTGCGAGTATGAAAAGACATGTGCTTTATTAGTGCAACTATTTGATCAAAGTGCACAGAGATATCAAGAAATTATTAATAATGTATCTTCCTCACAAATGGACATTGCAATTCAAGAAGGCAAGTTGTTAAATACTTACTTTAAAACAACCTAATGATTTAACTGATAATGATGTTGTATAATTATACTCAGTATAATGAATTTTGAACATGTGATTTATTTAAGCACAAAAACTGTTTTAAATTAAATTTAAGGCTAACTTCTGTAAATTCTGTTTATACAGCTCATGTTCAATTGAAAAGCTCAAATATATAAACATTCTCATATTCAGTTTGGGAAAAAATTTTGGCCTTAAAATTGAATTTTATTTTGACAAAGGTTGCAATTTACTCCCGAATACAGTAAAAAATTTTCAGTTTTTTATTATCAAAGTTTCTTTTTTCGAAGTTTTGTTAATATGCATTATAATATTTATAAATGCAACATTGCTCATTTTCATTATATAAGATAAAGATGCAATCGTTATATCTTGAATTATAGTTAAAAAAATCCATCATTTTCCTAAAGCATGTTTGGCCCCTCTATTCGATTAACCGGAAAATCCAATTATTCGAAAGAGTCGATTTCCTGAGTGTTCCTGGTAAACAAAAGTTTGCTCTATTTGGTTAAAATTGGAATAACCACTCTTCATTGTAATGACATTTCTTTTCATTATAGTTTCTAAATGACTTGTGTAATTGTTGGTAAACTGTAATATGAACAGTGTTGTAGGATTTTGTAAATTAATAATGGATGATTTTTAGATTTCTTTTTATTAATTCCTTTCTATGTATTTTTCTAGGCCAACTGACATGGTTAGTTTATATTATTGCTGCAGCTATTGGGGGAAGAGTTTCTTTTAACACTGCTGATGAATACGATACAATGGATGGAGAACTCATTTGTCGGTTAGTTAATTATATTAATAAATAAGTATGAAAGTGTAATTTTCTTAGGCATATCCATTAAAGAAATGTATATTTTATTAGGGTTTTACAGCTGATGAATCTCACAGATAATCGCATTTCCCAAGGGGGTTGTGAAAAATTAGAGCTTGCTATGATTTTCTTTTTCCAACAATTCAGAAAGATATATGTTGGGGACCAAGTTCAACGAACATCCAAAGTATATAAGCGTCTCTCTGAAGTTCTTGGAGTCTCCGATGAATCAATGGTTCTCAGCGTGTTTGTGAGGAAAATGTACGTGGTTTTTAAGTATTCTAAATGTACTTTTTATATTTATTTATTTTATATGTTTATTATTTTATATATTTATTATTTTAAAACACTAATTTTGTGACATTTTCAGACTCACAAATTTAAAATATCTAAGTGGAAGTGAACTAATTGTAAATCGAACATTGCAACTACTCAGTGATCTTTCTGTTGGCTATACAAGTGTTAGAAAGTTGGTTAAACTTGATGAAGTTCAGTTTATGCTCAACAACCACACTGTAAGTTTGTTAAGCATTAATAGTTCAGTATGTATTTTTATTTTATTTTATTGCTTTTGTCTAATTATAATTTTAAACTCTTTCAGAGTGAAAATTTTCCATTTCTGGGAAGTGCGATGCAAATATCTGACATGCGCTGTAGGTCTGTATTTTATACTGCTTTAGGAAGATTGCTTTTGATAAATCTTGGAGAAGATGAAGAAAAATTTGAGCGATTTATGATACCTTTGACAGGTTAGTATAACCACCACATTTTGTATCTAGTTTTTACAATTACCAATTTCTAATAAAATTCATTTTTTTTTCTTATTTAAACAAATTTCATTAAATCTGAAATTTAGTTAACATAGGATTATGTATAATTTTGTATACTTGTTAGCACATTGCTTAACAACACATGACCAACAGTTGTCATACTGTTTGCTAGTTTGAAGAAGATAATTATAACTGAATCCTTAACATTATAAAATAGTTTAAAATTTCAGTTTTGCCCAATTTCCTCCAAAACATGGCAATCATTTCAATTTGAAAAGTCATGTAATATATGGTGTTATACTTTGAGCACTTGTCAATCTGTGGAATGTACAGAGAAAGTACTTTGTTTTATTAAAATAAATGCTGTCTTACAATATTTGGTAGTAACCCTAAAAAAATATATTTAAAAGTAGTTTCCATTTCCATGCTCCAAATAAACCAATAAAAGCTATATTTCAAGGTGACCACCTCTGATAAAAAAAAATAACCTTACAAACATCCTAGTTGATACTATTTGATCTTCATTGTTAAGATTTTAAAATAAGTGTTGCATTCAAATTAATGTCCATTAAATAATCTTTTAAATACTCTTGAAACTTATTTTTTATAGAAGTAGTTCTAGATATTTTTTTTATTATTAACTTTGTTAAAATTATGAATTGGTTTCTAGTAAGATAGTTGAAAAGTCCTTTAGCTTATTTGAAAAGTCATTCTATGGATTTTAAATTCATATTTAACACATATGTTTAATTATATGCTGTTATAGTTTATAAAAATTTCTTTCCAATGGTCATGATACCTTACAAAACTTTGTAAACCCATAGAACTCACTTTATGAGGTTTTTTTTTACTCACCAAGTTATCATAAAGATATTTTGATTTTGAATTGTTTTCTAAAGACTCTTAAACTAAAACATAATTATTAACATAATCAGAACTTAGAATATCAAAAAATATTATTTCTGAAAGTTTCAGAGTAATTAAAAATGGTATGGGTTTGTGGACCTTGCTGATTTGACATGGAATGACCCAGCAGTCTGTTTATTACATAGTTTTAAGGTGATTCAAATAGCACACTTTAAGCATTGATTAACATTTTTTTTTTTTTTTTTAATATAGCTACTTTTGAAACAGTTGGAAACTCTTTGTCAAATGTTGACACAGGATTGTTTGATGAAACTGAAACTAAGGTAAAATTTCAAAAAATAATATTTTAATATCTGAATTAAGATAAAAAAAATTTTCAATGAGATTATTTTGTATCATGACAAAAAGGGAAACATAATGTTTAGCGTATATAAAACCTTTTATTGTTTTAACTGTGGATGCACCGTGAAATAGTATTTTGTTGTACTAGATATAAAAATCTTTGAAACATTTGTAATAGGTATTTTTTTATCTGACATAAATCTTCCTAATTTTATTCCTCTATCTCTTCCATTGCTTCTGTTCGTCCAAAGGTTTAATTATTTATTTTCTTATTATTTTAGAAACAACTTATTGGTCTTGCAAGAGATTTGAGAGGGTTGGCATTTGCTTTTAACTCCAAAGTGAGCTACATGATGCTTTTTGAATGGCTGTATCCTTTAAAAAAAAAAGAAAAAAAACATACGTTAATACTTTTGACTTTAAATATTTCAGCATATTTTACTTAAAGATGATCTTGAATTTATTTCTTCAGTTTTTTTTTATTGTTTTGCAGTTGATCTTGTTGCTTCAGGCTTTTTTTAGTTAACATATTTATTAATTAATTTCTGAAAAGAAATTGCCAGTTTATGACTACAATATCGCTATTCATCCCAAATGTTGAATTTTTATTTTTGTTAACATATCAGGTTCTTCTACCACATTATTGCTGCCTACTATGCTCTTTTGATATAGCGAAACAACTGTAACTGATTCGAAAGTTTCCTCTGACAATGTTTGATTTACTGATGTAAATTTTAGGTTAGTTTTCTAGGTTAAAAAAAAAGCTTCCACATGAAGAGTTGTTAACTGGCTGAGAATAAATGCTTCTAAAGTAAACAAACCTCGTTTGTAACTGCTAACAGTTATCAAACTCATTTTGTAACCAACCTTATGTTATTCTTATCACTTTATCTTAGCTTGTCAAAAGTTTTTCTCTTTTTTTATGATATATATTTAATAAGTTATGTGTTTAACAATCATAAATGAAGAATTAGATAAATCTATAATATAATTTTATGTTTATTTGCTACAAATAGTCTAATGAAATGGCCTGTTGATTTTTATATAATACACAGTTTCTATGTAGGAGAGGCCTGAGTACAATGGACCACTTTTGTGATTTTTAAGTGCTAACTGTCAAACTAATATGTTTTTAATTTGAAAATATGCATGCACATTACCTACACATCAGGCTTTATGTTATATTTAGAAAAAAGAACAATTATTTATGTTTATGTTTTTAATATAAAATTTTCAACAGAAAGTGGCAAATTGGACCATTTTACCCCGACCCCAGGGTAAAATGGAAGCAAATGAACTTTCTAGAATAGAATGACTAAATTGTCAGAACACACAGTTGTAAGCTAATGTTAATTAATGCCCTGCTGTCACTTATGTACCTCAATATAAAGCATTAGAACAAATAAATAATAGGGATTGGTCCATTTTACCCTGTGGTCCATTGTACCCCGTCTTCCCCTATTCTATATTTTTATATTATATTTAGATTTTTCTTAAAAATGAAAATTTTTAACATTTGAAAGGTACAAATCTTTAACATTCTCTAGTTATCCAGCTTATACCCCTGTATTACATAGAGCAATAGAAATGTGGTATCATGATCCAGCTGTTACTACACCTGTATTAAAGTTATTTGCTGAGTTAGTAGTTAATAGATCCCAAAGGTTACAGTTTGATGTTTCATCTCCAAATGGGGTTTTACTGTTTCGAGAAGCTAGTAAGGTCATGATTAGTTATGGTAAGTTACTCTACGAATATTTCTTCAAATGCATATTAAAATAAATTATTTTTAACACAATTAGGAGCAATAATAAGGCTAGCCATGAATTCAGATAAAAAGTTTTAAAAAGCGTTTATTTGTATAAGATGGTCTGGTTACAGAACTTTTGATTCATCAGATTGTCCTATATATGGAGCAATTCTAACATAATTTTTTACTTTTATCTTTTATGTCTCTTAGAAATATCTAACAGTGTTACTCGGCGTTACTAAAAAAAGTAACTGTGACAACTAATAACATTACAAGTAACATAAAACTCCAATTCCTGGAATTTTTGGCACCAGATATAGAATATCAGTATATTTTAACATATATTTTTTTAATAAATACAACACAAACGATTATCCTTGGTAGAAAAGGAACAACTGTTTATTTATCAACAAACTTGAAGTTACAATGTGTTACCAAACCACACTTTGAAAAGGGGTAAGAACAAATTCATAAATCAGGGTCTACTGTCTTGTGTCATACAGATTCTCTACACAGTTCAAAACAACTATTTGTTCTTGATTTTGAATGAATTTAGAATTGATTTTGTATTCTTACTAGAGTGGTGTAAGCATTAGTCTCGGTAGCAAAAATAAGTTTATAAGAATGTTTAAAATCAAATTATCCAAAAATTAAATTTCATGATAAAATATAGGTTAAATTAATTTAATTGATTGTTACTGCTTGGTACTATTACTTCTTAAAAAAAAAACAATCAAATTATGAAGTGTAGTTAAATAACATGCTTAAAACATGTTTGTTGTAGTTTAATCGGTTAATAGAGATTATTTTCTTAATTTTTAGTTTGAAATCAAAGACATTTTTAATGTTAATCTTAATATAAACTTATTTTTAATTTTAGCATTCATTTAGGCTTGCTAGATATGCAAGTAATGTGTGTGTATAATTGCATATCATTTAAAGACATATATGATAAAATTATTTTTAGAAACACATGATTAAAATTAAACTTGATATATATTTAATATGAAAATATAAAATTGGGTTATAAGTTGATAGTAGTTTAAAGTATGTGTTATTTATTTTATGACGGTATGTGTCCTATGGAACTGTCTTCATTACTTTGTATGCAGGTTGCTTAAGGCATTGTATTTTCAGTCAGTGTATTAAATGAAATGTTTTATTGAACCATTTTGTGCATGTAAAAATATTTTTAACATACATACTTGAATAAAATAATTTGAATATGTTTTTAAAAGATCTTTCTTTTCAGGTACCCGGTTACTAACGATGAATAATATTCCTAAGGACCAAACATATAAAATGAAATATCCTTTTTTCCTGTTTTTTCATAACTACCTATTCCTGTAATGTTTCACCATTTTGTTTCATTTATTGTTGAATATTTTGTGTGTGCAAGTTCTTTTAAAAATGAAATATCACTGTAAAGGAACCATTTTTACTGTTTGAGGTTTTATAAGGCACTAGTCTATGTGTGAATTTATGAATTTTGCACATAAATTTATTTATAATTTTTTTTGTTTACAAGGCATTAAGCATTGAGTGGTCATAAGATGTTTATTTTTGGCAAATGATGCTTACTCCAATTACATACAACACAAATCCTTTTATTTGAAACATCTTTTGGTTATTGAATAGCATATTTCTATACTTGTGTATATTCTTATTCATCAATTTTGGAAAGTGCTCTGTGCTCCTTATTTGTTGCCCCCCCCTCCCCTCCCCCAGAGACATCTGGATTCTGGATACGCCACTGCTGACAGTGCCTTCCTTGATCTAATTAGGAAAATTGTATACAATTTAGGCCATATCAAAAGTGCAACCCACTGAAGTAGAATCTACTGTACAAATAAAAGTCTTGTAAAAAATTATTTAACTTTCATGAATACTGTTCATATTGTTTTATTGTGCATTATCTTTCTTTAACAATAAATACATTAAAAGGAATATTGATATGCTTTTCTATGTTGAAATCATCTTTGGTTGGAGGCTACGTTAATTTTGGAGTATTTCGATTATATGGAGATTTGGCATTGGATGATGCTCTTAGCACCTTTGTTAAAATGTTATTATCTATTCCGCAATCAGATATGTTGGTAGGTGCTTATCAGTAATTTCTTATGATTTAAAATGTATATAATTTTTTTAAAAAAATTTCTTCATATGATTGTAAGTAAAAGACTTGCATGCAAATATTTTCAATTATAATGTTAAATGTTATTGATTTTTTAAAAAAGTAACTTTTTCTTTTCAACTTCTATTTGAGGTAATTAATTGAATTTCCTGGTATTTTAGAATAAATATTAACCTTTTTGTAACCCTGTTTACTTGTGAAATTCATCAAAACTAATAGTAAGGTCCCACTTGAAAATTTTATTGGAAGTTGTGGAAAATAAGCACAATGATTTGATCATTTGAAATTTGTTCTACATTTTGCTTTTTGATTAAAAAAATTAATATTTCTTTGCAGCATTATCCAAAACTTAGTCAGACATACTATGTGTTGTTAGAATGTCTGGCTCAGGATCATATGAATTTTTTAAGCAGTTTAGAACCACAGTTATTTCTATATATCTTATCATCAATTTCAGAAGGCTTATCTTCATCAGGTAAGTTTAACACAATTTGTTTGTCTAAAAGTGTCTAGTGTAAAGTAAAATCATATAGTTTTGCATAATTAAAGTTGTCTTTAAGCCCAAATGATTTTGAAGTTGAGTAGTTAGAACTGAAACTTGTCTTTATAAATTTGAAACTGAACTTTAGGAGGGTTAAAAAAATTAGCATAATTATTGGTCAACAATTTCTCCCGTATATAATGGCATTTCCTTACAATAAGTCAATTTCTTAAAACAAAAAAGAAATGTCAAAAGACCTTTTCAAATGTCTAGATACAATTAATAGCTTTTGTATAACTTAATAGTAAAAAATTATATATTTTTTCAATTTTAGATACAATGGTTTGTGCTGGTTGTTGTGCTGCATTAGATCATTTAGTTACATACATTTTCAAAAAAGTCACAAGAGTAGGAAGGAAACGTAGAAGCAGCGGTACTGAGCAACAAGAGGAAGAAACTTGTCTTAGAGTTTTAAAACTGCATCCCGAAATTCTTCAACAAGTTAGTACAAATAAGTAGTTTATTAGTTAGATCAATCATTCATGTGTTCTATCATACACTCCTTTATAAAAATCAATTTTTTTATTGATACATAGTGTATCACAGAGAAGAAGGTAGGAGAAAAGGATGATTACTAATTTGACCAATTTTCAAAACCTTAAATCAACACATTAAACTCCTACCTCATCATTTTTTCAAACAAGTTTTTGCACTTATGACATCCTCATATAAGAGATATTATGAAGTTGTATGAGAGGTTCTAGCATTCAACTTTCCTATTTTTAAGCAATTGAATTCTTAATGATTTATCTACTGACGGTAATTTTAAGTAGCACTTAAAAATCTGTTTTTTTTTTCACATTTTATGATCAATATGTAGAAAATGGGAAGAGATATAACTTTTTGCTTGACATGTTTAGTTTTAGCACATTTAAGTCTATAAAAGTAAACTAAATTCTCTCTTTCTTCAGAAAAATGTAGTTTTAGTTATCCTGTGCTAACTCGTGTTGACCTGACTGTACTTTATGAGTACCACTTAAAAGATTATCTTACTTTTCATTGTTCAAGTGAGAGAAAGATGGTATTGACTTTTATTAATGCAGTATGCAGATTCAATGCATTAAAGCCTTTTGGGAACTAGAGTACATTTTACATTCCAACTATTTTAAACTTTTTTATATTCTAATTAATTACAATAGCAAACATTAAAATATGCAAAGACAAATAGTAATCAATATTAAAATTTAATTTGGTGCATAAAAGGTTAAAAGATTAAATGCTCAATAAAAAGTTTTATCTAATAATAAAAAATAAAACTTCAAAATCCTAGGTTTTTAAACTATTGCTGATAGTATTTTATAATCTTTATCTTATCTTTGTTTTTATTTGTAGATGCTGAGCACCAATTTAAACATTGTGATATTTGAAGAATGTAGAAATCAATGGTCTATGTCCAGACCTTTACTAGGGTTGATTTTATTAAATGAAGAGGTAAACCAAAATTTTTTTTTTTATTACATTGTACTTTTTTTTTGTATAAAACATATATAGTTATAAGGTTTCAGAAAAACTATTTTGTTTTTCAGAACCTCCCCCCCCCAAAAAAAACTTGTTTTTCCCCATTTGTTTTTAGTTTAAATGTTTTGTTTTTTCATTCAACTTGCTTAAATTAATATGAAGGTGAAAGCTTATGGAATTAGCTGGGATAATTATGACAAGTGTAATTTTTTCAAAAAAATGTAAAAAGGCCAAAAAAAAAAAAATATCAAGTTTCTTTGGCATATTTTGTAATCGGGAACCTTAGTCTCTTCGTTTCAATGGTACACATACATGAATCTTTGTCGAATTCACTTCACAACTTACTTGCAAAACATACTTTTTAATAGATAATTTCTTGAAGTATATATTTAAATAAAGACTAGACATATAGGATTTTTTTGAAGAGGTTAGACTGCAAATGAGTTGTTAAACAGCAAAAAACTACATTATCATATGTTTTGAGCACAGTTTATGAGGTTCTGCTGAATTCGAGTTTTGTAAATTTGAGCATCATAATTTCCCTTTCAATTTTTATGAAACAAAAAAATTAGAATTCAATTAATAAGAATTTTTTAAAGAAATACATACGTGCCAACTACTACAGATTCTCTGTAGTTTCTACGGATGAGGGTATCAAACTACAGAGTTACGGAGAAATAGTCAAAACTACGGCTAGACTTCGATATTTTCATAAAAAATTATTTTGGAGATTTTTTTTGCCTTGATATCAAGAAGCTATAGCACTTCATAAAAAAATCGTTTTCGTCAACGATGCCGATAATTCAAACATTTTATCCACGCATTTCATTTGCGGAAATATAAGCTTCAAAGTGTTTGTTTTTTTATATAATTGTGCGAAAAGTAAACTTAACCTACAACATTTTCCACGAGTAGCCACGTAATCACAGTTAGTTAGTGTTCTTGTATACTTCTAGTTATGAACAGATTTGTCAACCAGCCTCAGTGCCTAGTAATATTTGCCAGGTAAAGGTCTAATCGCCGTAGGTTAGTGCTCTTTTTATAGTTTAGCTATGATCAGATCAGATTTGCCAACCGGCCTCAGTGCCTAGTAATATTTGCTTGTTAGAGCAATCGATTATTTTTGAGTGATTGGTGAACAATCCCTAGGCCAAAGTGTCCCATTATAAATCAAAGGAATATAGGTTCTACACTGCCCTTTTAAACTAACAGCAGCTGATAAGGGAATGACTTCACTGACAAAGCAATTTTAGTAAATTTAAATATATTTGCAGTTCCAATGTAAAAAATGATTTTGATTATATTAAGAAAAAAATTAGTATTATTACTTTGCTCATTAATTGGAACTTTCAAAACAAATTGTTTTTTATGAAGTTTGTTGCATGTAATGTCGTTGCTGAATTGAGTTTTTCTATGATAGATAATTATTTCTTTTTGCTTTTGTTAAGATGCTTTTCAAAATCATATCTTATTTGAATTTTTGCAGTATTTTAACCAACTTAGGCAAAATATTATTAGTAATCAACTACTTGAGAAGCAGTGTGTGATGGCACAATGGTTTGACAATTTGATGGAAGGCATAGAAAGAAATTTGCAAACAAAAAATAGGGAAAGGTAAAACATTTATTATTAATTTAAATTTATTAATGACTTGAAAATTTAAAGGTCTCAAGTTTTTTTTAAACAATCTGTCCTTTTAGACTACTATATAAATACATGAAAAAAAAAAAGACAAATATTTTCAATTTTATAGCTTTTAGTGGGTAAAGTCAGGTTGAAGCCGCATAAACATGAAGTTACCACCCCTAATTAATTAGCTTCCATTCTTCCTCAAGTTTTGAATTTTGGTACTTATTTGATCAATGACATTCTGAGTTGCTTGCACAACACATAATTTGCATTGGAGGTTGCTTCATGTTAAAATTACAACTAACTTAAAATTTTTCAAGAACACCCAATATTTATAGCTCTAAATCCTGAGCCTGTCCTCAATATGCCTCTTTTACGTCTTGTGCAACATCAATTCACCCCCCACCACAAAAAAAAAATCCAAAGTTGAGACTCATAAGGCATCCGTGTGATTTCCTGCTAATTCAATCTTGTTAATTGTTGTCTTCAATCTTGTTAATCTTGTTGTTTTAGTTGTACAACTATCATTAACTAGTAAAAACTGTTTTCGAAAGGATTTCAAAACTAAAAAAAAAAAAATTGCAAGAACAGATTCGTTAACTTCTGTATCAACTTTTCTTTTCAACCTAATTATGGTCCCTAAACTAATTGAACTTTTCAAACCTTTACAATGAAAGGATTTTCTTAATAAACTATAGATGAAGTATAAAACAATTTGGGATTTATTGTTAACTCTTTGTCCCGAATTCATAAACTTTAAAAAAAAATGAGTTTTCTATTCATATTTTTTAAAAATAATTATTTAAAATATGTTTTAAATTTATTGTATAATAAAAAGTATTTCGTTTAATTTATTTAAAATAATAACTTAAAAAAATAAAGTTGGTATCAATTTTAATATTGAGACCCCCTATGTAAATCTTGCTTTGTGCAATCCACTCAGAATGTTGTTGATTAAAAAAAAATTCCAGGAAAAATCGTGGCTGGATTATTTTAGACCACATATCTATATCCAGAGAGCAATTTGTTTTCCACTGCTGTACCATGGACATATTTTTCTCTTCTATTCATTCCTTATTAAAAAAATATATTTATTTCCTAAGCCCTTTCAAACAAAATAAAATTGAAAGTATTTCGTTTTGTTTTGAACTTGTTATCACTAACATATGTCATTCAATTTGAGTGTGTGTAGGGAAATAGAATTTTTTTTATAATTTTATTGCAGTGTAAAAATATATAAGAAAAGGGTTTAACTTGATTGATGGCTTTAGATTAATGTATGCTAGGTGAGAAATATGTATTTCTGTTGTTAAATATGTGTTAATGAAATTAAATAAATCTCTGAACTTATTGAAAGAGCTATTTATTTTTCACTTAAGTCCACTTTCAAAACCACACCGAATCACTATAATGCAAAATGCTGCAAGAATGAAATCCTTATAAAATTAAACTGTATAATTGTAAACTTAATACAGTATTTAGTTATGTGTGTATCATTTGTAAGTGAAAACCTTTCCAATTAATTTTCTACAGGTTTACCCAAAATTTATCTGTCTTTCGTAGAGATGTCAATGATTCACTGAAAGGTCCAAACATACTGAATGCTGCAATTTATGAAGTAAATTGAATTATGTTTGTATTCATACATGGTGAAATTGATTATTTCAGACCACATATCTATAAAATATTTTTAATTTAAGCATGAATTAATTTACCACTTGGTTAAATATTAAAGAATTGTTTTTAATAATATCTTTTTATTTACGTATTCAATACTCAAGAATTCTTTGTGTAATTAAATTGATAAGTGGTTTCTGACTTAACCAATTTTCAAGACTTTCTTTAAACTTCATGTTTCACTTTTTAAGCATTGTGAATAACATTTTATTGTTTTGTGTGAAAGTCTACATTACCTTTGAAAATTCAAATTAATTTTTTACAAAGTTTGAAATTTTGAATCGTCCCAAAAGAATGTTTTGTAACAAGGACTTCACTCTATTTAAATAATTATCAAGATATATTTTTATACACCTTGCTCAACGTTGTTAAAATTGATATTTGTAAAAGGTTTATGTTATTGCAATGTTATTGTATTTCCTGTATGTAATATTGAGCTTAAATGACACATTTCTTATTACAGTTTTCTAGTTGTAAATATTGGTGAACATTTTGCCAGTTAAAAAGTCTGGTTCTAGTGGATTGTTTGAATGTTGACAACAAAAAAAGTTGTGTTTCTAAAGGATGATTTTTAATTTTCCACAACACAAGTAGGTTTTGAGATGCATAGATACTCCATAATATAAAACAGTTCAAACATATTAAAATGCTAAGCAAGGTTTAAAAAAAACCCACACACTTCTCCAAAACAAAACAACAAAAAAAGGCTCTGTTCAGGTATCTGTAAATCTGGTAATCAATTATCTTCTAAGTGTATCTGTAAAAAAAAAAAGTTTACAGTTAAAGTTAAACAGCTAGAACAACTTTTTTTTATAATTCAATGTAACACATATTTTAATCAGTTTGTTTCTCAATTTTATTAACAATATTTTTATTTTATTGCTAAATATAACTTATGCAATTAAAAACATTAATCAAATTTATAAATCATGATTTTTTTGTACAAAATAAGTTAAATTATATCTACAATGGCAGCTTTTTTTTTTGTAGCATTTGATTGTCATTTATTTTTGTTAAGTAGGCTTATATTTGTTCATATCTTTATAAAAATAAATGCATGTAAAAACATGCATGTTTACTTTCCCCCCTAAAAATCTGTGTAAATGATTTACTATATTTGAAACATCTTTTTGTAATACTTAAAGGAACTTATACTTATTACTTCTACCCAATTTTCAAAAAGTCATTCACTGTTTTCGAGACATTTTAATTGAAAAATTAAAAATTCACTTTTATAAATTTTTCCTGGGAAAAATCATTGAAAATTAATTTGAAGACAGCAAATCACAGATATTAATTTTAATTGATGCCTTATCATACCAGATTAAAATATTATGTCTTTATATTCAAAGCAATAACCTTTAAAATATAAATATCTAAAAAAGGACATAATGTTAAATTGAAACTTTCAAAAGTTAATTTTAAAGTTTTCCTTGGGTAAAACCACGGAAAAATAATTGAAAGTCAGCAAATCACAGATATTCAATTTAATCTGTCTTATCATGCACATTTTTTTATGTATGTATTCAAAGTAATACATCTTAAAAGATAAAAAATGTCAAAAAGAAAAACAATATTAAATTGAAACTTTGAAAAGTTAATTTTATAAGTTTTTCTTGGCTAAAATCATGGAAAATTAATTTGAAGACAGCAAATCACAGATATTAATTTTAATTGATGCCTTATCATACCAGATTAAAAAGTTATGTGTGTATATTCAAAGCAATAACCCTTAAAATAAAAAAAAATCTAAAAAGAGACATATTAAATCGAAACTTTCAAAAGTTAATTTTAAAGTTTTTCCAGGGTAAAAAAAAAAATCAGGGGAAAATAATTGAAAGTCAGCAAATCACAGATATTCAATTTAATCTATGCCTTATTATACACATTTTTTTGTGTTTATATTCAAAGCAATACATCTTAAAAGATAACATTTTAAAAAGAGGCACAATATTAAATTGAAACTTTCAAAAGTTAATTTTATTAGTTTTTCCAGGGAAAAATAATTAAAAGTCAGCAAATAACAGATATTATATTTAATCTATGCCTTATCACTCAAATTGTTATGTATATTTAAGCAATAAATCTTAAATGATAAAAACGTTTTTTTGCATCAGAAAACAGGTTAGTAATACTCTGTGTATCTATTTCAAAATTCATGGATATTTTATTAAGTTGAAGTTTCATTGAATGATCAATTAATTCATTTTTGTCAATGGTAGTATTATCATTGATATATTTATTTGTACGTTTTGTCGAAGTATTACTTGTCTGTAAATATTCGTAGTCAATTTTTTTAAAAAAAAAAATGTATGTTTTGAAAGTGTGCAACACTGAGAAAAAAAAGAGAAAATTTTAATTTGAAGAATGTATGAAATTAAGTGATATTTACTTTTACCTATTAATTTTTAAGTTGATGAAACCATTTGTAAATTTTTGGTTTGTAAATGATATTTGTAGTAAAAAAAATTGTTATTGTAAAATTAAATTTATATATTCAATTGGTTTGGATGAAATGTGTTTAGAAAGTATAGGCTAATATTGTTAAATAATGAACATTTTTAGCACAACATCAGCATGTTTATTTTTAGTTTTTATTTATTATTTTTTATAAAAAATGTTCTATTTACTCAACGTTAGACTTTCTTCTATTTATTTACTTATTTTTTTGTTGAAGTTCCTTATAACATGTTCTGTATAATTATTTATTATAATAATCTAACCCCAAATGAATAATGAAATATTTTTAAATAGAAAATTAGAATCATCAAGTTCCAACTCTTATATACTGTTTGTATTTCTTTATGAATTAAATTTGCTTACCTGTTATAAATGATTTTATATTGTAAGAAATATTTCTAAAACAGATCAGCATGTCTTTTTAGTTTTTATTTATAATTTTTTAATGAAAAATATTCTATTTACTCAGACTTTTTTCTATTTATTTACTTATTTTTTTGTTGTTGAAGTTCCTTAATACCATGTTCTGTATAGTTAATTACAATCCAATCCATAATTAAATATTGTTAATTTGAAAAATTATGTACTATCATCAAGTTCAAACTGTTAATATGCTATTTGTATTTCTTTTAGATGCTGATCAGTAAGTTATTTTTAATAAATTATTTTAATTTTTGGAAAAAATGTATTTAATTTGTTTTGAGCATAACTTTATGCCATTGTAATTTTTATTTTGTTCTCATCCAAATTTTAGTTGCCTAAAAAATAATGGTAATTATGGGGATGAGGTAGTGAGCTTAAGTTTAATGGGTAATTTTGAAAATTTGGACAATTTTAA